>CM019224.1:2429538-2538862 GCA_009741485.1 Malurus cyaneus samueli
CATTTTTCTGGCCATTCTAGGGCTTAATCTTGAATTCATTAAACCAGAGGCAGCTGAAAGTTATATCTTTACTTTTTCATTGCAGAATCCTTCCTTTTCCCAGAAACCTCTTTGTGTTCCCTTTGTGGGTCACTTTGTGGGCGACACATCAAATTGGAGTCCTCAGGGCCCCAGGATTTCCCTTTCAGCTGCCTGCAAAAGGCATCCTTGGGGCACAGTGATCGTTGTGGGTTCCTTGTTGAGTTGTGGGAAGCGATTTTGCAATTAACTCGTGGGGGGAACCCTTGTGAGCCTCTCAACAATTTCTTTGTGCCCTCAGACCAATCTGTGCACTGCCATCTCAAATGCATGGCCACGTGATAAAGTTGTAGATGATAAAATTTAATCTTTGGGGCACAGAAAAGCTTGGCTAAAAGCTTTAACTCTAGATTTATCAGGGAAAATAATGAATTTATTATAGATTTAATTTATTATACATTATTATGTATAATACATTTATAACATAAATAATTTATTATACATTTATGCAATTAAGCAAAAAGCATTATTATAACATTGTATATTGTTTTTAGGCTTGAGCAACAGCTGCCTCTTGCTGTTCTGTGAAATTTCTCATTTTTGACTGTCTCGAGTCACAAGTAGTAACTTGTTTTACTCTGGGCGGATCCAATAATCAGGTGCTGGACTGACAGGATGTGTTTGGGTTCCTGTGCAGCCCTGGCAGGTTAATTAGCACATCCCCAGCCCTCAGCTCTTGCTGCACATGTAAATAAAGCCTGGCTCGGGTGTGCCCTGTCTCTGGTCCTGCAGGAACGAGGAGTTATTGATCAGGTTCAGCACAGCGTGGCTTTGAGGAGAGGCTGCATTTCCCTGCGCGGTGCTGCTGCCTGCCAAGGCTGCTGGATAAAGCAGGATTAAGTGTACATATCTGGGAGTCACTGCTGCAGCCAGGAGTTATTAGGGAGAGAGTGCTTGAATGGTGTTAACTTAAAAAGGGTAAAGTCTTTATCCCCTAACTGGCTGGGCTCGGTTTGCTTCGAGGAAAATCATTATATTGACTTTTTTGGGGGGAGAAAAAAGAGTAGGTAGAAAATTTGGATTTATGCAGCAGTCTTTTTCAGCGCTTCAGCTCCTCAGAGAAGGATGTTAAATTTTTCACCCCCCTTTTGGGCTGAGAATGAGCAGATGCAGACACTCTCTCCAACCTCTCCATGTGTTCAGGGGCTGCTCAGCTGAAGGCTGACACTGCAGGAGAACTGAAAACTGAACAAGGGGAGGGAAAGGAGCCCGTGTGGGATAACCTGTCCTGAGCTTGATTGCAGTGCCTGCAGGAGCAGACTGAGAAGGTGGAGAGAAACCTTTTTCAAGGGCCTCGAGAGGACAGGACAAGGAGGGATGGAGATAGATGAGAGATTGGGAAGGAATTGTTCCCTGTTTGGGTGGGCAGGCCCTGGCACAGGGTGCCCAGAGAAGCTGTGGCTGCCCCTGGATCCCTGGCAGTGCCCAAGGCCAGGCTGGACATTGGGGCTGGGAGCAGCCTGGGATGGTAGAAAATGTCCTTCCCCACAGGCTCCCTTTCTTTAGCAGTGGGGCGGTGATTTAATATTTTTGCAATTGATCATTTCCTTCTCTACTGAAGGAAGACTTTTTCCCCCCATTAAACATATCCTAATTGATCGAAAAAATGATTGGAAAGCACATTGATCCTGAAATATTTGTACAATGTCTGATGTTCCCTTTAGAGGGGGCTGCCTGACATTCCCTGATGCACAAAATCTTTCCTAAAAGCACGATCCCCGTTGCCAAGAGGAGGAATCTGTTTGAAGAAGATCTCCTCAGGTGCCTCAGAGTACTTCAGAATTAACATGGGTTGACTTTCACAGGCATTTGCTTGATTTTAACACGGGCACCACAGCTTTGAAGCAATGCTTTCAGGTACAGACAGCAGCTACAAATATCAGCTCTCAGCCTTGTTCCCACCTCTGAATTGTCAGCTCTGTGATCGCCTCGTGTCAGAAGCAGTTACTCAATTAAATGTTTCTCAGAAAGTGCTCGGGATCTCTTCCAAGGCTTGTTCTCCTCACGGTGCAGTGGGAAGAGGAACCTTCTGGTGAGTAGGAAGTCAGCCTGCTGTTGACTTCAGCTCTCTTCTCAGTCTGGGCTGAAAGAGCTTCCTTCCCCTTCATTTCCATGCAATATCACATTGCTTCCATGCATGTCCCCAAAGGTCACTGGGACTTTCTCCAGGATTTGCAGGTGGTGCTCTGTGATGCATCCAAACCTCACTGAAAGTCATTCTGGTTCCTTCTGGTTTGGCAATTTCAGTGGAGGTTTGTAGAAAAGTTCCTGGGTTTGAGCATTTTCTGAAAAATCAGGCCTGTTGCAATAATAATAGTTCTGAAATATTTTATAGTAGCCAGGAATAGAGTTTATAAATCTGATTTGCACAGGTCAATACGATTGGACAACAGCATGTGTTACACAACAAATTATATGCAAATTGCAAATGTCAGACAAGATACCTGAATGTGCTGCTCAGATATCTCCAACAGAGTCAAACTGTGTTTTACTGAAGGGGACAAGATCAGGAGGGGTTAAAATAATGTCATCATAGGAAGTGGGCACGAAACTCCACCCAGTGAAGGGATGGTTGGCAGTGCAAAGAGTTTCTCAGTTTGCTGCTGAGTGAAATGAGAGTTCTTAGAGTTCTTTATCAGCCTTTCTTCAAAACATGGGAAATTAACTCAAGCTTGAGCATGAAAATTTCCTAGCTACTGACTGCAGTTAGGAACTGCAGTGGTTGAACACCTCAGCACCTGGCTGAGCATCCCAAAGGCAGTGGCAATTGCGTGTCAGGCCAAGGTGAGGGGGCAGCAGTCGTCACCTGTGACTGTTGGAAACAAAATTGTCGATTTTGGATCCTGAAAGTTGATGAAGATGAAAGGGCTCATTGTCACGTTCTTAAAAAATGCAGCCTTTTGAGCAAATGGGTTACTAATTACTGCAGTGATCTGCAGTATTCTGTTGTTAGCTGAGCCTGATAATAACTTCATAAGTTAAAAATGACAGGTGTTTAAAATGTTTTCATAGTAAAAAGCCCCAAATTAACTGTAGCTATAAAAGCCATATGCCTCAAAATCTGAAACTGCTCTGCTGCCTCCTGAAAGTGAAATCTGTGTGGCTCAGTCACGACCACATGAAACTTTGATTTTTATTTGGTGGGCTGATTAAATCCCCCATTGCACCCGCTGACACCAGCTTGCAAACTGACACCAGGTTTTTTATTTTCCTTCAGTATCACTCTCTAGTAAACTTATTTTTGCATAGAACATTTCATGTGACAGCTTCAGCTGGCACAAATGGTGGAGCCAGGGCATCGGGAGGAGGGAGTATTGATGGTTATTTGAAGCTCCTGATCAATTATTGGCACAAATGTGCCAGTAACAGGATTTAACAAAGGCTGGAAGATCTAACTGCCATAAAGCAGCTAAAATACAGCTCTTCCTGCTGGGCACTGGAGCTTTCAGTTGGGACATAAAACACTGTTTTTGGTGGGGATTGGTGAAAAAGGGACCATTGATTGGGGGCGGGCGGGAAGTATTGTCACCACCCTGAGTCCAGCTTTGCCCAGTCTGTAGTCTGTATAAAATCTGTTTTCTGTCCAAGGGATAGTAAGGCTCTGCTGGAGCCTGAAAGGAGCTGGGATTGTTCAGCCTGGAGAGGAGAAGCTTTGGGCTGAGCTCAGGGTGGCCTTGCAGGGCCTGAAGGAGCCAAAGGAAAGATGGAGAGAGACAATGGCCAAGGGCTGCAGGGACAGGAGCCAGGGAATGGCTTCCCAGTGCCAGAGGGCAGGGCCAGATGGGAGATTGGGAAGGAATTGTTCCCTGTTTGGGTGGGCAGGCCCTGGCACAGGGTGCCCAGAGAAGCTGTGGCTGCCCCTGGATCCCTGGCAGTGCCNCCTGGCACAGGGTGCCCAGAGAAGCTGTGGCTGCCCCTGGATCCCTGGCAGTGCCCAAGGCCAGGCTGGACATTGGGGCTGGGAGCAGCCTGGGACAGTGGGAGCTGTCCCTGCCATGGCAGGATGGGAATGGATGATGCCCAAGGTCCCTTCCAACCCAACCCACTCCACGATTGTAGGAAATATCTTCTGTCTGATGGATAATTCATGATTTGGTGTTTTCAGGGTTGTTTCTTGTTTTCCTCCTCGCTGCTGGGCAGTGTCCCTGCCCTTGGTGGGGTTGTTGTGGCACAGCAGAGTTTGACAGGGAACAGCCCCAGTCCCTCCTCCCAGCGGTCCCTGCAGTCCCCTAAGTGACCCCTGGCACCTGACACCAGCACAGTCTGGGGGATGGGGGTGTTGAGCAGCCCCCCAGCTTGCTGGTGACCAAGAATTGGGATAATGCATTTCTGGGCCTCTAAAGGCCATGTTCACACCTGCAGACAGGGGCACTTGTGGCTTTCCTTGCCTCATGCTCAAGGCACCATTTATCCCATAAAACCATTCGGTGTTGGAACAGCTTGGGAACATTTGCTGAGTGGTATGCAAATTAATTTTGCTGTATTTTTTTTTCCTAATGACTTACTCAGTAACACAAATTTGAAGGCTCTTTCTTGTGTTCATGAGCCTTCCCTTTGCTGTGCCAGTCCCTCTGAACTTGTCCCCTCTGTCCACTCTGGGCTCAGAGGGGCTGAGTGACAGGGGGACACTGCAGGAAATTGGAGTGGCAGGGCTTGTTCTGTGTCTGTGCTGGGACCATTCCTCTCCTGCAGCCCAGCTTTCTTTGTCTGGGTGGGTTTTTCTCTCTCATCTCCTCATGTTCTCCATGTAATATTGCATTTTTCCCAGACAGCTCTGGCTACTTCAGCTCTGTGTAACTCTGCTTGACATTTAATTTAAAATCAAAGATACCATTCTGTAATGGTTTAAGCTATGCCTCAGTCCTGAGCAATGAGTCCCCTGATTTCAGTAGAGGCAATTCACTGCTCTGGCTGGGTTTTCAGGATGATTCTGTCTTGGAACAGGAGGGCTATGAAAGGTAAGGTGCTGTTCTCTGTCACCCAAACTCAAATTGAAGTCCTGTAATTTATGGGGTGTCAGCACAAAAGTAATTTCACTTCAAATATTTCCATTGCTTACTGGTCTGTGAGCTCTGAAAAAGGCAAATGTGTGAATAAACCTGGAATTCTCTATTATTCTGTAATTTTGTGGAGAGGAGATTAAGAATTGCGTGAATAACTTTATATTTTTCTAAAGGGAAAAAGGAAACAAGAGGAAAACAATTAAATCTACATTTATACCAAAGAATTTTTTTTAAAGATGAGCTAAGGGCTGGGTCTTGCAGTGCTCACTTTGGTTGCTGGCCGGGATATTTGTTGGAACTGAAGCCTTTTGTGCTGTTTGGATTTCTCCCGTGAAATAGAAGCGCCAAAAAATGTCTGAACTCCATGAAAAATGTGCTTGCATCAACCACACCTACAACTCATCCATGTTTTGTAGCCAAATATTTACATTTAAAATATAGAACGCTGCATGTTCAGTTGTATTCATCTTCCAGAACTGACAAAAACCTGAGGAATTTCTTGTTCTCCACAGGGGAGCACTTTGTCTATGATGATTTTGTCACCGATCCCTGTGTCAGCTCCACTGTGACTCCAAAACCATTCCTAGGCTGTGCTTCATTCAAAACTAAGAAAATTCATGTGAAATTTTGGTTCTGCCAAAACAATGCTGAATATGGAAGGAAAGTTGGGACAAAATTTCCAGGTATCTTTACAATAACAAATCATAAAATTGTTTCCAGGTTTCATGAATTGAATCATTTTTGGTGCCAACGCTTAATCCAAACCCAAAACTGCATCCACAGGAGGGCCTGGCACACAGAGATGCTGGAAAGCATCAGGGACAGCATGAAGCTGTGCCTTAAAGAGATCTTTGTGATCCATGACCTGGTGGGATCTGGATAAGTGGGGAGGGTTGTTGTGCTGATGATTCCAAATACAGATAAATCAGTCTGGCTGTTTTCTTTCCTCTTTGTGCAGGTGATGCTGTCAGCAGGGAGTCTGGGTGGTACAGGGGCTCTGAGGGCATTTTTTTGAGTATCCTAGAATTGTTTAGATTGGAAAAGAGCTTGAAGATCTTACATTAATGCAGCACTGCCAAGTCCCCAAGTGCCATATCCTGGATTTTAAACATCTCCAGTAACGGGGAGTCCATCTCTGCCCTGGGCAGCCCTTCCCATGCTTTACAACCCTTTCCATGGGGAAATTGCTGCTGCTGTCCCCCCTGGCCCTGCCCTGGCCCAGCCTGAGGCCGTTCCCTCTCCTCCTGTCCCTGTTCCCTGGAGCACAGCCCGACCCCCCCGGCTGTCCCCTCCTGTCAGGGAGTTGTGCAGAGCCACAAGGTCCCCCCGGAGCCTCCTTTGCTCCAGGCTCAGCCCCTTTCCCAGCTCCCTCAGCCGCTCCTGGGGCTCCAGACCCTTCCCCAGCTCCGTTCCCTGCCCTGGACACGCTCCAGCCCCTGCAGGGCTCTGTGGCCATGAGGGCCCAGCACTGGACACGGCCCTCGAGGTCCCTCAGCAGTGCCAGCCCAGGGGACGGGCCCTGCCCTGCTCCTGCTGTCACCCATGGCTGCCACAGCCCGGCTTCCTTTGGCCTCCTGCCCCCCTGGGCTCGTGTCCAGCCTGTCCCCAGCACCCCCAGGCCCTTTCCCTGGGCACCTTCCAGCCCCTCTGCCCCAGCCTGGAGCAGTTCAGGGAGCTCCTCCTTGAAGAACATTTGGCTTTCCTGGACAGTTGAAGACTGCCCTGGTATTCGCACATTTATTGTCAAATGTGAAGCAATTCTGAGTGAATGAACGAATGAATAAATTCTCGTAAAATCTGAGAAGATTGCCAGCCACTGAAGCTTTAAACCATAACCTGTATTTTAGGAGTTTGTTTTGGAACTAGGGATCTGGTTTATCTTAAACCATTAGCAAACCTTTGAGGAGTGGGTGAAGTTTAATTTCCCGTATTCCAGGCTCCCTGGCACTCTGTGAGTGACACACTCTGCCTTGAAGGTGACTAATTGCAATTAAGAGCCAGGAGATGTCATTATGCTCCCCTGTGAGGGGGCAGTTCCTTCTGCAGCTGCTGCAGTTGAAACCCTGAGCTGATGATTAAAGCACAAATGGGTGCATTTTTAGGGCTGTGGTGTTCAATGTTCGGGTTTTATCTCTAGGGAGCCATTCCTGTTCTCAGAGGTCAGAGTGTTCCACACGATCCAGGGGATTTTGGGGAAGGAAAAGATGTTTCTGGAAGGATGGGTTTGGTCTGGAGTGAGTGACAATGATTTGTGTAAGGTATAGCATGAAAGAGAATATTTTTGGGATGTCAGGAGGAGTCTTTTAGGGCTGCTTTTGTTCTTCCTCTGTAATAGGCTGGGTGTGAAACAGTTGGATGACACCTCTTTGGGGTTTGTGTTTGCTATTTTGTTGGTTTGGGGTTTTTCACCCCAATCCCTGCCCAGGAACTGGTGATGGCAGCTCCACTGTTTTTTAGAGGTTTTTGCTGTGGGCTGTGGGGCTCCAGCAGAACCTCAGAGTGTCCTGGAGGGGTCTGTGCCCCCAATGGGAAAATGTGTCTGAACTAAAATTAGAATAAAAGCATAAGGCAAGAATAATGTTATTTTTGCCACCTCAGCTGGCTGTCAGGGCCCAAGTTGCCTGTAATATGTGTTTTCAAGTTTTAGGGGGATTTTTTTGGTTGTGGGTTTTTTTTTTTTTTTTTTGTTGTTTATGTTGTTTTTGGGTTTTTAGTGTTTTTTTTGGTGTGGTTTTGTTTGTTTGTCAATTTTTTTTGGTTGTGTTTTGAATTTATTTTTTTGTTTTTTTATGTTTTAGGGTTTTAATTTTTTTGTTTTGTTTTTTTTTTTATTTCTTGTTTTATGTCTGTTTTAGGGGTTTTTTTTGTTTTTGATGGAAGAGGAGCATTTTGTTCGAAACCAGAAATCTGCCTTCGGACTGACTGATGAGCTCCAAGGAGGAGAAGCTGGAGCTCTGTGGGCCATTCCCAGAATTTCTGGTTGTGCTTTACCTGGCTTTGAGGCTATATTACAAACCCAAGTTTTTCTGTGCCAGAAATTATGTCGAGATCTTTGCTTTGATGGGCAGCCATTTAAAATTGATGTTATATTGTAATATGAGGAAATATCTGGATGAGGAATGATGAAAGCTAGAATTTCAAGGTGTTGGAGGGAAAAGAGACTGACACTTCACATGGAGTGCATCTCTTCAAAGAGCTCATTTCAAGGTTCTGATGGGCTGGGCTCTTCAAATAAGAGTATTTAAATAAATTGACATGAATTTGGGGAGATAGTACTAAAAATTTTCATTTTGGGCTTAAAAGTCAAATTTATTGCATTAAACAAAGGAAAATAATTTATTGAAGAACAGATTAAATATCCTCTTCCAGCTTTCCAGAACAGGCCACTAAATATTTTTTAATTGTGGCTGGTCGATGATTACTTAATCTGATTAATTACTGCTGACCTTTAACAGCTTCCTGCTAACAAATGGGGGTTGTTAATGCTCATTTCTCTCCCTTCTCTTGCCCTTCCCTGCTCCCCAGCAATGACTTCTTTTGTGTTGCGATAGGAAACTTTCAGAGGCTCTCAGGAAATGATTCCTGACAGCCCAGTTCATGCTCACAGTAACAAAGTGATCTCATGGCCATGCACAGGGAAAATAATGTTATTTTTCAGAGTAATTAACTCACAATGGCGGTGATTTATTGAAAATCGCTATGGAAAAACCTGCCCAGGATATTTGCTTCAGCTTAGATCATAATGCTCATTTTCTACTAAATCAACAGATCAAACTCTTTCACTCCCTCCATTTCTTGATGAAGCTGTTCCTCCTCCAACCCTGCCTCCCTTCTCCACTTCAGCACGAGTGTCCTTTGTCCTTCTTCTCCCCTCAAAAGGACTTTTGGCAGACTTTTTTTTTTATTTTTCAGGAGGTGTGGAAGGCACAGATTAAACTCCTTGAAGGTTCTCGTTACCCAATACACATCTAATGGCTGCAAACACCTGAATTCGGTGTATGAAAACATATAGATTTGGGTTTTTGGGAGGTTTAAAAATGTGGCACTGACATCACCTGTGCCTTTTCCAACCTCAGGATACTTGAGGGCTCTTCAGAGGATTTTCCTGTTGCCAACTTTAACTTATTCCAGCCATTGCTAACTTGAGGCTGGTGTACATTGAAATGTACATTGGAATACTATTTTTGCAATTTCTTGGGAATTGTGCTACATTTTCTCAAAAGAACACTTCAGAATTCCACAAGACCATGTAAAAAAGAGTTTCTTACATGAGTAACTGCTCTGTCTGTTGGCATGGAAAACCAGCCAGAAGATTTAACCACTGTATGCAGAATGTTTGCTACATTATGAAGTACTAAAAAAGCAGTTTTTTCCTGGCTGTTCTTCCACTTGGAAGTGCTAGTGGACGCTCAGGCTTAATTGGAAATGGAAAGCATCTTGCAAATTGGGTTTTGGGTATTATTTGGTTGTTAAGTCAAGCTTGCCAAATTATTCTGTTGTATTTATGCTAAAATCTGGTGGTAAAGAATTGGTTGGTTTGACTAAGTAAAAGAAGGGTCTAAAAAACCAAACCAAAACAAAAACTCCCCAAACAGATCCAAAACTGAACATTTTGGGACAGAATTGCCGAAGTGAGATGCTTTCAGTGCTGCTGCCCTGAAGGATCCCAGCACAGAGTTTATTTGCCAGGAAAGGTGGGACATTTCTTCTCCCCTCCAGCACTGCTGTGTGACTGACACCGTTACTGTTTGGCAGGAAAAAAAATATTGTAACCCTTTTTTAGCTCCTTGTTTCCTATTTGGAAATTCCCGTTAGAACTTCTGGAGACAAAGAACTAAATTTAGTTTTTTTAATCTGCATTCCAGGAGTTTTACAAAGCTAGAGATTTGTGTGCATTAAAAAAGAACATTCTGTCTCATTAAATGAAGACAGACGTGAGGCTGTTTTGGAGGAGGCAATACCCTGTTGATGCACATTATTTTGGAGGTGGATCTGCCACAATGGGAGCTTTTTTCAAAGCTTTTTTTATTTCCCTGTCCCAACAATGTGGGAATCTTCAAAGGCGCTCCTTCATCAATATGCAAATCTTCAAAAGGGGAATTACACAATAACAAGAGAACTCTCAAAGGGAAAGTGGTTACCCAAAGATGTAAAAATCTTTGTCAGGGACAGCTCCTCAGTGAGTTAAAAGTTCTTCAAAGTGGAAATCACCTCAAGCAATGCAAATTCTTGGGAAATCACCAAGAACGCTTCCACATGTCATCTTGAAAGTGGTAGGAAGTGTTCTCTTGGAATCATGTTTAAAATGGCATTTTTAGGGATTGGTATTGTTTGTACAATCCCACTGCTGGGGGATACCTTGAGGGTGGTGCAGCTCTTGGGTTCCTTTATCAGAAGAGATCAGGCTATGAAACCCTACTTTGAGATAAATGGTTTTTATGAAGATCTAAATGGGGAATTATGAGCTGCTGGATGTGGTTCATTGAGCTGCTCTTTTTATATCTGCAGCAGATACATTACTGATGTTTGTTTTGAAGCAGCAAATCCAACTTTGCAAGGACCAAAGGCCTTGCTGGGGTGACAACAAAAGGGACAACAATTATTCAGGGAATTTGTGTTGTCTCCTGCTTGTCCCAAGTGTTTGATGGGATGGGATGGGATGTGCCTGTCCAGAGACCAGACTGTCCTGAAGGAAATGGGGGCACAACTGGCTGGCAGCATCTTTTTGTGTATCTCTTTACACCTGACAGCTTTTTCATTTCCTGAAGATATGTTCCTGACAGCAGTAACCCAAGGTTTGTTCTGTGGTTTTTGTGCAACTAAACTGCAGCAAAGTTTGGGGTTTTTTTTTTGGAAAAGCAGCACAACGCTCATCCTTACTTCAGTCACTTGCTCAATACTCATCCTCTTTTGAAGATTTAAGAGGCCCCAGCCCTTAAAGGATCTCAAAGTGATCCTGCTCTGCTGTTGGGGTGTGCCCTGTCAGGTACTTGGGGTGGTGTCAGTGCTGAGTTTGTCAGCAGAAGATCAGCATGTGGTCCCAAATACCAGGAAGATCCTTTAAACCAATTCTGTCTCAATTAGCCAGACAATTCTGACAGCCACAGCAGGTCTGCTTTAGCAGCTGCCAGCTCCTGAATTCCTGAAGCCTCTTTGCTGTGCCTGCTCTGGAATTCTGGTCCCTTTGCTGAGCTCTGGCCACATCAATCCTTGTGGGCATGGAAATGGCAATTCCAGTTCCTGGTGTAAACAGCCCAGTGAGCAGGAGTAACCTGCAGGGGAGTTGTATTTATTTAAGTGGCTCTTTGCTCACCTGTTGAACTCGGTTAATCATATTTTCAGAGAACAGCACAAACCTCTCTCTATGCCATGACTGCAACCTACACCCCTGCATTTCAGTTTGGTTTTGAAATATCACCCAGATGATTTGTGTTTGCTCTTAAAGCTGTGCTGAAAGAATATAAAGGAAGTCATTATTCTAGCTCTGTTTAAGCTGGAGATTTATTCCATTTCCATAAACCTAAGACGACAGGCTCTTTTCAAGATAATTCACATACTGTGCCTTGCGAGCTTCCTGCGTGTGATATCTGAAAGGGAAACTGTTAGAAAAGGAAAAGAAAAAGCAAATCTTTTTCATTCAGTAAGCAGATTTCCCCCCCAAATATCTGGAAGGTAATGCTGCCCTCAAATGATCTCTTGGGTCTGGGGTTTGCTGCCATAAAGTGAAATACTAAATATTTGCAATTAATTAATTCATAATGAGGTGAAATAGTCTATTTTAAGGAGCAGTCATTTCATATCCTAGCACTGAGATGTTGAGTACACATCCTGTTCGAGCACGATTTTATTATTTTAAGAAGCAGTTTATGGATTCTGTGCGTGGAAGGTGACCTGGAGGTTAACAACTATTACAGCTCCCTGTTACAAACTCCAGCTGGCTTGAGTTTGAAGAAGCTGTCCTTCTCTGCAGGAAATGTGGGCTTTGTTTGGGGGAAAAGCAGAAACAGCCCCTGCTCCGTGCCACACTCCTGACATGTTTCACCTCTTCTGTTTGCATAAACTCAGTTATTGGGGTGGTTATGGGAAAACGGGATCCACACAAACAGAGCACTGCTGGGATGGGATCAGAATTGGGGTGGTGGTCAGTGTCTGGGGACAGAAACTGGCAGCCTCCATCAGAGGGGTGCTCTCTATATAGGTTATAATATTTGCAATATAATATATATAGGTTACAATATTTGCCATATAATATATATAGGATATATTTCTTATAATATAATATGTTCAGGTTATCATATTTGCAAAATAATATGTAGAGGTTATAATTCTTGCAATACAATATATACAGGTTTTAATATTTGCAATATAATATACATAGGTTACAATATTTGCCATATAATATATATGGATTACAATATTTGCAATATAATATATATAGATTAAAATAATTGCAATCTAATATATCTCTGTCATAATATTTACAATATAATATATATGGATTACAATATTTTTCAATATAATATAGAAATTATAATATTTGCAATATAATATTATAGGTTCTATCTTTTGAATTAATATGTAGGGTTTATAATATTTGCAATCTAATATATACAGGTTAACATATTGTAATCTAATATATGGAGGCTGTAATATTTGCAATATAATATGTATAGGATGTAGTATTTGAGGTGTAAGATATAGAGGTTATAATATTTTCAAGGTACAAACACTAAACTTGTTCTGCTCTGTAAACCTAAAAAAAAGCAAACCAAAAATCTTTTGTTCTGCATTGAAAGTGCAATGTGTGGGTGGGCATCCAGTGCTCAGTGTGGCAGATAATTAAGGCAGCCCCTTGATGACCTTATCCCAAAAATGGGCATGGAAAATGGGAACAAAACTGCGAGGAGGAGGGGAACCTCATAAGGTGTTGCTGAATAGACACAATTCTCAGCAAAAGAGCTTCTAATCAAATGATTCTTTGTTCTTTGGCAATTGAGAGTTCCCAAATTCTCAATATTTGGGGAGCTGGAATAACAATGTCCCTCCTTTCAAATCCTGGGAATTTGGGAACTCTCAGTTGCTGCACAGGTGTTCTGTGGGGTTCAGGACAGAGTTGGAAGGTGATGGGTGGAGTAGGGCTGACAGAGAAATTCCAGGAGGTAAAAGGGTGTTTGTTTCACTTTTATTTATAGGATACCTACATTAAGTAAATTCTGGGATTTTCCCTTCCTTTGTCAATACAGAGATGCTGCAGTGAGTTTGAAAGGACACAAAACAGCCAGGCTTCCAAGCTGAGAGAAATTGGACTTTGTAACATCTAAGCTGCCTTACTTAAATTACTTCTTTTATGAAAATTCAAAAAATAAAAAACAAAACAGGCTCCCCCAAAAAAACAAAAAAAAATCCCCAAAAAACCAACCAACACCAACAAAAAAATTAACAAAGAACCCCCCTCTCCACTCTCAGTGTCAGGAGAGGTATTAATTTATCCTCCCACTGGATCTTTCCCTCAGGGCTGCCTTTGTGGAACAGACTGGCTGAAGTGTAGCAGAACAGCCAGAACTGGGGGGTACAGGATCCAATGCATAATGCTGTTTTTCATCCTGTTTTTTGCATATTTTTCATGTGTTCTACTCCTAGACAGTGACAAGAGGTTTGGAGATGCTATTTTTATGGGGAAAAATAAACACGAATGGTTGGTGTCTTATTTTTGAAAATTATTTCCAAGTTCTTTGTGTGTTCTTGGAAATGAGAGCCAATGTGTTCTGCAGGGCACAGGTGGTGTGAGGGGAAGTTCTCCTTCTCCAGGGTGAAAATAGAATTTTTGTCTATGGATCAGACCTGCTGTGGGTGTCAGAATTGTCTGGCTCATTGAGATGTGATTTGGTTAAAATCTTTTCCTTGTATTTCTGGAAAACACACTAATTTTCTTCTGACAAACTTGCAGTCAACACCTGACAGGTCAGAAAATTTTCTGCTTTTTTTTTGCCTGAGTGATGGAGCCGTGATAGCCCAGGATCACATGTGCACACACATCAGACACAGGAGGGATTCTACATTACACTTTAAAACAAATATCCTTGCCAGCCTGGGCCAGGACTCTCGAGGATGTGTGCTCTAAGTGGATTTTCTGAGTGACAAGAAACTTGTTATTGAGGCTTTTTTGTGAAGAGGTGACCAGAAAATGTCCCAAGAAATGTCCCAGGACAGATTTGTATGGAATTCAGTGTGAACCACCCTCTCCTGCCTTGGCTGGAGAGCGTTTCCCAGAGCAGCAGCTGACCCGGCTCTGCTGGTAGGTTGCAATCCAGGTTTGTGGAGGAGCTGGAATTCCTGCTGGAATTGTTTTCCTGGTGACTGCTGGGTTGGTAGAAGGTGCCTGGGTGTGTTTGGGCTCTCAGTGGCACTCAGCCCATCCTCTGTTCTGTGGTTGGGGTTTTGGCCTCTCACCCCCTCCTACGTGGTGAGGAACAACCCCTGGCTCTCTTCTCTCCAAGAGTCTCAAAACTCAGCTCAAGCTCAGGTTTCTGTTTGGCAATGGGAGTTATTTGGAATCCTCCACCAGGGCATAGCTGGTGCTTCTCCTTCTCCTTTCCCTCTCCTTGTATCCCATCTCTGGAAGGGCAGAATCTGTGGCAGTGCTCAGCAGATGAGAGGGACTGGGGAGGTTCTGACCTGGAAATTGGCTGTGTTTGCTGCCCAGGGCTCAGCCAGGTGTCCCTGCTGGATTCAGGGCTGGCAGTGTCCCTGTCACCCCTCCAGCCCATCCTCAGCACCCCCAGACTCGCTCCTGGCAGGACTGACCTGAGGCCCTGCAAGGATGAACAGAAGCGTTTAAAAACTGCCTTTGAATAAACAATAAATGAAGGTTTTGTTCCCAGTGAGTTATAAAACACTGCTGATACAAATACTAATGTTTAGAAAATGGGTTTGAAAGCAAATGAATTAACTGTTTTTCCACTTAAAGATTGGTTTTACTATTTTTCTTCTATGTGAGACAGTGTTCTGTATTTAATGTAGGATTTTCTTTGAGGGGACCAATTTAATATGAATTTTAGTCTCTGGAGTATTTCATTAATGTGTGTCTGCAGAAATGTCAGATATTTTGAATGGTCTAATAACATTTACAGACTGTAAATGTGGTGTATTTTTAAAATCTGTCAAGAAAATCATTAAATAGCTAAGGTACTTCATTTCATGCCTTAGAAAAGCATCTTCTGTAATGCTTGTGTGTGCACATGAATGTTGTCTATAAATGGAGAAATAAAATTTGGGCTCTAGGCAGGAATTATGAACCACTGCTTCTGAAGTTGATTGTTTGGGGGTTTGGTTTTATTAAAATTAGTGTTTCTTACAAGTTTATATAAAAACTTTGTAGAAATTCTCCAAAGAGAGAACAATCAAGAAAGGGGAAAAATGTGCCAGTAAATTATGTTCTTTGCATCAAAGATCTGCATTTAACCAGCACCTGCACAGTAAAAACCAAATCTTTAGATTTTAAACCTGAACTTGTTTGCTGTTGGTATTTCTACATCAGGGTGTTACATCTGATTGCTGCTCAAAAAAAGCATTTTAAAATGCTAAATGTCCCAGTAAAGAAGGAGCCTATTAATGAGACATTATTGTAACTGTGGGAAACTGCTATTTCCTGTTGCACAAAATTCTGATCTGCCAGTAAATCTGGGAGAGTTCAAACTTTTTTCTTCCGTGCCTTCCTGGTTCCCACCTTGGCAGTGGGGTTCGTGTCATTGATGGATTTGGCTCTTTATTTGGTATCTGAAAAGCAGAATGACGTATTCTAAATTTTGTCTAAGGTGTAAACTCCTCTATGGCTGCACATTCTGGGGGACTGCTTTGTTTAAATCAGTGACACAACCTAGTTCATGGCAGGGCTGCTGTTTTAATGTGAGAATCTGAATTTGAGGATTATGCATTGTTCCATTGGATCAGTGAAGCTGGGGGAATTAGTATCTACAAAAAATATCCCCAAAATACAAAAAGAGGAATGACAAGTTTATGAAGAGCAGATCTGTCTCTCAATTGAGTTTAAAATGGAGCACTTGAAGGAAAGGAAGAAAGGCTGCAGTAAAATCTGAACGTTTGTTTAGCTTTTTAATTTATTATTTTATTTTGCAAATGATCTGATTTTCCCTTTCTGGGACACTGAGGTGATGAGAAGCTTTGACTCACTCGACTTTCCTGTTAATTCAAGTAAGCACAGAATGATTTGAGCTGTAACACTGACTCCACTTTGGCTTTCTAAAGCGCTCAACACTGGCTCCACTCTGCTCCTGGTGCTTTTGTTGCAGCTTTTGGGAGTTTTAGGTGCAAGATGCAGGAAAGCTGCTAATAAGATTCTCACTATTTTTGTTGTTTCTGGGAGCATTTTTTTGCAAGGTTGGGAAAGTGATTTGATTTGCATAGTGAAGGTTATTTCTCCAGTGAAGAGAGCTGGTTCCACTTTTGAATGAAGGTTTGTTTTGACAGAAAACAGTTATATGGGGAGAATGTGAGTTTAAAAAGACCTTGGCAAGCATTTCATTCCTATTCTCCTTTTCCCTTCTACTGTGAAATGAAATAACTTTCCAGGTATGGCCATCCTGGTTCTCTTGGCAGCTGATGCACAAGAAAGTCAATTTAACATGTGCTGTGATCAACTGAACTTAGTATTTGCTGAAAGATAAATATAAGTATCAGAGCTTGTGCAAAAGCTTCATTAATCATCTCTTGCTGAAGTCGGGGAACACTGTGAGCACAGGGCTGGAAATGTAGTGACAGCAATTATTGACTTCTTGTGTTAATGATATGGCAGCTTGTTATAAATTACCAGAGGTTAATGGGATAAGGAGTTGGTGTAAAACCTCTCAAAAACTGATGATGTATTATTTTCTTTACTTTCCTTCATAAATATGTATTTGAGGCTTGGATATAACTTGGCAGTGCTTTATTTCCAGTTGCAGCATAGGGAGCTATGCTTGTGTGGTGTGTAGTGTTTTATCAATGCATGTACAGTATTTATCAATCCATGTGCAGTTTTACCAATATGTGTGCAGTATTTATCAATACATCTGCAAGATTTTTTCAATATTTGTTCAGTATTTTACCAATACCTGTGCAGTATTTTGCAATGTGCTCAGTATTTATCAATATGTGTGCAGTATTTTATCAATCCATGTACAGTATTTATCAAGCTGTGTGCAGTTATACCAGTTTGTGTGCAGTATTTATCAATACATCTGCATTTTTACCAATACCTGTGCAGTATTTGTGAATATCAGCAATATTTTATCAATACCTGTGCAGTATTTATCAATACCCATGCAATATTTTATCATTACCTGTGCAATATTTTATCAATACCTGTGCAGTATTTATGAATACCTGTGCAATATTTTATCAATACCTGTGCAATATTTTATCAATACCTGTGCAATATTTTATCAATGCCTGTGCAGTATTTTATCAATACCCGTGCAATATTTTATCAATGCCTGTGCAATATTTTATCAGTGATTGGTGTGCCCAGTTTCCCGCTGGCCACACCCACTGGTGACAGTTTTGGGGCCCTGGGGGTGTAACTGGAGCTGATCCCTCCTTGTTTTGCTGTTCTTGCTGCAAAGCTGTGCCTTGGCTCTTCCCCTCTGCCCCACCTGCAGCATCAGCAGAGGAATTTCCTTCTGCCCACCCTCCTGACAAGGGGTTGTTGGTTTTGGGATCATGGGTGTAGATGTGCTGCTTCCTGACCGTGCCATGCTCTGCTCTGGGATTTGAGGGTTCTCCCATTCCCTGTTTTCTGCAAAGAGTTTTGCCTATAAATCCATCACTCCTGGTTATTTGCTGCTCCCAGTGCAGTGACAGGACATCACCAGGATGTAAATATCTTCTTTTGTTACATCTAAGGCTGCTTGTTTCAGGAAGGGAGATGCCTTGATCAATACAACATGTTAAAAACCATTTAAAAAACCATTTTGAAAAGCAAATAAACACAGGTTTTGTCCCTACCATGAGCTGTAAAGCAGCAATTACTGAATGTGAGGAGGAACTGACCTAGTACTGGATGCTCCAGCCTAAATGTCTTTTTTTATTTTTTTAATTAGATAATTTTTTGCATCAAGTTTATGCTCTAGAAACATTCACTGTAAGATTTATGGGTCTTTTTTTTTGTGACAGACGGATGATCTGCTGGTGATGACAGATTCAGATTTGGCGAATACATTTAATTCTGAAGCATGCTTCTTGCTGATAAAACAGGATCAAGGCATGGTATGAGGATTAGCTCGGGATTTTGGGAGCACAGGCATAGGATATAAAGCACTGTTATCCCTGGCAACATGGACCAAATTGTAACTTTAATAATCATGATTCTAGAATGTGTTAAACCAGGTTTAAAAACTTATATTTTGCTGGTCTGAATTTTTTTAAATTCTGTTCAGCCACTTTTAGTCCAGAGTGCTGGTTACTCTTTATTTCTGTCTGGATTTTAGACCCTCTGACAACAAACTTGCTCAGAGCAGTTGTCCAAACTAAGATTTTGTAACCAAATCCTCCCCTCAGGAACTTCAGCTCACAGGTTTCCAGCATTCCTGCTGGATCCAGTATTTGAGTACACATACCCAAAAACATGAACACTTCTTTTATGATGGTAGAAGAGAGTTTGCCTCCACAAACTCTTTATCTATATATATATATTTAATTTTGAAGGGAGTTTTTATGCCTAATCCTGCCAAAAGTGATCCTTCAGCATCACAATGCCATTTCCCATCTGGCCACCATCCCCAGATCTGCTTTTAGGATGGTTTCTTTTAAGCTCTTCCTCATTTCAAAGGGTCACATTTGCCCAAACATCCTTTGCTACATGTGCTGGCCAGGAAGTTGTGTGCCAGATTTGTGTGTTTGTGACAACTAGAAAAGCTATCTGTCCTCAGAAGGCAGCCTGGAATCTCTCTGAAGTGGGAAATCTTTTCAACAGGCAGCTACAACACACAATCATGTGAAAAAAGCACATCATATAAAGTTTTCATGATTTTATTGTTGCTAACTATAGATGTCAGCTTAACACCTAATGAGGATTGCTGTCCCCTCAATGAAAAATGCATCTCTGTTGTTCATTAGTCTCAAAAATGCATCCATTAGAAAAATAAATAAATAAATTATAATTCAGCAGTGCAGAATGGAGCAAGAATTTCAGCGTTATACTCCATGACATTGTTGGCTGAGTCACATTCCTGGGGAGATAATTCCCTGTCTTTATTTGAATGCATTAAACGTGGCTGAGTGGAAAGGAGCACATCAGGTACTGCAGAACAATCAGAGCACATCTTGTAAATCATTTACAGAAACAAGACAGCCTTACATCAATGCTAATTAGCTCAGTGTTTCCAGAGTTTTCAGGAGAAAAAACTTTGTGTAAGTGAAACCTGAAGGGTGTTATTTCTGGAAGAATGGATGGGGAGGATTAAAAATATGTATTGGCAAGTTAGGTTGTTATTGACTGTGTAAATAAACGGAAAGATTGCTGTCAGAGACCTGTCAGACTGTGACTGTGAACAGTACATTTTATATCAAGAAGTAAATTTTTAAAGCCCTGTAAAACCCCCACGGGTCCCTCAGGAGGTGCAGCGCCATGATAGGTGTCACACACTTGTGTGGAAATCCTGTTCTTTCATCTTAAATCAGTGTTTCCCACCTGAAGCTCCCCCTGCTCTCCTGTCTCCTTACACCTTTCTTTAATTCTGCAGTTGGAATTTATTGGGTTTTATTGGGTTTTATTTTCTCAGCCAAAACCAATGGTCCTGGCTGCTCATTCTGTTCTTTTTTCTTCCTGAGGACAACTGTAAATTTGTGGGGTGGTAAAAACACCCAGACCACAACCTTGTGAAATATTATGCCGAAACCACTACAATGGTTATCTTCTTAATTGGTTTCCAGTGTCATTAGCAAGGAAGGGTTTGTTGTAGGAACACCTCAGCAATTAGGAAGGGAGCCCAAGCAAAATCAGCTTTTAGTAGTCTGGATGGTTTACGAGTCCTCTGGGAGTTTCTTGCATGAGATTTGCCTTGATTGTGAGTTTAGCAGATTAGTTTCTGAATGATTCCTTATCAGAGATCCTGCTCTTACAGCAGGGGAAAGGAGTGTTTTAATGCCCTGTGAGTGCTGGGCTGCCCAGGTGTAGCAGGAAAACAGCCCTGAGAGGCTGCAGAGGCCAGGCTGAGCCACACTTGTCCATGTTTTGGTTTGTTGGAGGGATTGCACCTCTGTCAGAGTCACAGCGGTGAAGTGTAATTGTCTCAAAGGGAAGGCAGGAGCCAGACTGGACCTTGGGCTTCAGCAGAGATGTGGGTTTGGCTGCAGTGCTCCTTAAAGCCCTCTCCCAGGGTTTGGGCTGGCAATGGGCTGTTCTTTCGGAGGAAGGGGTGGTGCACCCCATGGGGGATTGGGCCCTTTGCTGGAGTTGCAGATCTGCCCACAAATTTGGGTTCTCTGATTCTGCCAGGCTCCAAATCCAGCTGGGTTCTGACCAGCCTGGACAGTCCCTGTTCCATTCTGTTAAAGTTGTTTTATCAGGGCTGTTTATCCCTTTCAGTTAGTGCTTCCTCAGCTTGGGGAGAGAGGAGCAGGCAGGATTCCCTGTGCCTGGAAGGGGATGAGGTGGCAGTGATGTGATTTCTCTGAGATTTCTGGGGCAGAGTCCTGCTCTTGGGCAGGAGGAGCCCTCATATGCTGTCGCAGTCATGGGATGCCCTGAGCAGCAGTTCCCAAAAGTTCATCTCCCTGAACCATCAAAGACGGTTTCTGAAATCTGAACTGATCCAAGGGCTCCATCCCTTCCTCCATTCATTTAGTTCAGGAGGCATTTCAATCAAACTGGAAGTGAAGTTCATTTTTTTCCTCATTTTTTATAATTTCTCACCTCGTCTTGCACTGGGATACAGCTGGTGCCACTCTATTTTAATGTATTGCTCTATCCAAGATAAATTCTTGAGATGCCACAGACAGGATAATTCACTATCTTGATGCCTTTTAAGAAAATTCTAATGTACCCCTTTCTAATTCACTGTCCCATGACACAAACCAGAATTCAACCATCCAAATTCACAGAACATTGCTGTGTTCAACAGATAATGCTGATATTTGGTGCAGGTTTTGTTTGGTTTTTTTTTTTTGCAAGCTCTCTGAGCAATATTTTCTTTCTATTCCAATTTTCTGTTCTTGACCTTGTTATTAATGTGTTCCATCCCTCTCCCTAACTTGGGAAATGGTTCTTGCCTTTGGATTGCCTCAGGCCAGCAGAGGGGAACAAGGGGCCAGTGCTCACAATCAGCCCTGAAAACGTTAATTGATATTTTACCACTTCTGAATAGTCAAATCCCAGGGTGACAGACCACAATTCAGCAGGCTATTCCCACATTTTTCAAGATTACACAAATCTGTGTCTGCGGAGGAAAACATTCACTTTTTGTGTGATCACATCCCCTGCCTGCCCCAGTTTTTGATTGTTGATTGTTGATTTTACTCCACTGATTGTTGAACTGGAAAGATGACTCTTCTCTTTGTAGAGCTACCTCCACTCATAGATAATCTGAGAAATTTGTCAGCTGAAATTTTTCCTACTACTCAGATAAAAATTGTTGTAATCAGGGAAGTATTTTGAGTAGAAGAAGGAATTTTAGATGGTGAGCAGCTCTGGGGAAGCCCAGCAGCCGCCTGGCTCAAGGTGAAGGTGCCGTGCAGGGTGAGAGCAGCCTGAACCTTGTTCCAGTGCCCATATGTGCTCCCTGCCCCAAAAACCACTGAAATTCATCATCAGCTGAGCCCAAAGCCTTTTTGTTACCCCAAAGTTGTGGTGTCTCAGGAAGGTTTTATGGTTTCCCCCATCCCCTGGGTGTTCCCAACCTCTGGCTGATCCCAGACCCCGCCCTGCCAAAGCCAGCCTGGGCTCCCTTTCCACTGACTCCCACCAACAATGAGCATTTTCTCCCTTCAGCCCCCAAATTCCCCACAGAATTCCTTTGAATTACTGTGAAATGTGATTGGATTAGTAACAGGTCACTCAGAAATATGATTTTTGCTCTCAGAGTCCCTTCCCATATGCCAATTCCAAAGCCAAGGCCCATGACCATCATGAGCCCACAGTTTTTATTGCTGAAATTCTGTGCAGCAGGGTGTTACAGGGACTGCCAGGTAATGCTGAGAGCGTGGGTAAGTCACAAAACCAAAAAAGCACTTTTAATAATGCTATAATGATCACCATGCTGCTCAGAACTGAGAATATGAGCACTCACTAGAGCAGCACCAAGCCATTCAGCAAAGCTTTAGTTTTTCTCTTCTCTCTGTCCTTGCATTGGTTCAGGGTTCTCATTTTGAGTTCTTTTCATTTGTTTTTGTTTCTGTTTGCTTTAAATGAATCTTTAGTTCTAAGAATTGCAAAAAAATCTAGATTTATTTCTAAGCTTGTATTATTTAAAGAAAATGAGTTTAGTTATTCTCTGGGCCTTTAAATAACAATCAAATCACTAAAAAAAGACTTTGAGATATCATACCTACCAAAATTAGTTCTTCAGTTTTAAATAACCTCCAACAGAAATTTAGTCCATATTTTGTTTAAATAAAGCATTTGCTTAAGTTTCCCTGCCATATCAGGCAGTGACATGAGAGAATTCTGCTGATGTGAGGTTTGTCCGCTCTGCAGGGCTGCTCTCAGGATTGGAGGTCTGAATTAGCAGCTGCAATGTCAAAGTTGTAGTTGCACAATTACATTTACATGGGATTTATTCATCTAAAGTGAAAACACCCCTGGGGAAGCAGCTTTGGGGCAGGAATGTCCATTGATGCTCCCTCACCACAAAGCAGAATCCAGCCATGCCCCAGAGGATGCTGCATGTCTGTGCTGGCTGTGCAGGCTCTCACCTGCTTCCTCTGCATCCACCGCCCTTTATCTGATTGTCCCTTCCACAAAGGGACAAACGGGGCTGGAGCAATTTGTGCACATGAAATAAAGGTAGCCCTGCTCACTGGGTGTATTTACAGTTAAAAAAGAGCCTGATTTCATTAACAATGCCAAATATTTCCTAAGAACAAAGACTGTATCTGAAAGGAAATATTCATTATTATAACATCAGGGTGATGGGGCAATCCTGTGACATCCACCTTGTTCTTCTGTGGGAACACTCCATGATTTATGTTGTGCATTGGGGTTTTTCCCCCCTGTGTAAATATTGCAAAATGATGTAGAATTGAGAAGAGCTGCTGCACTTCTAAACAGAAAATATGTCCTGCCTTGCAAACAGCATTCGTTATGGAAAGAAAAGCAATGAAAAGCCCAGCTGTAAAACACAGCAGAGTCAGCAGATACCTCTGCATTGATCCCACAGGACACCAATTCATTGATTATATTTGTTCTTGGGGCATGAAGCCCTGTGGAAAATAAATTGGTGGTTGAGCTGCCCTCTGGGCAGCCTGACATCAGTCTCACTGCTCCAAGGAAAGCAAAGAAAACCTCTGTCTTGCAGCCTTATCATTATCTCTTGGAAGGAATTTTTGGAACAATTCATTTGCTTGTGCTCTGGGTTTTTGAGGTACTTCAGCTCTGTCGCACCAAAGGCCCATTCTTCAAATCTTTCCTATTGCACTCAGGAAAGCTCATCTCTCCCTGATTAAATCTATTATGTTTTTTTTTTTATATAGCCTCAAAAGTCCATCTTCTGGTGTGATCTTGGTTTGCAGTGTTCCCCAGGTTCAGCTGGGTGGTAGCCGGTGTTGATTATTGGAACAGGAATCCCTTCCTTCCTTTCCCCTTCCTCTACCCCTTTCTTTCCCCTTCCTTTTCCCTTCCTTTTCTCTTTTTTCCCTCTCTGAAGGAATTCCTCTCAAGGATGCAGAGTTCTGCTCTAATGATGGCCCACCCTGGATGCCTGAGGCCAGTTTGGGGTATTATTTTAACTCCCAGGAGAAATGTGGGTTCTCTTCTTGCCGTAGAGGTGCACCCAAAAGTGTACATGTCCTTGTTGGTTGGTGCTGTATTGGGTTTTGGGGTTTTTTTAACCCCAGTTTTGGGTTTTTTTACCCCCAGAATTCCCACTGTTCAGCTAGGTAAGAGTAAAAGTAATTAAAATTTGTGTGTTGCGTTTAGAACGTGCTCAGCTGTGACAGAAGAGAGAGGAAGGAAGAGCCCAGCACACGCTTGTGTCAGGCTTCCAGAGCCGTGTGCGCCCCACTTGGGACTGTTTTGGCAACAGAAGATTTGAGATCCTGCTTGAGCAGATGGCTGGGATGCTGCAGCTCTGCTCTCTGGGGTAGGGCATCCAACATCTCTGCCTTCTCACTTTCCTGGTGCCATGGTGTGAACTGTCTGAGCACGGCTCAGTCCCTTTGGAATATCTCACCCGCACAATTTTATTCTTGGCAGCCCCCAGACTGCAAAAAGTGATACCTGATGACTGCTCTTTATTTTCATGTACCATTTTATATATTTTATACACCCTTTTAGACAGTTTCTGTACCCTTTACATATCCCTGTATCCTTACCCTACAAGCCTGTAATTCCTGTAGCTTGAGATTCCAGCTCAGTTTTGGGGTTTTGCTTTGGGGTTGTTTGGTTCAGAGAGACCAACACCCCCAGTAAGGGGTCAGAGTGTGCTCTGTGCTGTCCTAAACTGAGGCTCCAGCTGGGTGAAGCCTCCTCTGAGCACATGGTGTGAACTGGGCTCTGGCCTCATCTGGGGGGGATTCTTTAGAACAGGGGAACATCACTGCATTTGTAAAGTTCTTATTGGGGAATTCCAGACAGATCTGATGATCTGCAAGGTCTGTAAGAATTCTATCTGTGTTATAGCTGGTGTGTGCATTTTCCATTGAGCGTGGCACCGACCCATAAAATACCGAGGTAAAACCCCTTTATCCCCTTACGTGTGCCTGTGTCATAACTGAAACTGGGATCTGGAACTTCTAAATGATAAGGGAAGGACTTGGAGGTGTTCCCTGATCCATTAAATAATTCTCAGGAAGAACAAGCGATGCTAAATAGTTTAAGGTCATTTTGAACCTAAACCCAAAGGTAGACTTGGCTGGTTAACCTGGCTAACTGTGTTACAGTGCTCTGCTACAGAGTGGAGTGAAAGAAGAGAACAGCACCTGATAACCTGGCCAAATCTGATAAAAATCTGTGCCCCTTGGCCTGTCAGGGGAGAGGATGGGAGAGAGAACTGAAGAATGTCCAAAATCAATGGAACACCACAGATTAAGAATTGAAAAAGTCCTGCCAGACTCAAGCAGCTTTCCCTGTTTGTCACAGGATGAGGCTGCACACTCAGCAAATGCAACTTGCTGTTTGTTGTCAGCTGCTTCTCAAAATAGTTCGTGAATTATTACAGGAACACCAGTGCGCCAACTTTTAGGGATACCGGGCCACATGAGGTCTCCTTGGTAAAAATACACCACTTGAGAAGGTTTAGTGATGAATATGGAAAGAGACAGCAGAGGAACAACTGAATGACACCAAACCTCTCATTCTTTCCCATCTGGATGGAGCTGTGGATGTTGAGCTGGAAGAGCAGAGCCCTCGGTGTCGCTGCCTGAACACTGCTGGGGGTGATGCCTAAATCTGGCTGACCTAGAACAGAGACTGGACAGAATTGAGAGAATCCAAAGCAGTTCTGTTATTGCAGTCCCTTCAGGGCCATCCAGGGCAGTCCCAGCCCAGCCAGGGGCTGCACCCACAATGGACAATGGCTCACGGCTTTTTCACCCTTTCTCACTTTTGTCCATTTGCACATCGGGATTTGCTGAATCCTCCAATTGCAGCTGCAGCCAATGCAGTCAAAAACTCCAACTTGGCTCCCCCAATTCTCTGTTCTTTCCATCTCTTGGGGCCTGGCCCAGGGAGGTGTCCTTGAGTTTGGGGCTGCAGAGGAATTGTTTTGTGTAAAAATGGGAGAGCAGGAGCTCAGCACTGTCTGTGGAGTGTGGAGTTAAACACTGAAGAATCACAGGGGTACAGAGACAAGGAAATAGAGACACTGAAAATCCTGAGGCATTGGGGGCAGTCAGTCATGGTGACTGACTCATCTCACAGGGTAACTTGCACTTACATAAGAGAAAGAATAACGGGGCTTCCAGCCTTGGATTGGGGTCATTTAAACCCCCAGTGTCTCACTGGGCTCAGCCCTGCTGGAAAAGGCACCTTGCTGGTGGCAGTGGGGTGGCACTGAAGGGTCCACCCTGGAGAGCAGCCCCTTGTGTGTGAGCATCCATCCTTCTTTGCCCACATCCCTTTGCTGTGTCCCATCAGCAGCAGCACATTTTAATCACAGCAAAACCCTCCTGCCTCCCCTGGGTGCTCTCACAACCCAGCCAGGTGGCAGGGAGCAGCTGAGCAGTGATATTATCCCCTGTTAGGGTTGGTGAGGATTGACAGGACAGAAGTGCTGCTGGCAAAGTTGTTTCTCAGAAAGAATCCTAAGCAACTATTGCTATTTGTCTGCAAGAAATAGCTCAAATGCAAAAGGAAGGAAAGCCCAACAAGGGAGCCTTTTATTGCATTGGGGGAGAAAAGAGAAAATGACCCCAGAAAATCACTCCTTTTTATTTTTCTTTCACCAGTTCTCATGTTTTAGTATCAAAATCTCTACATTATGCATGGTTTTTTTTCTAAGGGTTTTTGCCTGAATGGTTTTGGATAGGCATCTGCTGACTTAGCTCTGGAAATTTTAACCTTTCATTAGGTTTCATTTCACTCCAAGTGCTGAGTAAGGCAAAGAGAACAGAAGGATTTTTATTCACAGGGTCTGGGAGTGCTGTGGTGAAGGTGAAGCCTGTTCACTCTCGATTCCATGGCCCAGTGCTGCCCTACCAGCCCACAACTGGTTAATCTCCCCCAAAACCATTCCCATGCAGCCAAGACTAAACAAGGAGCAGACTCTGAGGGCTGTGAGTTAACTGTGAGCAGCTGCTGGGAGACCCCCGAGTTTCCCCTCGCCCCTGACAATGGGACCATTCTCAGAGGGCTCCGTGGCAGGAGCCAGCCCTGCCTGGCAATAATCACAATTAAGTGCTGGGCTAGGGGAGCCAGTTGTTGGATCTCTGTGCCCAAACTGATGTTTATACAGCAATTCTGCTGCTGCTACTGGAAGCCAAAACACACAAATCCATCTTATCCAGACTGTTAAGAAACAGGGAATGAGGGATTGTTTTTTTTCCCTTCCACTCTCTTTCCTTTGCTGCCTCTGCTTTGCCTCAACATGTATTTGAACAACGAGGGAAGAATGATATTAGCAAATCTATGTTAGAATCTAGAAACATGACACTGGAATTAAATCCAAACACTACCTGGTGTAAAAGTACATCTTTAGATATTCTTGCTTGTGGAAGCCATACAGTAAAGCATTAAAAGTTTTCTTGTTTTACTGTTTTCGGTAGACTGAAATGTTAGCAGTAGCATCTTTTTGAGGAGAGATCCCAAAGCCAATTGGTTGTGTTCCAAATCAAAAGTAAGGCGGCTATGAAAGGAAAATATCTAATTTGAACACTTCTTGGCAGTTAGAGATTTGTTAAATACTTTGTTTTTAATTGCTTTCAAAAGTGAAGGGGAAGGAGAAATCTTTTGTAATTCCACGTTTCTAGAGGAAAAAAAAAAAAAAAACCAAAAAAACCCAAAACCCATCAACTGCGGGAAATCGGGCTGTTAATATTAGGAGTTACTGTGACTCACGCGGTGTGGAATCTGCGCAGCGGTACGAGCGGCAGGAACGGAGACAAAGAAACAGATGTGCGAACTTCCTACCGCTAATTCCAGATCTGCAACCAGCAGCAGGACCGCCCTTTGTTTGATGTTCCCCGGCTCAAACGCTGCTCAAACCGGCGGGAGGACACGGGCTCGTCCTGCAGGAACCGAGCATTGCCATCGGCGATCCTGAGCGCTGGAACGAGCAGCGATCCCACAGCTGGGCATGGGGATGGGGACAGAGAGAGGGGGACATGGATCCATCCCAACCCCGACAGCTGTTAGGAACTGCTCCACAGCCCAGCCAGAAACCTGGGAGACAGAGAGAGGGGGACACGGATCCATCCCAACCCGACAGCTGGTTAGGAACTGCTCACAGCCCAGCCAGAAACCTGGGAGACAGAGAGAGGGACACACAGATCCATCCCAACCCGACAGTCTGCTCAGGAGCTGTTCCACAGCCCAGACAGACTGAAACACGGGAGAGAGAGAGGGGGGGACACAGATCCATCCCAACCTCTACAGCCTGGTGAGGAACTGCTCCACAGCCCAGCCAGAAACCTGGGACAGAGAGAGGAACACACAGACCCATCCCAACCCCGACAGCCTGCTCAGGAGATCAACAGCTCTGTCAGAGAGAAACCTGGGAGAGAGAGAGGGACACAGACCCATCCCAACCCGACAGTCTGCTCAGGAACTGCTCCACAGCCCAGACAGACTGAAACAAGGGGGAGAGAGAGAGGTGGGCACAGATCCATCCCAACCTCTACAGCCTGGTGAGGAACTGCTCTACAGCTCAGCCAGAAACCTGGGACAGAGAGAGGGGATCCCAAACCCATTCCAACCCTGACAGCCTGGTGAGGAACTGCTCACAGCTCAGCCAGAAACCTGGGGAACAGAGAGAGTGACACACAGATCCATCCCAACCCCGACAGCCTGCTCAGGAGGTCAACAGCTCTCCCTGAGAGAAAGCTGGGAGAGAGAGAGGGGATCCCAAACCCATTCAAACCCCGACAGCCTGGTCAGGAACTGCTCCAGAGCTGAGCCAGAAACCTGGGAGAGAGAGAGGGACACACAGATGCATCTGAACCCCTACAGCCTGGTCAGGAACTGCTCCAGAGCTGAGCCAGAAACCTGGGGGTGACACAGGGGATCCCAGACCCTTTAGAACCCCAGCAGCCTGGTCAGGAGCTCCACAGCTCAGCCAGACAGAAACCTGGGAGAGGACAGAGGGGATCCCAGAGCCATTCCACCCCAGCAGCCAGGCCAGGAGCTCCTCCTCAGCCAGGGCACACAGAAACCCTCTTGTCTCCCTTTGTGCTCAGCTGCTGCAGCCCCACACAGCTCTGTGCTGCAGGCTGTGCAGGGAGCTCTGCTCCTCAGCTCAGGTTATTAATGTAATCAGGGGCTGGGTAATTGTTCTGTGGCTTCTGACACCCTGGGAGGGGTCCCTGGTGCTGTGTGGATGTGAGGTGGCTCTGTCTCTGCCAGAACAAAGCTCATTTGCAGCCAGCCAGCCAGGAACCCCACAGAGACCCCACAGGAACCCCACAGGAACCCCACAGGAACCCACAGGAACCTCACAGAAACCCCACAGGAACCCACAGGAACCCCACAAGAACCCCACAGGCAGAGAAGAGGTGCCAGCACACACTGCCCTGCTGGCTGGGGTCACACAGGAATGTGGCAAACGCCTTCCCAGAGCTGCCCCGGTGCTGCTTTTCACAATTTCCCATGGCCCCGGACGTGCCCCAAGGCTCAGCAGCAGGAGGATGCTCAGTAAAGCTGAGGGCTTTGCCTTCTCCTCGCTCTCCTGGCACTCTGGGACCCTTCACCTTGTCCTGTCCGTGCCCCACTGGGGCTGCAGAGCACCAGAACCCCACAGCTCCACACTTGCTCTGTCCTTCAGCCTCCACATGGGCTCCTCTGCAGGGCTGTGCCTTGCACTGATAATTTGAGAAACTCCAGAAGTCAAAGCTGGCCTTGCAGAACTGAGAGCCTTGTGGGCTGTTGTCTGGCTGAGGATGTGTCTTCACCCTATCAGAAAAGCTGCTAGCCAACAGGCTTTAACCTAAATTTCAAACCTTGTTCAAAAATTGTTCCTATATCATTGTTTGCCAGCATTTTCCTTCATTGCAACTTCCATATTACAATTATAAATGTTTATTTTTAAACAGAGGAGAAGAACTTCTCGGGTGCTGTCCAAGTGGAGATTAATAATTTGAGTCTTGAGGTAATTAATAAGCGGTGTACATTATTGAAGTAATTTTAAAGAAGCATTAATATTTAAAGTGCCACCCATTTGTTGCACAGAATTTTATCACTTCTTGTGGAATTACTGTAGGAAATTTGGCAGGATTTCTGCTGAAACTCCTGGTTATTTCTGTCACACTATAATATGCAAATCTGCCACCAGACTGTGAGCCTGGTTGTGCTGAATTAAATTGTTCAGCCCTGCTTGTAAGAACCCAGCCAGTCCCAGGGGCTGTTCTAGCTTAGAAAAGAGCCTTTAAAAGCCAGCCCAGATTTACACTGTGGTGCTAACAGTGTGAACAGCTTCCTTTGTGATTTCAAACACATCCCAAATCCCTGCTCACCATTCACATCCCAGTTCTGTATCCTTTAAGCCCTTGAGCATCACCAAACAAAGAGCCTCTCTCCCTGGGAAGGGTTTCACCACTTGTCCCCACAGGCACTGCAGGTCATTCCCTGTCCTGGGAAGGGACAATAATGAAGAAACCCACCCACATCCTCTGAAACCTGGACATTTTGGGCTCAGCTGCTTGGGGAACACAAATGGATGGCACTGATGTGTTCAGAGATTTGTTACACAGGTTTACACCAGCAGAACGTTGGGTCTGGGGATTTGGGCATTTTTCCAAGCACAGGCTCACAGCAAAGAGCCCTCTGCACAATTTGTAAATAAATCATAGCTCAGATGGGACAGCTCCTGCAGGAGTCACTGGCACTGCCCTGTCCTTTGGTTGTGGTTACAGCACTCACAGCAAATCCTGGCATGGCCTGAGTCGCACAGAGGAGCTCGTTTGAAGTCACTGAGTTCTCCTCTGCCATAGCTCAACAGGTTTTGTGTTCAATTCTTCCTAAAATAATGGCTCCAGACAGACTTGGACAGCTTTTCTGTTTGGCCTTGTCATAAATGGTTTCACCTTCACTGAAGGAAGGTTTTGGTGGACTTGTACAATACAGGACAATATTATTGAATGGAGACTGGGCCCATCGTGCACAGGTTGGAAAGAATTAATTCTTGAGTCAGTGAATCTTTATGTATTTCTATTTATATTTATCTTTACACTCACACATGTTCCCATACATCAACACACAGGGGAAGAAAACCCCCAAAGTTAGAGACTGAGGAATGCAAAACAACCAGAGAAGTTTTCTCTGCCAAATTCAAAGTTTGTATTTGGTGTAGCCGTGCAATTTTTGGGCTGCTCACTCTGTCTTGTATTTGCAGTGAGTAACTGTCTTTGTCTTTGAAACCTCTGAAATCTTGTGGCCTAAAAATAAAATTTCCAAATGAATAGAAACATTGTTAGAATTAATTGACACTTTGTGTCTTTTCAGTAGCTGTTCATTTCCCTAAATAATTTAAACATTTAATTTTCTGTATTTCCATCTTCCACAGTAACATTTCTCTATCCATTTTTGTTAATCCAGTGCCTTTTTTAAGATTACCATTTTTTTTCTCTGCTGTTGCTTAAGCAATGGCAGACACTGAGCATCTGAATCCTTATCAAATGTGATTTGTCAGTTTTCAAAAACAGTTGTCTTGGTCAAGAACATAAACTTCTACAAAGAAAAAAAGATCCTGTGCTTTTGAAGAGACACAGAGTCATATTTTTTCTGTGATGGGGTATGTGTGATCTTCCCAGACCTTCTCAGGGTTTCTGTGCACAGAAAAAGCCTGGACTGAAAGGTAGATTTTGATTTTGATTTGCTGTTACTCTCTCTTTTATTTTTTTTTACTTTTTTACCCCCCATAATAGCAGAGATCCCCTTTGTGTTTAAGTCTTAAATGACCTTGAAAGCACTTCACACCACACAGAGTGCCTTGCAATGTAAGCAGCCAGGCATTTTGGAAGAAATGGCAGCAACTGGGAAGTTCCAGTTCTGTTCAATTATCACTCTCATCAGGTTAAGGCTGTTAAGAATTTTATTTCCTGTTATTTCCTGCTGAAACTTCTGGGTTGTATTAACAGACTACAGAGGAACAATCAAAGAAAGAGGTTGAAGAGCTCAGCTTCGGGACTCCTGGAAGGATGTCTTTGCAGGATTTATTTGCTGAATAACAATCAAGAGAAACAAACCCCCAAACCTGTCAGATTTCCTTGTTCTTCATCTTAGAAGAGCTCCAAGTTGCCAGGGGGTGTTTTTTGCCATCTTTTGAATGATGCCATCTTGATGGATAATTTGGTAATTTGACAGTGTCCAGGGCCAGGCTGGACGTGGGGCTGGGAGCAGTTTGGGACAGTGGGAGGGGGTGGCACTGGATGGGCTTTGGGGTCCCCTCTAACCCAGTCCTTTTCTAAGTCTTTCTTGCACACAAACACTGTTAGGTGGATAACTGCTCTGGTTTTATAATCAGTGTGATTTTCCATGCTCCAAACCCTTTGCAAACCCAGGACCCCACTGCAGCACTGCAGGGTCACTGTGCCCTGGCAGGGACAGCCCCTGCAGGGCCAGGAAGGGAAACAAGGGGAGTTATCCTCACTGGGACAGAGAGAGAAGAGAAATCCTCTCCAAGGGAAGTGATTGCAAGCCTGGATACCACAAGGATGCCAACCCCACTGTGTCTGGCACCACAGCTCTCCGGGAAGCTGAGCTCAGCTCTCACATCCCAGCCCTGCATTGCTCTGCAAGGTTTTGCTTTCTGTATTCATCATTCCTGACTTTATTTCGGCTGAGAGATGCTTCCCTGAACCTGGCAGGTTTTAGAAGGATCGTTTATATTATAAATAGGATGTTTATGCCAGCCCACATATTTTATGGCTGTTTTTAAACCCCAATTATCTATAACATAGTAGTTTGAGAAAATACCAGGATCGAGGGCATTACACGGTTGTTTAATGATCAGAAATTACAAGAAATGTCCTTAATTATGAAATTTTAGGGTAAACATTTACTACAGAGTTCTCCTGTATTATAAGGGTGACCTTAAAGCCAATCCAGTGCCACCCCAGCCATGGCAGGGACAGCTCCCACTGTCCCAGGCTGCTCCCAGCCCCAATGTCCAGCCTGGCCTTGGGCACTGCCAGGGATCCAGGGGCAGCCACAGCTTCTCTGGAAGTCCAACAAGCTCTCCTTCATTTCAGCCTTCCTTTAGTCACACATCCTTTTTTGTTTGTTTTTATTAAAAAGAAAAATGGACTTTTGTACTTCATTAATAAAACTTAAACAATTTTTTTCCCTTACATGCTCTAATCTCCCTGAATATTTCCTTGCTGTTTATTTTGTGTGCTGCTTTTTTCTGCTGCTCTCCATCAGAACAATTTCTATCAAAAATGCAAAGCTGAAGTTAAATGAAATTTTGCAGGATCTATTATTTTAGCAGAAAGAACTCTTTGTCCCTTACAGATTTCTTGCATGGGTTTTTTTTGTCCCCCATCATGGGTGTGTTCTTGCACACCATTTTTCAGTTGGAGTGAGACTAAATCTCACATCTGATGTAATTTTTTTAAGTATTCTTAGACTGTGGCCTCACACCTAAATCAGGCTATTTAAAAGGTGCTCAAGGATTTAAATCATTAGCAAAGTTTGGTTCAAATCTTAAAATATAACTAAATGAGTGCATTCCAAATCAGAAGGTGTTTTTTCCCTAATGTAGGACCTCCTACCACTCACAGTTGAAAATCTGATTTTATGAATATGTGAGACCAGAACAGATTTCCAAAACACAACCTTTTCCACCCAGCATGGTGGGAGGCTCAATTTTTTCTTGCTTGCCAGAAAATTTATTTGGAAGCATTTTTCTCGATTATTTCTCCTGTGACCAATTAAAGATGGTAAAAGAAGAACAGCAACAGGAATATTTGGGGGTTGTGAAGTAGGTGAGGAGATCTGGTGCCCCTCTGTTCTGCCATCACAACACAGAATTTTTACTGTATCAATCAAGTTCTATTTCGAAACCCTGGAGATAACACCATCATAAGAATTATGTCAACACTCCCTTTCAAATCCCAAATTACCTGACAGAGAGTTTTCTCCTCTCTCTGAGGGTTATTTGGCTGCGATACTTTTCTGGAAAATGATGTTTTATTTGGCTTTGTTTGATTTCTGTAGCTTGTGGATACGACAACTTTAGAACTGACCTTCATGTGAGAGGTCCAAAAATGAGAGAATCTGCTGTTCTTTAGACTGGCGGAGCAGAGGAGAAGAGCTAATGTATTTAATGGCTGTAAATGACAGGTTTTGTGACTCATTTTAGTCATTAACTCTGTTATTAATTGCCATATTTATTATTAGAAAAGATAAATACTCCGACAAGTATGACCAGCTTGACAAACCAGAGATGGCTGAGGACTCTGACACGCTTAAGGAAAGAATTGTTCTCAAAATTTTCTCAGCACTCACAGCAAGGCTGTTCACTTCTGTTTTTTCAGCTGGTAATAATTTATTTTTTGTTGTTGTTCTGCATGTAAAGTACAGGAAATAAAGGAGACAGAGAGAGAGCCTTTTGGGAGATTTTGATCAAACCACCAAGTGTCCAAAAATGTTTTAATCACTTGGAGCTTTCATGGGAGGGAAGGAGGAGAGAATGTTTATCAGCTGTTTTGTGCAAAGGCATCCAAGGCTAATTAAACGTTGTTTCATCTTTTTCATTCCATGTTGAGTAAATTATGAAGGTATATAATTCACCAAGATTACATTCTGATTTTTATTTATTTATACCATAAATAATTTGGCATATGTTCTGAGCACAAAAGTGTGGGTTTTTTTCTGTCAATTGGTTGTTTTATTTTATTTAAATCTAAGTTCAGTAGCTGAACAAACAGGATTATCTCAGACAGAATGGCACCACAACCTCCTCAGTAAGGGAGGAGTGCACTGTTTCAAAAAATCAGCCCATTGATTGTGTTGCATTGTGAAAATAATATTAAAATAAACTACTTACACTGTTACTCTTGTAATTGTTACTTCCAGAGTGATGGTGGAGCTGTTCTGAATGCTGGAAATTATATTTCAACTCAGAATTGTGGCCCTGCCTGGGAGTGTCAATTCAAGTTTGGCTTTCAAGGAAAACATCCTGATTTACATGAGGTTGTCCCAGATTTGGGGGACAACCTTTTCTTACAGGGGATGTCAGAAAATGTTGGAAACTGTAATTTCTCTGAGCTGCGTTTTCCTGTGAAATTTTCCAGGAGCTCTGTGTGTGCTTTCTATCACACAGAGAAGGAGGTGGAAAAGCGGAGTTTGAGGGATGGAAAGGAATCTTTGGCCTCATTTAGAAAGCTGGGGATGTTAAAGGTAAGATGTGGAAGGATGTTACTGAGTGTTTTATGACTTCAGTTAATTTTATTTCAAAGCTCTCCTCTGGTTCAATAGAAGTGATTTTCCTGAAGGGAGCCCCTGCTGGACACGGTCCTGTAACTTTTTCTTTCTCTTGGCTTTTTTTTTTTTCTTCTTTTTCTTCTCATTCTCTTTTTCTTTTTCATTTTCTCCTCTTTTTCTTCTTTTTATATTTTTCTTTTTTTCTATTTTTTTTTTTTAATTTTTATTCTTTTTCTCTTTCATTTTCTCTTCTTTTTCTTCTTTTTATATTTTTCTTTTTCTCTTTCATTTTCTCTTCTTTTTCTTCTCTTTATATTTTTCTTTTTCTTTCTATTTCTTTTTTCTTTTTCTCTTTTCATCATCTTTCATTTTTGTCTTGCTCTTTTTTGTTTTTCTTTTTTCTTTTTCTTTTTCTTTTTTTCCCCTTTTCTCCCTGCAGTGCTGGTGGCACTGGGGAAGGCCATCCCACACACTTTCCAGATTCACCGTGCCCAGGGGTGTTCTGCTTTGCTATTTGAAATATTCCCAGTGTTGGGATAATTCCTGAGACTGTCCAATTTACGAGATGAACTCAGAGGAGAGGATCCTGACACTCCACAGAGCACCCACGTGGCCCAGCCTGGGGGCTCTGGGGCTGCTCTCCACTTGGCTGCAGTTAAAAGACCCCAGTGCTGTTTATTTTCCATTTTCTGATCTACAGAATTCGGTGAAAAAAATGCAATTTAGCAGCACCTGAGGAGTGCAGCCACCCTGCGCCAGCCCCTTCAAATCTAATGAAGAAATTGGGCTGTCAGTGCTCTCCCTCCACATCTGCTCCCCAGCAAGCAAAGCCGCTCCTCAAACATCGGGCTCTGAACGTACAAATAGATTTTTAAAATGAAATCGTTAGAGCAGCAGAAATCTAATCCTTTGGTTAATCACTGGCAATATCTGCAAAGAGAGGAGCTCTGTGTGCCAGCCTCGCCTGGCTCAGGTGAGCAGCAGGAATAAAACACATAAGGAAATGAAATGAAATGTGTGGAAATCACTGGCAGGGAGGAGTTGACCAAAGTTGCATTTCAAGGTGTTCAAAGAACAGGAAAATCTGGATGAGAGGTGGGGAAAAAAAATCTGTTCATTGGCTGAAAAATGGAAAGCACTTGGTTTATGTTCAAAGGTGACTTCTGCACCAAGACAACAGGGTTTTCTTTTGGGGGATTCTGAAGGGTTTTTAAAGGCAGGCAGCCTTGTGTACTCATGATTTCAAAAACATTAGCAGAAACAGATTTTTTTTTTTGTTGTTGTTAAATTGAGACTTCTTAAAGATTTGTCCTCCAGGTAAACAGGCAAATCTTGCTTTCTATCCTAAACTGTAGAGAAATACAGTCTTTTTTTTTTCAATGTTTCAGTAGTGGATCGCCAGATTTTTTTTTTTTTTGTATGATTTAGAGGTATTTTTAATCCTTATTAGTGCAATTGATGCTCTGAATCTCAGCACAGAGGGGAGTGTTTTTATTTCCAGATAAAAATCTGAGGAGTGCTTGGCTCTGTTTGCCCATCTGTGGGCTGACAGGATTTCAGGTGTCTCCCAGGAAAACAGCAGCTCTTCACTGATGCATTCCCTGCTCCTGACAAGTTCACTGTTCATGAGAGCAGGGCTGGGAATGAGAGACAAACACATCAATTTATCATGGAGAGAGGGGAAAAAGGCTGCAGCCAGCAGGATTGGAAATGAGCAGCTCCTCTCTGCTGCCTTTTAGATGTGGGCTTTTCAGAACACTCATCCAGACTTCAACACTTGCTAGAGAGCTATTTTATCACGCTGGAATTTTGGGTAGAACTGTTTCTAGAAGGATGTTTTTTACTGCTGCAAAATGTGTAGATTGGGTGAAGTCTGAGCCTTGGCTCTGCATGGTTTTCCATGAGATTCCTGGATAATTAATGCATTAATGCAAAGTGAGAGTCTCCTGTTGCCTTGTGGTGTGGATGTGCCAGACCCCCTGAACCTTCGTGCCTGAAAAACTCCAGAGGGGCAGCCTGAAATCCCGGGTCTGGGATTCCTGCTGGGCAGTTCCTCTGCCCACACTCACCTGCCTTGTCCTGCTTCTCTGAGAAATGCTCCTGCAATCCTGCCCAGGGAGAGAGAGGGACCATTCAGTGGGTGGAAAAGTCACTTTGGGTTCACAATCAGAAATACAAAAGTTCAAATAAAATTGCATAAGTGCCATGGCTGGAAATGTCTCTAATTCCATAGTGAAAATAGGTTAAACCACATGATGTGGGGTTGGGTTTCAAGGGTCAGGGTCACACTGTCCCTTGTTGTGGTGCTGGGTGCTTTCATGCAATAAATTAAGAGTTTCATCTGCCTCAGACGGAACAATTCCTGAGCTGGAGAGGTGTTTGGTTATGCACTTTCTGCACATGCCAAGGGTAGAGAGCAGGAAAGTGCAGTGGCTCTTTGTGGATGAGCAGCTTTTCCTTGGGTTTTCCCAGGAAAGGAGGCTCCTCTGCCTCTGCTGGGATGGCTGTGAGCCGAGCACAGGAGCTCTGCAGACCTGGCCATGTTGGTTTTATTTTTCCAAGGCAAACATTAACGGGGCTGTGGCTGTCTGCAGAAAGCCTTCATGCAGGATTTAGCTCCAGGAGTGCCTGGGGCAGGGGTTAGGGATGGGGTGAGGGATGGCAGGGCTGCTTGGGAGGGTTTTTTCCCTTCCATCGTGGAGCTGGTGGTCTGTGTGTGTAAATCCAGTAATGTATTTCTCCTGCCTTTGGCATTTCTGTGTGGGCTCTTGATATAAAGGCAAAAAATCCTTAATATTTAACTTTTTTTTTTTTGGTATTCAGAGTAAGAACATTTTGTTGTCAGGGTGAGAAAACTGAATATTCCTTGAATAGACACTTCCATTATAGGAGGAGGCCCAGGACATGTCTGGTCTGATCAGAGAGCATTTTGGATCTTTCTGCTGAACAGGGGGAAGCCCAGTGCTCCATTATAGAAACTGAGAGGGGAGAATGCCAGAATAATTGAAGAATATTCAAATATAAGAATGCTCTAATTCATTCTGCAATGCTGAAAGACAGAGAAATGAGAAGTTAAACTTTAAAAGGCAGACACAAGCGTTGTCAGTGTATTGCACTGGAATCCTATGCTTTTGTTGCTATTGCTTTATTTTTTCCCCTAATCTAAAAAGGTGTATAAAAACAGGTTTGAAATATAGAATTTAGGAAATGAACATTGCATATTCTTTTCCTTGTTGGCACACATGTTTTATAAGATGCCTGGATATGGGTAACAATTGTGTGAGGAGAAATCTGTGCTTTGGGAGTCATGTTTGTTCCATGCATGTCCAGACAGTGGAGCAGAAGCCCTGATGTTGTCAGGGTTTGCCTGATGGCCCTTCCACGCCACCCTGGCCACCTGCTGACCACAGCTTGGCCTTCCCTCTTTAAATACACCCAGTTCCATCTCCTTTAAGGCAGCTTTGAGCACACAGAATGTGCTGGCCCAAGGGTTCCATCTCTTGCACATCCAGCCCTGCCAGAGGCAGCAGAAGGGTTGAGAAGGAGCTGGGGGTGGGACAGGGATCACAGAGCCCTGCACAGGTGAGTTCAGGGGGTGCTGGCCCCTATCTCATCTTGGCCCCTCTGTGCTGATATGAAAGCACTGCCCAGGTGGTGTCAGGCAGCAGATTTTGGGGACGGTGGCGTGTGCCAGAATTAGCGCTGTTGTGCCACCGCTGAATGAAGGAGAGTGAAATATCCCCCTCCCTGAGGCTTGCAGGAACACAAGGAAACCTCAGGAGACACCTTAATCTGAAGCAGTAATTTGTAATATAACTCAGCTAAGCATTGACAAATCCAGTTGATACAGGCCTGGTAAGATTATTTTTTTTTAAGTTTTGAGTGCTTAAAGTGTTGTAGGCACCGAAGCGGATGTGTCAAGATAAACGTGTGTAAGTTATTTCCCTTTCCTCCCCCGTTTATCAGCAGTGACTAGAGGAATAAAACACCATAATATGTTTCTGGATCTCACAGTTTCACTTTGTTTTATTGTGACATCTGTCACACAAAAAGTTTTATCCTCCTAAGCATCTTACAAAGAACTGCTGTTTTCACGGCAAGGACTTAATCTTTGATCGTGACATATTTGAACCGAGATGTGTCAGTTTGACACTGCTTTCTTCAACACTGAAGAACTCTTGGAGGTGTTTACTACTAAACAGAACTTTGGGGGAAAAAATATAATTTTTTTTGTGTCATGGAGAATATTATGTTGCAGGTGGGAGCAATTTCCAAAGAAGTAGAAAAGAGGAGAGGTCTAAAACCTCAATAACAAGAGAATGTGCACGTCTTCATTTGTTCCATACTGTATCGATTTTTTTTTTGGCCTCAAAAAATGGCAACTGTCTCATGTACAGAAGCTTCATAAAAACAGGCTTAGTTGCAGCGCTTTGAAAAAATGTGTGACCAAATTCTGAGCTCAAATATAAGCAGCAAATCTCCACTGAAACCACTGAAATTTCACCACTTAAGGACATACCAGGAGAGGAGTTTTTGCTTCAGGTCGCATGGGTCCCATTTAGTTTGGAATACCTGCAGGAATCATAATCATTGGATAGTTCCTCTTCTTTTCTTTATTCTGAATTAAGGAGGATTAAAATAAAATAAAATAAAATAAATAACAATTACATAATAAAATAATAAAATAAATAAATTATTAAATTAAAATTAAATTAAATTAAATTAATAAAATTAAAATAACCCTGTGAAAAAATGTTTTGAAATGAAGATATTAGCAGGAGACTTCAGCATTTCCACTAATAAATGGAAAAAAATGCTTGAATAATTCTCTTTATTTTCGGTGTTAGATAGGTGTGAAGCGCCGTGCATTTTCTGTGTGTGTACATGTGATAGCATGAAAGAGGAGGAAGCAATGGGGAGGGTAATCACTGCTGCAGCACCACCTCAGGGTGCTGCTGGTGGAGGCACAGTTTGGATTCAGCTGCAGTTTGGGTTCAGCTCTGCAGGAATGGCAGCAGGGAGGAGCAGACACAAATGGGAAGTTTTATCTTTATCCCAGAGAAAAGGGGGATAATGGGCAGGGAATGCACCACCCCCCCGATGGGAGGCTCACACCCATGGAGCACAAGTGTTGTCTCCATCAGAGCAAATTTTGTGTCCTCCAGGTCAGCTCTGGAGCTGCTCCTGGGATGTTTTACGGGAAAGGCAGCAGAATTCACAACTTTTGGTGAGTTCCCATCCCCATTATCCTCCCCCTCCTGGAGCTCTCCCTGTTAACGCTGGGCACAGCTCCCACTGCTGCGGCTGCTGCTCCTCCTGGGCTGCTCCTGAGAGCCAGAGCTGCTGGGCAAAGCTGGGGATGGTCCTGCCCAGCCCGGGTGTGCATTGATGGAGGGATAAATGCTCTTTATTCACCCAGAAACACCAACATGCAGCCAGGAGGAGAAAATGGGATTGGGAGGTTTCCCTGCGTGCCAGCCTGTCACGATCCCCTTAACCCAAGCGGGAGTCGTGAGGGTTCGTTATCAGAATCTCAGAGTGCAAAAGAACGAGGGACAGGATATATTCAAAATCATGCACATTTTATTGGATTTTTGCGATAGAAGAGGGTGAGAGAGAGAAAGTGAGAGAGAGAGAGAGAAAAAGAGTGGGTTTTATAGGTACCAAACGGCTCCGACGAGCCTGCGTGGTCCAGATTTCATAGGTTTGTCGACAGTCCGCTGGGGGGGATCCCGTTGGGGTCTTTTCAGAGACTCTTTATAGTCTTTTTGAGAGCGGGTGGCAGCAGGCCAGGGGGTTGCGAAGTATGGAAAAACCGGCCAAGCAGTGGGGAAAGAATGTCCATTGTTCCATGAGGTGTGCAGCACGGGCTGTGGGCTGTACCGTTCTCTCTGCCGTCAGGAACGGTGCGACCATCCATGGTTTACACGCTGTACTCAGCAACCTGGGAGCTAAAAACATGGCAGACATCCCACCTTGATCTGGCTCGGACTCCTTTGAGCAATAGTCCCCCTTTCTCCCCCTTGGGGTTTTTGGGGTGTTCAGTCTCTCCATCTCGATGACCGTGAGACAGTCAAGGGTCTTCTGTACGGTCTCTTACACAGCCCCAGGATGAGGAAGCTCTCGGAGGGGGCACAGCAGAGTTGGAGCCCCTGCAGTGTCCTGTGGCAGCTCCTGAGTTCCACCCTGCTCTGAAAACCATTTCGTCTTATTTTTCTGCCTCCTTTTTGCAGCCCTGCAGCTGCAGTCACAGAGTGGTTTGGGTTGGGAAGGACCTGAAAGCTCATTCCACCCCCTGCCCTGGGCAGGGACACCTTCCACAGGTTCCTCAGAGCCCCCTCCAGCCTGTCCCGAACGCTTCCAGGAATCCTGAGATCCCAAAATACCACCCATCCCACACCAGCTTCTGCTCTGGCCATGGGCTCCTTGACAAAACAGTGAAGTGAAGTGAAATGCAGTTATCAAACCATTTTCCTTTGCAAAACTGGTATTTCTGTTCAAACAGCTGAATGCAAACCTAAAGTATCCAAAATGGACAAAACTCTGATGGGAAAAGATATTTGGGAGGGAAGATGTGGAATCAAATGGTCACTCTGAGAAAACAGAGCACAAGATGTGTCCATTGAGAGGATTGGGTGAAAAAGGGAAGTATGAAAACAAAATTATTTTACAGATTTCAAATGTACAATATTTTAAAGCAGTAATTATTGTAAAGAGTTAAGAAAAGGAAAGATCTGGTAGATTTTAGGGTGTTGAAGCTTGCTGTGTTTGCTGCCTGGTTTTCCCTGCAGATTTGTGTTTGAGGAGCTGTAGATTGAGGTTTTGTCTCAGTTCCTGAGGTTAATATAGATTCTCTGCTAGTGTCTGGGTATTGATCTCTGCTTCTCCCTGGTTTATAAGATAGTTTGATTGTTGTCTTGCTCATTCACTGTTAAAGGCTGCAAAATAAGATTTCTGTGTGTTGTTCCATGGCATAGAACAGTCAAAAATATCCTTTTGCTTCTCCATGTTTGTCTTTAAGTAATTTCTGTGCTATGATTTCTGCTTTCTTTTGTTCCCCATTCCCTCTTGCCTTTAATTGTTGTGAGAGGAGATGTGAGGGGTGGGATTTAGGCCTGGGTCAGCATCAGTTTGTGACCAGCACAGCTCTTCAGAGCTGCCAGGAAGATGAAATGTGAATTAAAATGAGTAATTAATCACGTAGATGGTTTTGGAGGCGCTTACAACAGGCAGTGGTGATGTTCTCCATTCATGGACCTGCCTCCTCTACCAGCAGAGCTCTCAGAGAAGGGCTGGCTGTGATCTGATGTTTTTATTCCTGGAAAAGCAGCAGTCATTGCAATCAGCTGGGCTGACCTGGGCTTTGCTTTTGCTTTTCATGAGGGGTTTCACCGTGGGTGAAATTACAGTGGTTTGTGGAGTGATCAGAAGGGAAAGGAATTGTGGCTCTGAATGGCTGAGCTCCATCCCAGAGCAAGGACTGCGAATTCTCTTCTGAACTTTCCTTCTTGTTCTCTCAGGCCTGTCCAGGTCATTTTCTGGCATTAAAAATGCACTTTCTTTCCTGTTTCCAGTGTCACTTATTGACCTGAAGGTCTTTCAAAAGAGAAAAACCTCAAATACCTCTGGAGTATTTTAAAGGAATGAATTCTTCAGGGCCCTGTGAGGTGGCTGTGGTGTGGAGGTTCAGCTGCTGTGGGGTGTTCCCTGAGAGGAGCAAAGGGCAGGAAGGGGAATTTTGGGAGCAGTAGGAAATGTCTGTGTCAGTCTTGGCCTTGGCAGAGAGAGAAGGAAGGGATTCCTTGAGGGATTTTCCCCTCAATCTCTATGGACTGAGGTGGTGGGAGCTGTGTGTGAGTGCCTGTGATGGGCAGAGCCCCCAGCCCTGAGCTGGAATTTTGGGGATGTTCCCTGGGGATGCAGGAGCAGTGCTGAGGGATGGGTCAGTCTGCCAGGCAGCACTGCCCTGCTGGAAATAACACTGCTCCTGAGGGATGGTTTGTATTTCTCTGCCCAAATGCTGCGCTCAGCTCTTGTTTTGTTCCCAAAGAGCCCAGAGTGAGCCAGAGCAGGGATGGGGACAGTTGCAGGGAATGGTGTGAGAGCCATGCACAGCTCCTCCCCAGAGCCTGCTGGGATCCTGGATGGATTTGTGATGCAGAGGCAATGCTCTGGTGCTGAGCAGCCTCTGACAGCCCCTCCAGTGCTTCTGTCTCAGCCATCCCTGGGCACCTCTGGGGGCTCTGGGGTGCTCAGGGACACCGAGAGTACAATGGGCACACTGCTGGGGGCCACTGACCACTGCCAGGCCTGGGATATCAGCCCTGATTCCCCTGGAAGAGCCTTGCTGTGTGTCCCTCCAGTGCATTAACCACTGATGGGACACAGCAGCACCATCCTGGCCTGGCCTGGGCTGGGATGGAGGCACTCATGGTGTGCGCTCGCCAGGTGCGTGCTTATTGCATTTCAACCATTGCATTTCAACCACTGCATTTTGATTATTGCATTTCAATTATTGCATTTCAATCATTGCATTTTGATTATTGCATTTCAATTACTGCATTTTAATTACTTCAATTACTGCAATTCAATTACTGCATTTCAATTACTGATTCCTCCAATGCCATTATTGCTCTTTGCTCTGGTGCTCTATGGGTTTTCCATGCTAAAAATGCTGCCTGGGGCCATGGGGAGCTGGGGGTGCTGTCAGCCCTCGCCTGGAGGCTGCTTTGTCCCCGCCTTTCTGCAGGTGGGGTGGGGTGAGGAGCTGCCCAGAGCTGGCCAGGAGCAGAGCCCTGAGCCCTTTGTGGGGTGGAGCAGGGCAGGAGCTGCTCTGAGCCCTCTCTGGGACGGAGAAGGGTTGGAAGACTCTGCAGGAGCTGCTCTGAGCCCTCTCTGGGATAGAGAAGGCTTTGCAGGAGCTGCTCTCCCTTCCTGGGATGGAGCAGGTTTGGAAGGCTCTGAGGAGCTGCTCTGTGCCCTTTCTGGGATGCAGCAGGGTTGGAAGGCTCTGCAGGAGCTGCTCTGAGCCCTTTCCTGATGTGGAGCAGGGTTGGAAGGCTCTGCACACTTTGCCACAGACATGAGTGACAGGACATGGTTTGGATTTAGACAATCTCAAGCGCCTCTGTTGAGTGACCTGTTCCAGGTAATGCCACAAACACCCTGAACAGGGCCGAGCCAGCACGACATCATCTCGTCCCTGAATGGGTTTCCTTCTCAGTGAAGCAGAAGGAGAGAAGAAAGAAGAAAAGCACTTCCACGCTGTGCACTGACTAAAGCCTCATACAAAGGTCTGTTTTGACTTTGTCTCTTTCCTGCCTCCAGCCTGGCCCTGCTCTTTTGTGATCCTCTCTCTGGGTCTCGATTTTATTCCACTTAAAGCTCTCCAAAGTTTCCAAGTTAAGTTGACCTGGAGCAGCGTAAAGCCTTGAGCGGTGTTTGAAGCGAAGGGCACAAGGAATAACATCTTTTGTTAGATCAGCTGAAGTAGCATGGAGGCAATTAAAGGAATTTTTACACTCATCTGATCAATTAGTTTAATATAAAAAATTGTAGACCTTTGCACTGAAATCTGCTTTGCCATATCCCTGAGCCACAATGGCTGCTCAGCTCTGCTTCTGTAAATAAATACAGTCAGGGCTAGGCCATATTTTTCAAGCACCCTTGAATGTGTTTTCTCTTTTAAATGCCTCTGTATTTGTGTGTGTGTGTGTTTGTGAGGTGATTTTCCCACTGACAAGTTAAAATTCACCTTTTTAAAAAAATTAACCGTTGTTTTTCAGAAAAATAGAGATGAGAATGGAGCTGGTGATAAGAACCTGGCACAAAATCATGATGGTTTAGTTCATTATATGGTTTTCCTTGGTTGATTATTACAATTTTCCTTCTGAGCAGGATTAAAACTACCCAGTCCTGAATTTTGCAGGGTTTGTGCCACGTGTTCCCTTTATCTCTTGTTGATGTCACAGGAGGTTGAGGGCTTTTTGCCTGGAACAAATCTGACTTTCAGACAGCTCCAAACGTGTGTTTAACCTCACCTCCATGGGCTCCCAATCCCACCCCAACAGCTGAATGAGGATTTCTTCTGGAGCAATATTCAAATCAGTTTTTAATGAGCTATTTAATGAAAGGCTAATTGAGGTGAATTCATTAAAGGTTTCCAAATTATGCTTATCAGACTGGCTGTGTTTTAAGTGTTAAATATTTGTTTTATACTGCATTGTTTGATCATGAAAGTGCATCTAAAACTTTTTAAACGTCTAATTAGACTTTCTGTGCACTTTCCTTAATGCCCCCATGTTGAATTTACCATGTGTGAATTTAATATATCACTGATTTTTAGCAAACATAGGCAGCAAAGAAATTGAAGGGGGTTTTTAGAATCTTGAATAATACAGAATTAGAGTATATTGGAAATAGTGATATTGTTGGGTTTTTAATTAATCTCAGTCTTGTTCTTGGGTGGATGTTGACTATATTTAATGCTTATTTTCTTAATCTTGAGGAGTTTCTTCAACAGCAGGCTAACTGCAGGGGACATTACCACATTATTATAGTATAATTTTATTTTCTTTTTTATTCAGTGAATCAGTTAACGAATAAGAGCATTAATTAATCAGTCTGGTAGATTTCTCTTTCTGGGAGTACTTTCCCCTCAAATCAAAGTAAATTTGGAAAGCAGGCACTCGAGTTTACTTTAATCTTTTTGTCATTGACAGCAACACCAAAGTGGTTGACTGGAAATGTGGGGGAAAGGAAGAGAATTTAGAACAAGGAATCTGTGGCAGACAATTCCCAGAATTAATCTACATTTCCTGAGCCCTCAAGATTTGCTATCAATAAGTGGGTCATCAGAATAAAAACCTCTAATGAAGAAGGCTACAGAGACCTTGTGAGGCGAACACTTTTTGTTTTATTTTTCTTTTTCCATGTTTCTTTCCCCTTTTCTGTCCATTTCAGTGGCTGGAGGGGAACAGCCCCGTGATCCTTTCCTCGTGTTTGATACTCTGGGGATTCAACAGGGCAGCAGGAAAAGCACAATATTCCTGAGCTGAGTTTTGGTAGGGGTTTATCAGTTTAGCAGTGCAGAAAGGCAGCAGGAGCTAAATCTGAGTGAAATATTTTTGGTGAAATATTATTATTATTATTATTATTATTATGCAACAATTTACTGTGACCCTCTGCAAGATGAGAGAATCTTTTGGAAGGAGTTTAGGGGGGGGCAGAGTCATCAATCAACTCTATTTGACTTGATGTAAGATGGAGTCAAAGTAATCTCAACAAAGTGTGTGAGTGTTTATTATAAAATATTATCAAATTATTTTTTATTTTTTTTTATCAGAGCAATAGAGAATTTCTGCAAATGAAAAGGTTTTTCAGTTTTGCCATACAAACTGAAAAAGCAGTGAAAATTTAAGCTTTCCTGTTCAGAGCCATGAAATGAGAACAAAAGGATTTTTCAAATATTTGCAATCCCATTTTAGCTTTTACCAAGCGTTTCCTCCAGGTCACCACAAACATCTCATTATACTCAAGGTGTTCAATGAAAATATATTTAATTTAAATATTAAAAATGTTTCAGGTTTCACCTCAAACTGTTTGTTGAAATCAAAGCCATCCTAAACCTGCTGAAGAAGTTTCTACCTCCCAACTGCTTGGTGGCATTTTGTTTTTATGGTCAAGTGACAGAACTGAGCCAAAATCATATTTTCTGTGCATGTAGGACAATCTGAGAGTCTGAGACTTTAATCCTGTAATCAGAAGGCTCATTTGGGTCCTTATCCTGCCTTTTATGAGCTGAGGGACCCCAGGGCTGCCATGTGATGATGGGATGGCTTGAGGAGACCATGAGCTCAACACCATCCACGTGTCCCCAGGGTCCTGTCCCCAGGGTGGCCAGAGGTGGGTGACAGAGGTGACATCTCTTTGGGTGTACCTGAACTTTGGGCCTGTTCCATTTTATCCTCCCAGTTCCACCAATATGTGGAGCAATCACTTCTGCTGCGTTGAGGGTGGACATTCCCTCCAGGAATTTATCCGATTCCTTTTGAAAAAATGTCTGCTCTTGGCAGAAGCACCACGCTGGGGTAATGAGCTGGATGATTTAATTAGGAGTTACGAAGGAAAAGTCCTTCTTCTCGCTTGTTTTGAACCGCTTGTTCATAATTTCATTTTATTCCACTTATGTCTTGAATAATGGCAAATAATGAAAAATCATTGCCTATTCACTATCTCTGTGCTGCTCCTCGTTTTATAGACCTCGATCGTATTTCTCCTCAGCCACTTATTTTTGAAAATTACTGCCTGTGGTTGGTTTTCTGTGAAATCCATTCCATTCCTGTGATCAAACCTTTTGTTGTGCATCCTCTGTGCTCTGCCAGTCCCTGGAACCTGGGAGGTGTTTGAGGAGTGGGCACACAATGGTTGGAGCCCTAATGATGCTGTGTGCTCTCCCCTCTGCCTTTCCCGAATTCCTGACAGAATGTGGGATATATTGGCAGCCAGAGAGACGGGGAGTTGATTCTCTCTTCCAAAATGTGTTAAGGGTCTGTGCTTTTTATTCAAAAAAAGAACTTGTTCACAAGCCAGCCAGACTGAGTTGATTTAATTTTCACCTGCCATGGTACTGCAATTTCATATTTCTCCATGTAGGTCTTCTAATTTTTTTAAAAACTGATGCTCAAAAATTTAAATAAATTTTTTTATTGTACATTTAATATGTTTTCTCTCATATTATTATATACATGTTTCCTGATCACTTATGATTATGATGAACTGCAAATATCCCAGTCCAGGTTATTTAATATCTCACAAATATCTTCTCCTTTTTTCCTTTACAAAACAATGTTCACTTTTGAGTACATCTTTTCTGTATGGATTTCATTTTGTTTGTAGTCTACACTTGACCATTTGATACAATCTGTAAAGCAAAATAATTTTTACTGGCTTTTGAACCTTGGAGGTCTTGTTTCAGTTTGTGTCACACCTTTTTTTAATATTACTGATGTCTTAAACAATAAATGTCCTATTTTAATCAGTACTTCAATTGTCTTGTATTAGAATCCATAGGTAAATATTAGCTAGACTCAATTCATTATTCTTTTCTGTTCTAACACTAAATTTAGAGTATGTTTCTTCAAAATATTTTTTTGCTCATCTGGCCTAACTGCAGGTGCTGTCTACTTCCTGTTATCCTAATGTATAGGTGCATATATATTTTTATTAAATTTACTATTCTTTTCCCAAAGCAATATAGGTGTTTTTCTTTCCAGTCACCCTAAGCAGGTTTACTTGAAATGGGAAGAACTTTGGAAAAAAGGCTGGGAAGAACTGACATAATTGGCATAATTTAGGGTATTTTAGGGGTGCACAGCAGTGGGATTGCTGCTGTATTTATCTGGCTTGGTGTTTACTGATTTTTTTATTTTTTTTGCTTAAAGGAGTCGCATTCAAAGCAAAAGTTTTGGGGGACAAAAAGACCATTACTGAGTATTACTGAAATAACAGGACTTTTTTTTTTTTTTTTTCCTCTGTCTGGCCTTTCAGCGAAGCCACCAAAGGACCACATAAAGTGGATTTAAGCCGGTTTTAAACTGAAATATGACCAGGTAGAAGAGAGAGCTGTCGGTGATCCAACGCCAGGGGAGGATCAATACCATCATCTGTGTGTTTCTAAATACGTTTCACTCCTCATTACCAGCCCTGATTTATAAAGGGCTGGGGAGGCAATGAGCTCCAGGGCAGCGATTCTCCCTCCCACCTTTTGAGATGTTGAAACCTCAGGAACAGAGTGGATTAAAACCCAGCCTGGGAATGGTTTGATTTTGGGAGAAGGGCAGAGGGATTGCCTGGGCCTTATTGCACGAGGGCACAACCCTCCTGCTCTGCTTTGAGCTGAATCCATCCAGGAGAACACCAGGAAAACGCTCGGTGTGAATTAAACTTGGCCAGAGTTCCCACTGTCCCATTTCTTTGGGGTTATGTAGGGACTAAGTCATGTAAAACAAAACAAAACAATAAAACAAACAAAAAAAATCCCAAAAAAACAAAAAAAAACAAAAGTCAAAAAAAAAAAACAAACAAAACCAAAAAACCCCAAAATGAAATGAACCAAGCAACAAAAAAAAAACCCAAAAGAAACAAACAGCAACAAAATTATAAAAAGAACAAAACAAAACAAACAAAAAAACTGAAAAAAAGACCAAACAAAAAGCCCCCCAAAAAGCCCAAAATGAAAGAAACTAAAATAAACAAAAAAAAGAAAAGAAACAGCAACAAAAATTTAAAAGAAAAACCCAACCAACGCCCCCAAACAAAACAAAACAAACAAAAAACCCTGAAAAAACAAAACAAAAAAAACTAAACAAAAAGTCCCAAAATGAAACAAACACAAAAAAACCCAAAAATAAAAGAAACAGCAACAAAAATACAAAACCAAAAAAAACCCAAAAAAACACCAAACCAAACCAAACAAAGCAACAAAAAAACTGAAAAAACCCAGAAAACCAAAAACCAACAAAAAAAAAAACCCAACAAATGAAAGCCCCAAACCAAATCAACCAAACAAAAAGAAAACAAACAGCAACAAAAACACAAAAACAAAACAAAATAAAACCCCAAACCTCCCAACCTGGAACCTTGAGTCACAATTAAGAATCTCAGAAGGCCGTTTTCAAGAATTATAATGATGAAGATGGTCTCGCTGATTTTGTGGTTCAATTTCCAATATTCTGGTGGGATTCCATAGGCCCTGAGGCCTTTTAAACACCACATTATAAAGTGATATTAATGTACACTATCAATGTTTTGTTAATAGAAGTGGAAATAGTGGATTTTAGGTATTTTATTGGTACATCAGGGTACTTGTCATTGCCAGCTGTTTTGAGATGGTGTCTTAGCCACCCAACAAGGCTGGCCCTCAGGGCTGGTCAGGATTTTGTCCAGAAAAAATCAAGTTTATCTGAATTTTTAATGGAATTGGATGTCATGGATATGGATAGATATCAAGCAAAAGAGCTTGGGCACAGATGATAAAACTGAATTGATAAAGGGAGTAAGACATTGGATCAGCTCTGATCTCAAAATTCTGCCTTTATTGGTTGTTCCTAACTTGTGTTGTTGTATTTGGGGTCTGGTTTGGGTGTTACCTTTTGTGAAGCTTCCCTGGTGCCAAGAATCCCAGAATGGCTGAGGCTGGAAAAGCCCTCCAGCCCATGCAGTCCCAGCTGTGCCCGATGCCCACCTTGTCCCCAGCCCAGAGCTCTGAGTGCCACCTCCAGCCCTTCCTTGGGCCCCTCCAGGGATGGGCACTCCCCCCGAGTGTGGCACCCGTGGCACCTGGCAATGCTCTCTGTGACAAGGATTATCTGTGAGGCAGAGTCTTTCCAAAAGCAGATTTCCGTGGGAAATCTCTTGTGAGATCTCCACCTTCCTGTGCAAGTTACACAGAAGGGCTGAAACCCATTCAGTTAGCAAAGTTTGAGAAATTGCAGTAATTGTTTCATTTTAAGAGGATTAGACCTCTTCAGGTGTGAGGAGAGGGCTCTATGCTCCCGGGTGATGGTGGAGATGTGTTCCTGCAGCACCAGGGGTGATCAGGAGGGAGCCAAGGGGCAACTGTGGCTAATTTTGGGCTAGTCAGCATGAATTCATGGAGCTCAACCCGGCATCAGCCTGACCAGTCCTGTTAGTGGGAGCAGATCTGTAATGCACGGTGACACCAGACACGATTACGGGGCTGTGATGGGGTTGGTGGTGTCAGAAGAGGGGATGATTAAATACCAGATGCCAGGCACAGCCTCCCTGCAGCTCTGGGTTTCTGTGTTTTCATGAAAAATAGATTCTTTAAGAAAGTGAAAGGCAAGGGAAGCTGAGCTGTAATTTTCATGTTGATATTGGAGGACAGTTGATAATTAGCCCCAATTCCAGCCTGCCCTTTCCACCCCTCTCCCTGCCAAGGGTCCCTCTGTTTAAATCATCCCCTCTCTCATGTTGTGCCTCCTGGGCTCTTGTACTGGTTTATTGTGTCCTTCCTCTCTGATTTCCTCACACAGGTCCTTCTTTCATTCCTTCCCAGTGCTACTCCACTGATCAGGACCTTTCTCCCAGGCTTTTTGATCTCACTCTGCAGTGTGTAATTAATAATTCCACATTAATGTGACAGTATCGTCTCTGCTTTGCCTCCCTCGTTTCAGGTGTTGCTCCTCTGTTCTTTGTTTACTCAGAAACTCTCAGGAATTCAGAATTCCCATCCTTGCTGTCAAATGGATTTAGCAAGACCAAGTGTTTATTTTGGCTGTCCCTTGCTCTACAAATCCCCCTTGAATTACCCAACACTTTCCTAGATTACAAACTCTTTAAATCTCTGTCAATAACTGCTATTGAGGGCTTGCTTCCTCTGCTCAGGCTCCAGCTCTTGTGCCTTGCAAAACCCTGTTTGATTCTACTAAAATAGAAGTTCACTCATTCACTTTTCACTCTTCCTTTTCTGTGGCAATTCTCAGAAACGAGGTGATTGCACAAAATTAGGGACACAGTCACGGAAACTCTTGCTTTTGTGAACATTCAGGAAAAGTCAGTGGTGTCTGCACAGAACAATCTCCCCAGGTGGAAGGGAGAGTGACTTTTGTGGGGCCCTTTTTTCAAAGGTGTGTGAGCAGAGCTCTGAGGGCAATTCAGACAATTCATCTGGGATGATTGTGGGGCATCAAAAACCCTCAGGAGAACTGAACATGCTGACAGGAATTTTGTCTGATAGAGACAACAGATTTGTTAGTTTTGTTTTGTTTTTACACCTGAGACACAAGGAATTGTCCAACACTTGTCTTGGAACCCACCAGAGAGGCCAACAGGAAACAGTGTCCCAAATTCCTAATGCTTTGCTGAATTTGTGGTGGTGGTTGGTGTTGATCCAGGGCAGTCCTGCCACAATTTGTTTTTATTTTTGTAAATAACCCCCATTCTCAGTCACTCAGCTCCAGGGAAGGGCTCAGTGCAATCTGCACTAAAATATCCTTTAAAGCTGGTTTACCACGTGTCTTGATGGAAACAAAGCAAGGATTCCTGATTTGGTTGGTTTGATAAAGATTCACAGATTTCAGGGGCAGAACAAACCATTCAGGAGAAATTATTGCCCTTTATTACAAAACAGGTGAGGAGGAGTTGGATGCAGGGTCTGTTCTGTGGGGTTGAAAACATCAACACAAATAAATGTCTTCATTATTTTGTGAAATACGGTGCAAGTTACTTTTTCAAAAGCTGTTTTTCCCTTGAATGCCTTCTGTGTCCAGACACAACACCTTATATATATTGCACCACGAAAATTTTGGCTGAATTACAAGAGAAAAAGCCTCTGTGTCTTTCACTTTCATGACCTTGACTGTTAGAAATGACCTTAAATTTTTATTACCTCTCTTTCTAAAAAAAGAGTAAATAAGGAAGGATGCTGCAATGCATTTATTTTTGTTTTACAAATACTCAAAAACCCCAATTTTAGGCTCCCAGGCTATTAGTTGTGGTAAAATTATGTAAGGCAGCAGTGAAACTCTAGAACTGGAATTATCTGCTGAGCAGAAGGATCTTCCCAAAAGAGCTGAGGCAGAAGTTTGCAGCTCTGAGGTTGAGTGTTGTAGAACAGAGCCACAATTTGTGTGTGTGTGTGCAGAATCTAATTCAAACCTGTGACCCAAACCCACCAGCACCAGTTTAGAGCAAATATTGAAGAAAAGAAAGGAAATATACAGGAAAATATAATAGGAATAATATAACAAGAAAACATTGGAAATATCTTATTAATATATAAAAATGTAATGTGTTCTTATTTTGACCTGCTGTGAAAACCTTGCTTTGAAGGGGATAAAAATCTATATTTGTTTTTGCAGGACACCAATCTGGGAGTCAGGGAGAAAAAGGACTGTATCCTACTCCAGCTTTGTGTATTCCAGCACAAGGTGGATTTTCATTTCAAATATGGGAATTGTGTCGGGAGATGGAACTTCCTGACCCCCTCTCTGTGTATTTATTGCCTCCCTGAGTCATTACTGGCTGTAATGAGTGCTTTAAATTGCCAAAATCCAGCATGGTGGCTCTGGACCTGTGTCCCTGCTAATTGTCACTCACCCAAACTCTTCAGGGCTGGCAGCAGCCTCCCCAAGCCTAAAGGCCTGATGGAACGAGCAAACAAAGATTTCCATCAGCTCACGCCTCCTGTTTTGCTGCCTAATTATCATTCATTTAGCCTGCCATAAAAGCCATTCTTTACCTGCTTTCTGATTGCTTTATGGCTGCTTTTACAGCCTTGGGGGGAGCAAATTGAAATAGATGTTCTGCATGTGCTGTGTCCCTAAAATAACTGATCCAGTCAACAATCTGTGCTTTATTACCCAAATGATGGAGCAGCCCCCGCGTTATAAACGGAAAATGGTGACACTTGAGAGCTCAGCTCTGTTTGGTGAAGCCAGCTAAATCCTTCCAGCTCGGTTTTGGCAGGTTCCCCTGCAGCTGGAGACATCCAGCCTCCTCCAAACTGCTGGGAAATAAGGACTTGTTCCTGGCTGGTGTGAATATAAATGCATAAATAGGTGTGTGAAAAAATGCAGATGTAAAATATTAATAACTACAAGGAGTGGTCTGGTTTTGGACTGATTTTTTTCTTGTTTGGGTTTTTTTTTGGTTGGTTGGGGTTTTTTGTTGTTTATTTTTTGTTTTGTTTGTTTGTTTTTGGTTTTTTTTTTGTATGTTTTATTTGTTTGTTTGGGGTTTGGGAGTTTTTTGGGTTTTTTTGTGAGGTTTTTTGTTTTTTTGGGGGGAGGTTTTGTTGGGGTTTTTTTTTGTTTGTTTGTTTTGGGTTTGGGTTTTTTGGTTGTTTATTTTGTACTGCAGCTGGTTTGTTTTCCCACAGACAGGTTTGGGAGAGCTGGGGCTGAGGCTCTGGGTTGCTCTTTGCTCTGTGTGCCCAGCCTGCACTGAGCCCTGCACTGATTTTTGGTGCTTTGTCAGTCAAAAACATGCTCCAATTTATATTAAATAATGAAAGCTTGAGAACTGAGGGAATTGTTGCATGTGCAATTTAACATATAGTGTTTGGTTTATATTTTTTTTTAGTTTTGTCATATAATACAGGTTATTTTAAAGATAGCTCAAATCTGTCTTTAAAATTGACCGTTATTAGTTAATTTTAAATTACTATTTCTCAGAAAGTATGGGATAAGTTCTTGATTTGAAAAATCCACACAGAATAAGCAGAAAGTAAAAAATGTGTGTGCTGAGGATCTGTGTGACAGATCCTACTGCTGTGTAGGTTTTCTTGGAGCCACACCCTGGCTGCAGAATTGAGAAATTTTTCATTTTTATCCCCAAAGCCCTGCAGAATCAGCCTCTAAACTACCCTGGCACGTGGCTCCAGAGCTGTGACAGGCTGGGCAGGGCTCTGGGAGCTCTCCCTCCATCCCTTCTCCCTCTTTTCTGTCTTTCCTGCCCCAAAATCCATCCTCCCCACTGCTGTAGCAGAATGACCAGAACTCCTTGAGCACACGGTGCTGTCAATGATGCATTTTGCCTCCCTGTTTGCCATACTTTGTCCCTTCCTTTGCCCACTGGGTGTGAATTCCACAAAAAGCTATTTCCTGCAAAATAAACATCCAGGGCTTACCTGGGAATGTGAGGAAGGTATATGGGGAGACTCATGGTGTCCCAGAAATAAATTATCCTGAATCCTTTTGTGCTCCTAGACCCATATTTTAGTTTATTTTCCATTCATTAGAGACCACAAAGGATTTATTGATAACATTGATGTTAGCCCTCACATTTAAAGCCTACTTTCCCAAATCACTCTCTACTGATTCCTCCAATCAATCCCTAATTAGTCATGACAAATTTAATAACGACCCTAAGTGTGTACTGAACTGTGTACAGTTTGCAATGAGCTATGAAAATAATGCTTCTTCATAAGGTGTTAAAACCAAAAATATTCTCCTTGTTTCCTGAATCTGGGTTGATCCTGATCCCACATTCTGTTTCTGAGAGTGCCTGGTGGGCTAGGCAAGAGGTTGCAGCGTCTCTGCTGATTTTGCTTGCATAGATGAAATTATTTTAAGACTTTGTAGAGCACAGCCCCACAAACACAAGGTAGTCTGAAGCATCTTTTAGCTCTTTATATAGCTGCTGACACTATTATTTCTTGACATCTTCCTGTTCTAGTGGCATTTTGCCATCTGCTTCTAAGATGTCATTATAATGCAAAGTAAAAATTTTAGTGTATTCTTCTAAAGCCTTTTCTTCCCTAGCAGTGCTATTCTAATTCCGTACAGTCCCTGTTGATGTATTCCTATTTATCTTGCCTGATAGCTGGTTTATTTTCCTATTATCTTCTGCTATTCAGCTTGCATAGAAGGCATCAAGATGCCTCCCCAATTTAAATACTTGCCTTTTCTTCATTAACAGCAACGCCTCGTCTGCTACCCAGACCCGCTGCTCTCCCTTTATATTTCAGCTGTATAATTTGGTGAAGGCTGCAAAATCAGGGGATCTATTTCCAACCTACTTTGGATAATTTTCCCTGGGATTGATCGTGTATAGAGGAAGGAATGCGTGCAGGGTGTCTTCTGGAAAATAATTGATGTGGAGAGTTCAGTGTGTTCAGTGATGAACCCACCAAAATAGCCACGCTGGTCTACAGGCTGGGGCTGCTTTGAATCTCAGTTGGCATAAAGCTGAATTTCAGCTTTTAATTTTATAGTTTGAGCAGCTTTGTGTCTTTTCCCAGCACACCCTGACACTTGGGGAAAAGGCTTTGTAATTTTAGCACTTGGGATAAGGAGTACTCCTGTTACAAATGTGTGCAATCCATGGCTGGGCCTCGTGCTGATGATTGTTTTCCATGAAAAAAACACAATTTGTTAATTTTATAACTAGTACTAGTATGTATTTTTTTTTAGAAAAACAAACAAATAAAAGGAATAATTTAACACCACACAGTTTGCATTTTTCCCACCAAGGCACGTTTTTATTGGTATAATGTACAAGTGTTGTTTCACTTCCACACCAAATCAATGACTGAATGTTTTAAAATTTCAAGTTTTAATCTTATTTTCCTTCTGTAACCGACCCAAAATGATGTGATAACTTCAGCCTTGCTCAGATTGCCCATGTGCCATTGTATGATTTTTAATCTGATGTCCCATTTATCAAAATTTGCCAGAGCAGACAAGCATTTCCACGCTCTCGCTGGGAGAGGGAAGTGTCTTGGTGTAGAACACGGGCTGTGATGGCACAAAGCTGATGGATGTGGGAGATCAGAGCCATCTCCTGAGTGAAATGCCATCTTCTCCAAGCTGGAGGCAGCAGAATGGAGGGGAAGCGAATCCATCTGGGAGAATTATCCTCACCATCAATGACATCTGCCTTGGCATTTTGCGGTCTCCGCCTTATGAAATGCTTTGCTGTCTCACGCACAGGTTCATTAGTACAAATTAGGTTCTGCTCACATTACAGTGGGTAATCAATTACATTGGATGTGAAATGCCGTCCCATCAATCTGAATTACCCTTTCCTCGGAGCCCAGAGCTGCGTTTGGGCGGCTGCAGACGCTCAGGACAGGGACAGAGCCAACAGCGCTGGCTCCAGAGGAAACTGAGCCTTGTCACCTCTGTCACTGGGCCAGGGCTACACCAGGGGCACAACCAACTGTGCCAGGGCAGCCTGGAGCTCCTGAGAGCTGGGGCTCATCCCTGGACAGCTTCAGGAGGGATCCAGCCTGGGGATCCACTGGGAATCTGTTACATTCTGGGTTCTGGTGGTCAGGGACAGGGTAGCAGGTGAGGCAGCAGCCTGGGGCTCCTGAGCCAGCCCGGGTCACCCGTGGGCACTCTCAGCCTTTGGTAACTGATATTGGCACTATTGAGCTCAATGCCATCTCACAGGCAGTTGGGATCGAACGTTGGCACGTAAATTTGAGTGAATATTTAAAGTATTTTTTTTGTGTTGGCTCCTCCTGTGATGTGCAGCTCAATGTGATCTGATAAACAGCTGGGATCAAATGTTGGCACGTAAATTTGGGTTAATATTTTAAATGTATTTAATATTTTTTTGTGTCGGTTCCTTCTGTGATGTGCAGTGTTTGCTGAGATGAACAGAGTCAGGTTGAATTCCTCATACCATGCAGTGCTGCAATTGAACTGGGTAGTTTTAATTTACCATAATTCAAGTTTCTGCTAAAAATGGTATGAATTGAATTGAATAAATTAGTATAAATGGTATAAAATGGAATAAATGGTAAAAATTGAATTGAATAAAATGACAACCTCATCTCTGAGCCAGGAAACCAAGAAACAAATGCATATTAAGAGCTGAGGTGTCCTTTTATCACAAAGGAAGAGTGTGAAACAAATCTATTCAGAAGCATTTGTCTCCTGAACCCCACTGAATTTCTGCTTTTGCACAAAGATGATTGGAAATTCTCACTTTTGTGGGTTTCAATGTTCTATTTAAATTTTCTTTACCTGCTCATAATTACTTTTAATTTCCTGTAGCTAATAAATGCTTCTCCAGAAAACCATTTCTAATTAAAACCCCAGCATTAACTCCATGATCAGGATCTATATAAATGGTGCTGCAGTTGTAAATATTTCAAAGCTTCTGTACATTTTCTTCCTCAGGTTTGTACTTGAGTTGCACCTGAAATAAAGAGTGTAATTACCTGTGGTGCAGTTCTGGTGAAACAACGCTTAGGGGAATTTGGTCTCAATACTCAACGTTTTTTAAATTCACCCCACAAGCCCTGGCTGTGATCACCAGCAGTTTATGACAATGCAGAAAATATCAACTTCCAGGTTATTTTTGCTTCAGCCTTTGAACTTTGAGTCCCTGAAGTCTCTGAGGTCTGTTGCTGCCATTTGAGAAACAGCTCCTCTGTTCCAGCATTGGTTCTGTCTCCTGCTGATCCCAAAGTTCTGAGCCAAGTCTTTTTCTGTTTTTCTGTTTGATTGATTGTAATTCTCTGTTCCCTTGCTTACCCACTTCTGTTAGAAATAGACCCAAGCTGGAGTGGAGAGATGCTACAGAAGTGATCGCCAGCCTCGAGCTCATCAGAACTTGAGCTAAAGGCTTTATTGATCTTATCTGAATATTGATCCTCTCTGAATATCTTCCTTCTTGCCTATCTGAATAGGCTGGGAAGAGCCAGGCAATGAGGATCATAAGGATGGGTTTGTCCTGATGAATGTGCACCCATTTGTCATTAATGAGCTGGTGTCACAAATGCAGCACCTTTGTGCACAGCGCAGATCGTTATTGTGGGTGCAGCTCTGGGGGCTCACAAGGACGGACCTGGAGGGGCTGGAGCGTGTCCAGGGCAGGGAACGGAGCTGGGGAAGGGTCTGGAGCCCCAGGAGCGGCTGAGGGAGCTGGGAAAGGGGCTGAGCCTGGAGCAAAGGAGGCTCCGGGGGGACCTTGTGGCTCTGCACAACTCCCTGACAGGAGGGGACAGCCGGGGGGGTCGGGCTGTGCTCCAGGGAACAGGGACAGGAGGAGAGGGAACGGCCTCAGGCTGGGCCAGGGCAGGGCCAGGGGGGACAGCAGCAGCAATTTCCCCATGGAAAGGGTGCTCAGGCCTTGGCAGGGGCTGCCCAGGGAGGTTTGCAGTGCCCATCCCTGGAGGGGCCCAAGGAAGGGCTGGAGGTGGCACTCAGAGCTCTGGGCTGGGGACAAGGTGGGCATCGGGCACAGCTGGGACTGCATGGGCTGGGAGGGCTTTTCCAACCTAGTTATTCTGTGAATCTACATTTCACTTCTTATTTTATCTCTCCACAAAGTATTTTGAGGGACAAAAAGTAGTGAAGTTTTGCTATAAGTGAAAAATCTTCACAAGGTTTTTTTTTTTTACATTGTGTAGAATCTACCTCAACCATTCCTTAGAATTGTCCTGTCAATCCTTCTTTTTTTTCCCCAGATCCTCAAACAAACTTTGACATTAGAAGGCAGATATCAATCTCTCTTTTGGATAACACTTTAGCAGGAAGCACAGGTGGCTTCCATGTCAGGAGGCGTCGGTAGAAATGAATTCAGAAAAACAACCTCACATTCTCAATATAAATATTTCCTAAAAGCACCAACTTCTTTTCCTGGAAGATTACAAATACAATTTCACAGCTGGTCCATCACTGAAAGTACAAGTAAGGTGCTATTTCAGTGTTGCTGGTGTTGTGCTGTCAGTAAATCAAGGGCTCAGATCATCAGTGTTTTTTTTCTATTTTGTAGGCAAAGGATTTCAAAATAACCCTTCCATTTCCTCCCTTTGTTTGCCTAGAAATAAATTCTCTATGATGGTTACTTAGATTTGTTGTTGTTGTTGTTGTTTCTTTGTTTCATCTTCAGTCAGGTTTTCTGTGTCAGATGCTATCAAGCCAAACCAGGTGTGAACGCAAAAGGGCAAATGTATTTGTGGAAATGGTTAAGGCTGGAACACAGCAGTAATGAGATATTGAACATTTCTCCTCTAATGTGCTGAATCCAGACCAGGCAACAATCAAAAGTCCTTGAAAGGAAATAAAAAGTAGCAGTGAGTATGCTGGAGTAGCTTAAAGTATTTATTTTCTAAGAACTGTCCCTTTAATAAACAAAATAAAGCACAGTAGCTCTAGAAAACTGGAGTTACAAGTTTAGAAACAACTCTTACCTTGAAGACTTAATCCCTCTCATTTAAAATAAATATTTCAGGGTTTCTAAGTCTCTTCTGTGAATCTTATTTACATTTTTATTAAATGTACTATATTTACATAGCTGTTTCCATAATGTTTCTATAATGTTTCCTCTCATGCCTTTTTACAAGCTGACAGTTTATAGGTCACAAGAACCTTGAATTGCTGAACTTACTTTTGAATGTAATGGTCATAGGCATGAAAAAACCTCAGCAAACTATTTTTTTGCATCATGTGATGTGGGATTTTGAAAGGCAGCCTGGTCTTACAGGCTTTGTTTGGAAGGGTTTTCTCCTTGGAAGGGAAATGTGGGCGGTTTTGGGGAGTAGGACAGGAAATCCTGGGATTCCAACAGCTGTAGTGATTAAAGTGGGTACTTCTGCAAGGCTCTGCTGGATTGTGCCAGCTCCTCTCTTTCCAGGTAGGAACCTCTAAGCCTGGTTTCAGGATTTTTCAGGCAGAAATTCAGTGGAATTAGTCCTTGCTCGTCTACGTGCAACAAAACAGAGCTTTGGTTGCCACTTAAGAAATGGAGTGGGGGGAGGAAGGAAAGAGGAGTGTTCATGCTACATTAAATATTTTCATTATGCATCAGATGTTCAGAAATTTCTAGGAGGCCTGAAGCATCTCTGGCACGGCTGTTTGGAAAACAAACCCAAAACCCTGTGGTGCATGGCAAGCAGTGTGGCTTGCTTTCATACTTAGAACTGTATTTTGAATTGTATATCAGAGGCAAAATAAATTTATCGGGGCTTTGGCACTGACTGATGCTCACAGGACAACTGAGATTTAGCAAACACTACTTTTATTGTCAGTGAGAAGTGTTTCCTCTTAATTGAATGGTGTGAGCAATGCCAGGATTGGACAATACGGATATGGGATTTTCCTCCTTCTTAATCTGTTGTTCAGCGGGAACCTGGTGGGGTTTGGGGTGGGTTTTTCAGTGAGCTGGTTCCCTCTCCAGTTTGGGGGGATAAATTAGGATTTCTGTGTGCTGGCTGAGCTACAAAGGAACTGTGGGTGCCATGAGGAGGGGCTGTCTCTGAGACCCAGCACAAAGTCTGGGCAGTGCTGAGCCCTCTCCTCCTGTTTCCTTGGCTAATCTGGGATGTTCCAGCAATCCAAGTGGATCATGTTTGCCTTTCATTCTTACCTCATGTGCCTGCCAGAGCTGAGCCTCTCCTGCTCTGTGTTCACTGGGCTCTCAGAGGCTCCTGGTGAAAAGCTGCAAAGTTTTTATATATAATATATATATATATATATATAATATATATATATATATATTATATATATATATATATATATATATATATATATATTATATATATATATATATATATATATTTGTATTTATATTTATATCATATTATTTTTATATATATTCACATATATATTTATATATATATATAATTTATATTTTATTTGTATTTTTATATATATGTCTTATATAAAGTATTTTTATATAGATGTATATAACGTATTATTTATATATAATATATATATAAATACACACCATTCTGTGCACTTTCATTGCTGCCTCAATTCTGCAGCAGTCAGTTCTCACTCAAGTTTGCTCATCAGAAGTTCCTCAGCTGGGCTGTTCCAGTGCTGCAGGATCAACCCAAATATCACACTGACGTGGCTGATGTCATGGAATTGAGATTTTAGCAAAGCAGTTGCATTGCAGTGTGCACTTGGAGTTGGGTCACTGCCTTTCCATGCAGATGTGCAAGGGGAAGAGCAATCCTGGGGGAGGCACCTGGAGGGGGTGAAAAGAGACAGAGTTCTAATATCAGAATTTCTCCCACATCATAGATAAAAGTAGTTAAATCTTTCTATAAGTTGAATAGTTAAATTTAGTTAGTTTTTTTGGTTAATTTAATAGTTAAATTTAATAATAAAATTCAATAGTAATTTAATAGTTAAATTTAAAAAGTAGTTAAATATTTCACTATCATTGATCAGTGGTTACTATTTTTCAGGTGCTTGCTACACCAGCTAAACCTTTTTGGTGTCCCTTTGTAAAGAAGATGATCACCCTGAGTCCCCTGCTCAGCCCGTGGCAGCACAGTGGGGTTTGACCCAACAGTGGCTCCTCCCAAGGTTCTGGAGCTTTGGAAGCCAATCCTTTCCCAGCCCTGCCCAGTGAATTAAGGCAGCAGGAAGACAAATGTTCTTGATGCTCAAACACAGTCTCCTTGAAGCACTCAACACATGCAAATCCCATAAAGAACAACGCTGGATTCTTGCTGCTGTCACCGATCCCCGAGCCTCTGTAATGAATGTTGTTGTCACATTCCGTGGCCTAAATGACTAATGATGGAAGTGTGTTCTTATTCATGCAAGCAGCTGCTGAGAAGTGTGTTGTCCTAAAATATACCTTCCTGTCGGTGGGGCTGACAGCCATGAAATGATGGCATCAAGTTCAGTGTTGCTCACAGTGAAAACTGTCACGGTTTTTAGAGGAGTTTGTCAGGGAAGGAGCCACAGCTCTGATGCAGTGTGGACAGCACACCCTTGAAATGCTCTGTGCTGGATTAAGTGCTGCACCCTGGTGCACTTTGACTTTCCTTTTCATTTCCCCCACTCCCTGATGATTTATTTTAGCCCCTTGGCCATTAGAGGGCAATTCAGAAGTGAATAAGAAAAAAGGAATCAGTAAGTCCAGATGTTACAGTGATCTATTTACTGTCTTCCCTCTGGAGCAAGCCCAAAGGCTAGAAAGATTCTCTTTTTATTAATTTTTCTTTTAAATAAAATTGAAGTGTGAAAACTTTGGGGCACCTTTGTCAAGTTTGTCATCTTCTGCACTTTGACCCCGCAATTTTCTCTGTCTCCTTTGCATGAAGAGGCTCTGGTAACATAATTTTTTTCCCTGAGTACAGAACCTCAAAGGAAGTGTGAGTATGGCTTGACTGCAGGACTGAGCTCCAGAAATAAAATGCCATCTCTTCCTGAGCCTTTATCCAGGCAGCCCCTGGTGTCACCTGCACAATACATTTGTTTTAAAATTGATTTCTCAAAATATCTCCTGGCTCCTCCTCGTGCTGATGCACTGTTTTGTCAAATCCATTCAGATTGAGGTTTGCAATGCTATTTAGAAGCCACAGTTTGGGGGAAATATTGACATTATGCTGAGAACTGCAAACACAGCTGATGAGGTGGGCTCTGCCCCCGTGAGCCCTCCAGCCAGAGCTGACGTAGGTTTAATGAGCAAGCACCTAATTAGGGTGGCGGAGGTTATTTTAGATGTGTTCAGCGTGTTACAAACACAGAATCCAGTGATGAGAAGGAAAGAAAAGAGTTCAACAATTTAATCACGGTTTATTGGGAGCATGTTAAATCAGCAGTCAGTAAGAGGCACCAGTGGTCACCAGCAAACACCAGCTGGTATCTCATTTAGGAGAAAGCTTTGCACAGCTCTGAATTGCTGCCTCAGGATGGATCTTCGAGCAAAGACATGACCAAGGGATGGTTTTTCTTGCATTTAAACAGCAGAGAGTAGGCGAGTAGAGAGGAATTTTGAAAGTAATTTGTTCTGTGCTGGGAAGGTTCCTTTGGGTAACGTGGAGCTCTCTGGTGGTGAGGAGGAAGCAGGAGAAGGCTGGAGAACTGGAATCCTGTGAAAATGCAGAGCACCAGGGGCTCCCCTGGGAGCAGCAGCCCTGCAAAGGTGCTCATTTTTAGGAATATCAGCTCTGTGCCTCGGCTGGGTTAACCTGCTGGAAAAGGGCACAGAATAACACCAAGAGAGCCAACAGAGCAAACTGCATTCCACCCACCACGCTCAGAGAATGTCAGAGCAGTGGGCTGGGCTCTGGGTTTGTGCTGCTTGCTGAAAATGATAGAACTGAAACCTTCCTCTGCTCGCCTCCAGCTTGGCCCTGTGTCTATAGCTAATAAATAACACAATCATTTAATATGTAATTGATTATTAAATTAATATCTGGCTATTTATACAGTTGGGAAGTCAGAGACATGGAGCTGTATTTATTTAGCTTCAGAGAGGCTGGAAATTGGATTACTCAATTAATTGGATTACTTAACAAATATCGATTAGCATTTTTTAGCAATTAACATTATAGACATGTAACACAGCACTATCTTTTAAAATTTTAATTAACTGTTTAAACAATGCTTGGAAAGTTAAAGTTGTTGAGATTATAATTACATTATTGCCTGTGCAGTTTGGAGTTAATTATACTGCATTTCTATAGACTTGATAAACTGCAAAATGTATCCCCTTAACAATCAATCGGTATTAAATTACTTTCAATTACTTTTTATTAAAACCAAATTAGAGCCTCACTTCCTGCACAGCGAAAGCAGCACAAAATCTCAGGGCTCAGCCATGATTTCTGCCACACCTGCTGCTTCCCACATGTCCAGCTGCTTGGCTGGTGGCCACACTTTTAAAATAAAAATAAAACTGAAACACACAAAGCAGCTCCAAGCTCTGGTTTTCAAAAAATTCCATGTCTGATCCCACTTCCGTGGAAATTTGTACCATTTTTGTTGGTTTGTGTGTCTGAGATCCTTTAGTATCATGTTTTATAGGTCCATTAATTGCCCCTGCTTTCTGTAATTGTGGACATTTGCCTGGTCCCCAAAGGGGTTTTTGTGGTGTGTGGTGGTACAGTATGGTGGCTGATGAGAATATCCACTTGTTTACTCAACAGGAGTCAAAATTAATCTTGTAGGCTCAGGGCTTTAAAGAAGCTTTCTTTCAGCTAGTGATTCCCAGATTAGTTAGGGTTTAGATACTTAAAAGCTCTAATATTTGATAATAAAATACCTTTAATCTGGTATCAGAAAATATAATACACTGCTTCCTGTGGCATCCTTGTGCAATTTATGGTCCTCTTTGTTTAGCATGCAGTTTTTATATTTTTTAATTCTGCTTTCCATCTCAGCCTTAAAAATTCTGTTTCCTCTTCAGTGTCAGATGTGCTTCATCAGTTGTTGAGTTTTATAAAGCTGTGCACTGGGTTTAAGCAGACTTGTGGTAGCAGCACAGGAATAACCCCCCAAATAAGTCACTGATGTAAACTAACCCTGCAAACCAAGCAATGATTAACACACTGGGATGGCTCCTGGAGACCATGGGATAACATGAAGCAAGGCAGTGTTATTCCATAATCCTCAAACCATGAGTTACTCATATTTGCCCCCAAAATTCAAATGTTAGCTCATGGAATAACAAAGTTTTGTTTAATTCAAATACCAACAGGAGTCTTGACCCCTAAAAATACGGGATTTAATGCAAAACAAGAGTGGGCTTCAGCGAGGATATTTTATCAGGAGCTGGTGGTATGAGCTGGTGTGCAGCCTGTGGGGAGGATGGCAGCATTTCCACTGCCAGCCAGGATAACGAGAGCAGAGGTGGGAAGGGACACGGGGGAGGATGGCTGGGGACTCCTACAGCCCCATCCCAGCTTTGGTGGGGGATGTTTGTGGGGGTCTGAGCCACCCCTGGCAGGGAGAAGGGGCTGCTGCAATTCGGGGCTGGGGGCTGTGGGGTTGTGTGGCTGCTCCCACATTGTCACTGTTGGGGTGGCTGTGACACAGCACACGGTCAGCACCTCAAAAAGGGCAAAAAAACCCTTTATTGAAAGCATCAGTCTCATTTATACCCTCCAGAATGTTTGTGTTACACATTCATTGGCTACTGCAATAGATTCATTGGTCACCCATGGCCCAGGCACTCACACAAACACCAGGTGCAGCTTTGTTGCTGTTTTCTCCATCTGTAATTTTAGATTTCTTGCTTCTGTTGGTGCCACATTCTCATAGGTGGGAATTTGTTATTTTTTTCCTCCCGGGCTTTTCTCATGAATCAAGGCTGACCATACCCAGAATCCTTCTCTGGTTGGCCAAAGTGACAGGAGAGCAGGAGTTTCACAAGGCCCCTGTTTTACGAGGTTTTACTGACCCACAACATTACCGGGCTGTGACAGCCTCAGGAGGAGGAGCTGCCCCAGGCTGGCAGGAGAAACACCAGCTCCTGCTCTGGTGGGTGCTGGGGAGGGCTCAGAACGAAGGAAAAGAATAACCATTCAAAACTGGAACCATTCAAAATGGAACCAGACTGACAAGGATCTGTTTAAGTTTCTGAATGATGTTTCTTCCAACTGATGTGCACCAAAGTCCTAAGCAAGCATTGGTTTAATGAAAATTTATAGTGAAAGGGGTTTTAGGGGTAGTCACACACCCAAGATGGAAAGAGTTGCCTGGTGAGGATTTATTTTGGGTTCATGAGAATTGGGCAGGCACTTGTCTGGGTGAAATCAATGGGGCTCAATTCCAGCCTCCTTTGAACACTCCCTTACAGCCCCAAGCATCTCCTCCATTCTTTGGATCTAAAGTACCTCTGAAAAAATAAACACAGTCAGTGAATTTAAACCCCAAACCATCAGGGTGTTACTCTTCTGCCCCTCCATGACCTGGTTCCGAGAGAGAACAAGCCCTGCAAAGGGTGAGAGTTTTGTCTGGGACAGCTCCTTTGGTCACTGCTGGATTGCTCCAATGGTATTGCAAAGCCAGATCTTTGCTTCGTACCTTGAGGAAAATATTTTTTTTTGTTTGGTTTGGTTTTTTTGTGTGTGTGTGGTGTTTTTTTTTTTGAGTTTTTTGTCTGTTTGGGGTTTTCTTTTAACTTTTTTTTGGGGGGAGGAGTTTGTTTTGTGGGGTCTTTTTGTTTGTTTTGTTTTTTGTTTTGTTTTGGGGGGGTGGGTTTTTTTTGTTTTTGTTTTGTTTTGTTTTGCTTTTTTGTTGTTTATTTTTGTTTGTTCGTTTTGCATTGCTTTGAAAGTGCAGAAAAATAACTATTTCCTTGTCTGTTTATACTGAAGAACATTTATCCAGAGGCGTCATGGATGTGTCTGGATGTTTCAGGATTCCACTACCTTCAGCCCCAGCCAAAAAGGAAATTCCTGTTTTAATGCAGTTTATAGTCCAAGTAACTTTTGCTACAGCTCTCCTTTGATATTTGCCTTGCTGCAATAAGCAAGTTGTAATCTCTATTTTACCTGAGTTTTGTGGCAATTACCTCCCTCACAATATTTTCATTATTTCACAAGGATGTGAAATGCAATTTGCTGCTATTTCTTTGTTGTTGCTTATTCTATTACGGGTTTCATAATGTGAACTGTTTGATTGCAGCATTTCAAGGCTGCTGTTCTTTGTTTTGGAAGGGACAACATTGCATCTGACTGAGGCCATGCAGATTTAAAAACTCAAACCTGGTGACTCTGCAAAGATAACTTTGGCCTGCAAGCTGTCTTCGAGAAGTATTAATAATGACAATATTACACTGTGTGAGACAGTAAACTGAAATGTCCCTGTGGACACATTTCACTGCAGTCATTAAGGAAAAAATGACTGTACTCTTTATTTAGAATAATGAGAGCTGATCCTGCCTGTCGTTGGAGTATGCTACAATCAAATGTTAATAAGAAGCAGCTTGAGAATACCACACTAATGCGAGGCTTTTTTTAATCAAATTTTTGCAATTGATTGCCTGTGGCAAAAGAAGCAAAATCTTTAATATGATATAATGATTTTTATACTATCTCTGGGGAGAAATGTTAATTCTGCTGACTTCTTAACCTCTTTTTGGATGCAAACCACATCATATGTTTTGTTCCAGTCATTAGAAGATTGGGTTTTGAGCAGATAGAGCCACATGAAAAGTTTATATGTACATTCCGTGGTATTTTTTTAAGCTGAAACCCTTGAGTAACTGCATTCCACCTCTCAAAATGTGACTGCAGTGATTGGTACTAATCTGAAATCTAAGATGCAGTGAAAAGAAGATTCTTTTCAGGTGTCTCTGAACTATCTATATTGATTCTGTGTTTTCATGCAGCGCTATTTGACACACACTGAGTTACTCTCTTCCAATTAGAATACAAACCCCAAATACCACTTAGGAACAGATTAATACAGGAAATTAGTTTGAGGAAGAAGATGCTCACAAGTTTCTCTGTTTACCTTCAATTGCAAGCTCCAAGACTTCTCAGCAGCTTGTTTCTGTGCAGACAGAATATTCTCAGTAGTGTTGATCTCACCTAAGTGTGTGTATGGGAGCAAAGATAGAGAATCCTCTCCTGCCACGTTTGTGCTTGCGAGGAAATATGGGTGTGAAATGAATTTTGTCTTTTTCACCAGGAGGAACACAAAGCAGAATGGAGAGGAAGATAAAACTCATTTCAATATGTACAGAGAGAGCATTTCTTATTTCTGCTGATGGCTGCCACATCTTTTCAGCAGGAACAGCTGGTATCTAAATGGCTTCCTCAGCTCAAACAATGTCTATCTCACTTTAAAATTTCAGCAGGAAGCTGCTGGCTTCATCATTCAGTCATGTCACATATTTATAGTGTTGTCTTTGTGTGGGGTGTTTGAGACACAGAAATGAGAGAAAATTGACGCTGTGTGTTTCTTGGCGCCAGCGAACGCCAAGTTATGGTTTGTCATAAAAACCTGTAATCTGCTGGGAGGGGGAGGGACCCAGCCCTCAGCAATGGGGTGAAACTTTGGGAAACAGAGCAATTAAAAAGTGTCCTAGGAGAGATGGGCCCTGCTCAGCTCCAAGTGTGAGCACATCAGCAATCCTCTGCAGTCCTGGGGGTTCCTTCCTGGGTCGAGAACCTGCAGCCTGTGGCAGCCTAGGTGAGGGTGTGTGCTCCTCAGGAATCAGAAATACTCATTTTGCTGGCAAATTGTGTCTTCTTGCAGATTTCAATACAAAAATCAAACATGGAAAATGGAAACCTATTGAGTTCCAGGGAAAGGATCAAAAAAATGTATACAGGATGAAGGACAAATGAAAAAAAAGTGTCCTTTTACCATCTATATGATTACATCTGTGTTTCTTTCATCCTCATTTTTCCTTGCTGTAGAGTATATAAGAGAGAATTCAATAATACTGTTTAATGAGAGCCAATCCTGTGCTTTTGCAATGGCAAGCAACGAAATAATCTATTCATCCAAGCTGTGAAAAACTGCACTTTACAAAAATGGTATTTAGTTTTCTCCACCCAAGCTTTGTATTCTGCTCACCAGTGCATTTGTTACGCTCATCCCATGAGTTGTTTGGAAGCACCAAGTTCCAAAAGCTCTTCATGTAAACGAATATTTAGGAGAAATGCTGTTCTCCTCCATCCCTTGTGGGGTGGGGTCACAGGGACACTGCTCTGCACACAGAAGTGACTCCATTTCATAATTGTGTGTGAAAAGCAAGAATTACAGTGAGATGCCTGGAAAAGCCCTCCTGGGAAGGGACAGATCAGCCAGGCTGGTGACACCCATGTCTGCTGCCTTGATGGGAGGAGTGGCACTGAGGAATGACCTGTGTATCCATAGAATATTATATAAATAATAGAATGCAATGTAATATAATGTAATGTAATATAATACAATATTCACACAAACCAAACCCAGCAAGCCTTTCATGGCTTGTGAGAGTGACAGGAATTAAGGTGGTTTCCCGCTCTGACACAAATATTGAGGTTTCCTCACAAGTCAGGCAGGTGCTGTTTGCTGCAGATGGAAAATTTTCTGCCAGAGCTCCTTCCTGACTCAGGAATGTTGCATTGTGCAACCCCTGCTTTTGTTCCATGGGTCTGTTTTACCAAAATTTATTTATTAAAAGGAGCAGATGCCAGCCCTTGTGTTGTGTGGATGCAAATCCCATCAGCTGGGAGAGGTGACAACAGTCCTGGATGCATTTCCTCCTGCCTGCACATGGGCTGAGCTTGTGAGCCCCACTCTCCCTTTCCCAGTTGATCTTGACCTTTCTATGGTGTAATTTCTTCTCTCCAGAATTGCTTAAAGGAATAGTCCAAGAAACTTTAATGTCCTGGATACCCTGGGACAGATTCCTCAGAAGCAATCTTAAGTTTTGGATTCTGTTTAAACTTTTATCTATATTTTAAATCAAAGTCCGTATGGGAACAAGGCATAAACACCAGGAGTTAACAAGTATGGTTTAGGCCTACTCCCTAATTTTCCTCCTTTTCTAAATGGCAGCTACTTGTACAAGAGAAAAACTACAGTGCCTGCCTGGGTGAGCAGGGGGAAAACAAAACCTTCCTTGTACTCCATTTTTCCCTGGTTCTCCAGCACTGAAGCTCCAGGGCTGTGTTTATGAGGAAAGGGAGTGCTGGCCGAGCATCTGACAGGCAGGAGGCAGCTCCTCGGGGCTGCTTTAGGCTCTTGTTATTTTTTAATACCCTTGGTGGGTTAAGGATGTGGCTTCAGCCACAAGTCAGGGATTCTGTGCCTGTGAGGAGGTAACTCACTGTAATTACTGCATTTTTGTGGTTTCATTGTGAACAGACACGGCCATGGCTGGGGAGAGGACAGGAGCTTGTTTTCATTTCAGAATTCTTTGATGAGCTCGCAGGCAGGGGTGGTTACAGCAGCTTGAGGGACAGGTGACTGCTGGGGATCAGTAAAACCTTACAAAACAAGAGCATTGTTACCCCTGTAAAACTCCTGCTCTCTCCTGTCACTTTTGGCCAATCCAGAGAAGGAATCTGGAATGGCTCAGCTGAACTGGAGGTGACAAACAAGTTCCATAACCCTGGAAAACAAGGGATAGAGCCAGTGAGAGCTCACACTGTGGTGTGTGGGGGTTGGTTCTGACACTTTGTTGTGCTTCACAAGAATGTAAACCCATAACAAACTGATTTTTTGCAGTAAATGTCTTCGCACACCAATGTGGAGTCCGTGCCTCAATCGCCGCAGGAATGCCACCCAGGAGGGATGGACAGAGCTCTGCCATCCCAAAGGTTTTGCTGGCATCTGATGGTGCAGAGGCTCCTTTTTGGTTCCAGAGGGAAGTGAGCACGGAGGAAGGGCCCTTTGGAGCCCCAGGAACAGGGAACATGGGCAGAATCAGCACCGGACCCGTGGGCCAAGGTGGCACCTCACAGCTCCTCTTGGGGCACAGGGACAGCAGGAGCCACAGGCATTTCTCTTCAGGGAGATAATTTCCCAGGATATTATTTTTACCACAAGAGCTGTGGCTGTTGTGGCTCAGACATCTGCCAGGACAATGTCAAACCCCAGTGCCATGGACTGACCGTGCCCAGGAGCAGCCCTGTCCAGCGGGGCCCGAGGGGACCTGGGGCATGGAGGGGTGACAGGAGGAGGTGACAGTGCAGGGACACAAACCCAGACCTGCAGCACTCAGCTGGATGCATGCACACATTATGGTAATGATTTCTGTAGATAAAGTTCAACTTAATAAATCTTTTCCCTCCTGCGTTCCCACTCCCCTGCTCAGTGAACTGTACAGAAACATTCTGCTTGGCCATTTTCACGAATCATTTGATTGAATGTATTTCACTCCGATACCTACTCAGTGGCTAATGTGCAAAGAGAAGAGCAGCTTGCTCATTTAATAACCAGTGTTTCAAATTCCTGACACAAAGATCCCACATGTATTTGTTGAACCAACTGAAAGGTAAGGAAACCAAAAAAAAAAAAAAAAAAAAGTCCAGTGAGGTTCCTGTTTGACTCTTTGTAGATTATTTGGATCTTGGAGGTGCTCAATGGAAAGGGTGGGTTCATTATGGGGTCTTAAGTGTGAGGTTTATTTTCAAAAATGCTTTTGGTTCTGCCAGGAGGTTTTTAAATGTGTACAGTTCTGGCAATATCTGCAGCTCAGCACAGTGGTCTGGCTTGGACAGAACCTGCAAAATCTCACTGCTGCATCTTCCAGGGATAATTGGACACAAGGAACACCCCATTGTCTCCCCTCTGGAGCTCCCAGAGAGCCAAGAACCCATTCCACCCTCATTTTCCTTTGTTATCCCTCAGGAGCCACCAGCAGGTGGGATGGATGAACCGAGCTGCTGGTGTTGCTGAGGAGAGGGAGAACGATCCCCATTTACTGATATTTGTGTTTGTTTGGGATATTGAGCAAAGACATGGATATTCATCTCCCCAGATGACAAACGGGCTCCTGGTCTCTGCCTATCTGCAGCAGCTCAGAATTGCTAAGTTAAGCACTGTGCTCACTTTTATCTCAACCTGCTCTTATCAAGTTCAATCTTATCTTCTCCCTCCTGATTTGCCTGCTTGTCAGAATGGGCTTCATCTTCTTTTAGGAAAATTAGTTTTCAGCAGTAAACTTTTTTAGGGAGCGATATATCGTTTGTTGGGGTATGACTTTGTGCCCAGTAAATGGGGATTTCAGCAGGGATAAGGAGATAATAACTTTTTGTTATCCCAGCACACGGTGCTGAGGGAATTACTGCTGTGCTTGGGGCCTTGGGAGCAATTTGAGCTCCAGGCTGGGAGGTCCCGAGTGGGAATGGTCTGGGAATAGGTGGGTGTAGCTGGCAGCCTGTCAGATTCCAGTTAACCAAAATAAAGCTGAGCCTTCTGGGTTTAATCTGGGCCTTTGTTTTGATGCCTGTGCGTGGGAGCAGCACAGAGCTCTTCATCAAACAGAAGTGCACGGCCAGAAGGACGAAACAGCACTGAGGGTTTGGGGTGGGGAGGAAACACAAAATCCTTTTCCTTGGCTGTGTTTTTCAAGCCTGCTGGTGGCCAGTTCTGTGTGCCTAAATCACTTTTTGTTCTGTCTGAAATCATACCAAGAATAGGAGCTTCGAATGTTGTAACAGGGACTGTGTCTTTCCTCAGTAAGAAATAACAATAAGTCAAGTATTTAAATAAAAAATATGCATTAAACTACTTGCTAGCTCTCATTAAGTAGAAACTGTATTCAAACACTTACTATCATTAAGTAGAAAATGTATTAAAACACTTGCAAACTCTCATTAAGCAGCACCAGGTAAGACTGTTCATATTCATCTGATCTCATTGTTAGTGCTATATTTCAGTTACCAACCAGAAATAATTTTAAAATCTTTTCCATTAATAATTTCTATTTTGAGGATGAACCAGTGCATGGTGGCATTTTGAACCACAGTGTTAATTTTGACATTTCGTTTAAGGGAAGAGCCCTGGTTTGCTCGATTCTTGCAAATGAGTTCTGAGCTATGTAGTCCTGTAAACATATGAAGTACACTCAGCACCAGCTGAAAATCTGTTTTCAGCCAAAACATTATTTTTGGCTTTTAAGTGAGCTTTTCCTATGAAGTTAAACAGAGAGAAAAGATTTTGGTGAGACGGAGATTAAAACTGAAGACACACATTTACACACATTCCCAACAGTTCCAGTACAATTTATGTCAGATTGTTTTAATTTTTTTCCATTTGGCTGGAGCAGCTGACCCCTCTTCATGGCCTTTCCTGCACAAAGAAAGGCTGACAATGGTGCTGGCTCTGACCAAACCTCATTTTTTCACCTGTGCTGTGCCTAAAGTTTGAGCTGCTGTAGTCACTTCTGATAATGTGCTGCCCGAAATCACGGGCACAGAGTCATTTCTGTGTGAAATCACAGATGATTCCATGGGTCAGGGATGTTGGAGAGCATGATCTGGTTGAAAGCTGCAATAACACTCCATCACCATCCATGCTGTGAACCCAAAGGGATTTGCTTTTTGGGGAACACGGCGCTGTCGTTCCCAAATGTCACTGATTCCTGCCGAGCACTGGAATCCCTAACAAGGACAAATTGAGCCTGGTGTGCAGGAATGACACCGTGCTCAGTGCTGGGTGTGAGCTCAGCTCCTGCCACGCTGCAATCACCACCAAAATCAACCCCAGCCCTGCCCAAGGTGAGCTTGAGCAGCTCTGGAGCACCACAGCAAATCCTGATCAGCACAGGGAATGTGCAGAGCAGAGCTGTGATCAGGGCAAATCACTGCTGCCCAAGGAAAGATTTCCTGGTGGATTTTATCTGCTGAGAATGACTTAGCCCAGGTGAGAGCCCCCGAAAATAAACAAAATCCTCAAACTGTGATGATGAAAGCTCTAAGGCTCTGAGGAGATGGAGCTCAGGAAATTTCAGGATTTCTTTGTTTCAGCTCTAACAATTGAGCAGCACAATGGTTTACACCTGCTATTAACTCTGTAGTAGGCCAGGGTAGCAGTCAGTTATTAAATCTCCATTTCAAATCAGCAACTCCCTGCATTGTCTTCCTGACTCCTTCAGTGTTTTGGGGGAGGAGGAAATGCAGTGTTAGAAACTCAGGGTGACATAGAAATGCACTTCATCCTTTTTTTTTTTTTTTTGGGGGGGGGGGTTTGTTTTTTTTTGTTGTTTTTTTTTTTTTAACCAAGGATTGTGTTACTTTGGCCTTGAGCATCTCCTCAAGGAGTTGCATTTAACCACATGAATGCACCCAGTCCATTATCAAATGACTTTTTTAATATCTTAAATTTAATAGACAAATAAGGGAGGGAAGAGGGATGCAGAGAGAAAAGTTCTTGCTGACCCTTAGGTGTGTAGGATCATGCAACCTCCTCTAATAATTTGAGCTTCCTGAATAATTTCATTTGAATTTCCTGAATAATGTTTCATTTGTTATAGTTCAGCCCAGAATGGGCTCTGGTATTAGGGCTCTGTAAAGTTTCTTACAGATACAAGGACCCAGGGAAAGCTCCTGTGGAAGGGACATCACTGCAGGTCTGAACTGTTGGCTTGGTTTTCCACTTGTCACTTAGAAGAGGGGGCTGAGATGTGTAATTCCTGATTATCCAAGGATGAGGAGGAGGGATATCTGATTTGTGACACTGCTTTAGGACACAGCCATGTTCATATCTGATGTTTCCTTCTCCCTGAGGTCACAGACTGGGGTAGGGACCCTTTCATGTGCACACTGTGGTTTAGTTGTGACCTGTGTGGGTTTCCTCCTGTGAATGTGATCGTTCAGAGAGACCTTTAGCAGGAGGAGTTTTGCTGCTGCTAAAAGGACAATGACAGAACCCCCTGAGCTGGAAGGGACACACAAAATTCCCAGAGTCCAACTCCTGACCCCGCACGGGACAGCCCCACAAACCCCACTCAGAGTGCTGGTGAGGAGAAAATTGTCTTTATTGCTGAAGGGATGGAAAAGATAGAAGCTTAATTGATATGTGATAATGATATTTTACTGCTCTTTATAAGCACTAAAAAAATCTTGGTGATGAGTAAGGCTGTTCCTGAGAGCAGGTAATTGGTGACAATTGTGGGGAACTAACAGTTCAGTAAAACCATCTTTATGTTGTGGAAAACACTGAAAATGCTCACACACTCTGAATTTCAAGTTGATTTGTAAATTAGACCAATAACAACCCAGAAGCATGGCCATCAGAACAAAGGTGCAATGTTTTGGTTTCATTGCAGCTGCATTAAGATATTTGAAAATTGCCAAGGAAATTTTGGGAGACAGTAGAGGACGACAGTGATTTTAGTAGAAAATTTCCCTTTATTTGTAATTCACACTGACACTCTTCCCTTCTGTTAGGGAGTGAAAACTCTGTTCCTATGCAAATTCAGTAACTATGATAACCCACAACCCAAATTTGTAGGAAGGGAGCCCTGGCAGAGCAAATCCTCATTCCTGCTGCAGATCCCCCTCTCTGCAGGACAATGCAGCTGGGCTGGGAGCCTGTGGAGGAGCAGAACAAGCTGGGGATTTTTTGGCACTGGGATGTAGCTGAAACTTCTTTTCAGGCTGACATTTATGAAAGGTTAACAGATATAAGACCTGATGAAAGAGCCAGCAGCGTCAGGGGCCCGGCTTTCTGGCTTATCTTCTCTGCTGTTTATTTTCCAGGGAGATTTCCTTGAACAGGGAGCAAGGAATGTTGCAATACTTGTCACGTTTAGGCCAAGGGTTTGAAAAGTTTCAGATTTCCCTTGCTTCTGAAAACAGCCTATTCTGAAAACGTGGTAACTCCTCGAGCCAAAACTGCTTTCTAACCTGTTAGTTTGTTCTTTTTTTTTTTTTTTTTTTTTTTGTAAATAAGCACACAAATGAATTGTTTTTCTCCACCTTTGCATCTCAGTCCGTTATAAGCCCATTTTGAAACTAAATTAAAAAAAAAAAAATCTAGTTAAATACCACCTATTCCTTGCGTTAAATTAATGCAGGATCAATAATTTTGTATTCCTTGATGTTTCTGCACACAACTGCTGATACAGCCCAAACAATGGATCCTCAAAGTCCTGCTTACACTGCTCAAATTCAACATAACTGTTTTGGAAGGTCTGTGGATGATTTAAAAGACCAAACTGAAAGGCAGAATTTACATTCTAAGTATGTAAAAGAGGATCTAGCTATACAATTATCCCTAATTTATCTGGGAATTTTATTGCTTGTGTGTTCCAGGTTTGAGACAAAAAACAAGCGACCTCTGGGGGCTGTTCACAAAGCACTCAGAGCAGAACAGAGATTTCTGGGTCAGCTTGAATTTGTCCAGCTTGGGCCTTGGTCACAGCCCAGCTGACCCAGCGTGCAGATGAGCTGAGCTCAATTTGCTCAGGGGTTTTGCAGCTTCCTTGGTGGTGCAGCACAGTTTCTCTTTCAGTTTCCTGAGGCCAAATCACAAACCCTGAGCAGCCCTTGTGTCTCCTTTCCTGGAGGAGCCTCCAGGAGTGTTTTTGGCCAGGAACTACAGTTGAATAGAAAAAATTAAAATCAAGGCAATAATAGAGAAACAGCAGCTTGAAGTGTCAGAGTGAGAGGCCAGGCTGGCAGCCTGTTGGGCAGGGTGGTGCTGCAGCCCCGTTGCACTGATGGATGTGCTCTCGTCCAAGCGCTGATCCTGCACACAGCTCCAGTCCGTCTCTGCAGCTCCAGGGGTGCTTCTGGAGCTCCTCTCCTCTGGGAATGCAGTGGCACAAGTGTCCCAGTGTCCCAGAGCCTCAGTTTCTGTGCCAGTAGGGATGTGCAGTTCCTCCTGTCTGCACAGGGCATCTCCCAATGGGATGATGGAATTCCATGGCTCATTGCCAGAGCCCTGGATGGCCCATGAGCAGAGAGAGCCCCCGAGGGTGTTATCAGGGCTGGCTCATGCTGAGGATAAAGAGCACTGCCCCAGCTGGTTAAACAGCTCATGGGGATGGGGATGGAACACAGACTGGGTACACCTTCCATGGAGCCTCAGACAGTCCCACAGAAGGTGGCGAGGAGAGATTTTTCTCCCTTCTCGTGTAATGCCTTCAGCATCTAAAAGAAAAAAAAAAGAATCCCTGAAATAGCCTTGAAGGCATCAGAGAGCAGAATTTAGGATGCATTTATTTCCTTTAGATTTGCTGTTGCTGCACTCACTGTGTGTGCAGAGCGATGATGAAGGGTGGCTCTCAGTTTTGGACACCTGTCCCCTGTTGCTCATGCATCAGCCTGGCCCTGGCAGAAGCTGTGGATTCCCTGGAGGATTCACGGAAGGATTGAGGGATGGGGTGCTCAGGGCTGTGCTGGTCCCTCTGAGGATGCAGCTCTTCGTGTTTAGGATATGGAACACACAGGATGGTGACAAGCTGCAGGTACAATGAACACAGGTTTATCTGCTGTATCCAGAGCTGTTCCTGCAGGCTGCTCTGCCTGACAGTGATCTGCAGTTTGGGCAGCCTTTCTTTTCAAACAATGTGAAGTTTGTTGGGTTTTGGTGTGCACTAGTGTGTCATCGTTACCCCAACGTGTGACATTCCCAGAGGGTTTTCCTTGTCCCAGTGCAGCTGGTGGCACGGAACAAATGGATGGCATTGAACAATCAGTTCCTGAATACTGCAGAGGGAAAATCAGCTCCTGCCCATTAGGGACTGCATTCAATTATTCCTGTATCCATACACCTCTGCTGCTGATTTTCTTTCCCTCTAGGAGGAGCACAGATTTGACAGTTCCTGAAATTTTTAAGTGTCCAATTTTTAAAGCATATCTGCACTTTTCCTTTCAGTGATCCATCAATTTGCACTTTCCATGGCTTCAGAATTGCTGGGGCCAAGGACCTCCTACTGCAGCTGTAACAGAAGCATTTGGGGTGCCAAGGGGTCACTTTGTGCCCCTTTCCCTGTCCCTGGACTGAACAGAGCAGTTCAGACACCCAGGGTCTGACCATGGTGCCAGCAGGCTTTTCCTGCCTCCAAAATATCCCTGCCTGAGGAAAAGAGCCATTCCTCCAAAATATCCCTGCCTGAGGCAAAGAGCCACTCCTGCACTGTCCTAAACATTTTCATTTATTTAGCTGGAGCAATGGCACTGTCAGTGAACAATTTGGTTAAATTTATGTCAGTTCATGTGGTTTGACTGCTGGTAATTGAATGGGATGAGAGGAAATGCTGTAAAACTCAGCTCTGGCAAGACTTTATTGGGCAGAGCAATGAAAGGGGCTGAATCAAAATACATGCAGAGCAAAGTTAATAAAGATTATGAAACATCTTAACATGGTCAAATCAGAGGGCTCCGCGCCATGAGCTGTAAGCTCAGTAACGGGGCTGTGAGCAGCTGTCCCCAAATTTAGGGAAATTACAAAATTGCCATAGTTCCAGCTGCGTTTTAAGTGCTCGGGAAGCGCTGCAATCCCAGGAAATCAGGTTCCATATGCTGACAGAGCTGCAGGGTTATCATCACCTGGCATGTCATGGCATTAACCCTTCAGCATCCCTGACCCAGCCCCACCTGGAGATGGCTGTCCTAACTCACTCCAAGCTCCAGACATCCTTGGGAATATCCTGTGAGCATCTCACTGCTGAGAGCTGCATCTCCTGCTCTGAGACTCAATGTGACATTTTTAATATATTCCCAGCTTCTGTTCCTGAAAGGAGCTTTTCATTTTGGAAATAAAGGGAGAACATTTTGGGAAATGTTTCTTTGCAGAACAACTGCACGCTTCTGGCAAAATGGGAGGGGGTTGGCGCAGGAACAAGTCTGACATACCAAGTGCAAAGAGATTTTGAGTTTGTTCAGGCTGAGATTTACTGGCATTAATCAGCATGTGCCTTTAAACATGCAAAAATAAGTTTTCTGTGGCTGTGTTTGAATATGTGCATGCGGACTGTGAACTCTTATTTTCTGACAGATGCTGGGAAGGGCATATGGAGCTCCGAAAAGCGGATTCAAAGACAGTAATGCACAGAATCACCTTGAGATTTGCTACCACCTGTGAGAAAATACATTCCCTTCACCTTTCAGGTGTATTTAAACCCACACTGAAATCCATTTTCCTTTAATATGCAACTCATTTTTCTTTACTATGCAAAATGTAAGATCATAAAACAACAATAAGCCAGAGTTAATTTTGCAGGAGAAACATCCCCAAATAATTTCTGTTGTTTTACCCATGTGGGGAGCTCTCACCAGGGCTGATCTTCACCTCCGTGTGAGGTGCAAGGACAGCAAAGAACCTGTAGAGGAGTTGGGCACTCCATGAGATCCTGGCTGTGCCCAGCTCCTGCTGATCCCTAAATGCTGATGTCCCACAGATCTCTCTTTATGTTTATATTTATATATAATGTACCCAGGGTGCTGTGACACACAGGAGCAGACCCTAAAAGCCCTGGCAGGGCACTCAGAGCATCCCTGCCTCCCTCAGCACACCCCTCCTTTCTCAGTGCCCTGCTGGGAACAGGATATGAGTTTGAATTCCTTCAGATTTTCAACAACCAGATCTGGTTTTGATGCCTTAGGATCTTTAGTTTCTATATTTCCATGGATCTGTATTCTCACACTTCTCCAGTGCACAGCACTAAAACTCCTGTTCTCCCATCTTCAGACAAAACAATTCCTCTCTGGGCCTGAAATCCAAGGACACTTCACTGTCTCAGAGCCCCAAAATATGGAAACAACAGAGAATTGGGGGAGCAAACTTGGGGTGATTGACACCATCAGCTGAAGGTGTCATTGGAGAATTGGGGCCCGATGTGTCCATGAGACAGAACTGATCAAAGGGGAAGATCTCGTGACTCGGGGTCCATTTTGGGTGCAGCCTCAGGAGGAGGCTTTGTCTGCCCTCAATGTACCAGCAGGCCTGGATTGAATTTGTCTGCTTTTATTCTCTTCACTTTGTCTGGGCTCTGTTTCAGGTGAGCCTTGTTTTAGGCATCAGTTTACTCAGGATTAGTGAAGGGTGCAAAGGTTTGAGGTCATTCCTGCCCTGCCTGGTGCTGCTGCTCCCCATCAGCTCACACTGGCTCCTGGTGGCTGTACAGCCCCTCTCAGACCTCAGCAGTGTTTTTCCTAATTAACAGATGAAAGGAATTGGTGTAACTACCTCTCCCTTCTAGAGCACAGCTTAATTCACGACACCTCTCCTCTGAGCACAGCTTGAATATCTCCTGAGTTTTGCCAGATGCTTTTCCAAGAGCAGAATCTTCATTTTCACAGTTAGAAAGTGAAAGCTGCAATGTAAGGCTCTTACTCAATTTACAGGAAGAGATGAGACAGGAGCAGAGCATAAATAATGGGCCAGAAGGTCAAAATGAGGGGCTAAAAGCAGAGTGATCTCGTTGTGAGGTTTGGAAGCCCAATGGAAACACCACAGAGGTTAAAGACAAGCAGTCCAGGACACTGAGTAGCACATATTGGGAAATGAGATATTATTATATTACAGATATTTCCTACTGAAAGTTGTCAGCAAGGGAACACATCCTTCAGTTATGCCTGTAACCATAATGCATTAAATGCTTAAACCTCAAATCTCCTTTAAAAGGTTATTTTCTATTATATTAACACGGAGCTGATTCATTAGAACAGACACCAAACACTGTTGCAAAAAGCAGATTAGGGGTTTTAGGGGGGTAGGGGGTTGAGTTTGGGTTTAGAATTGCAGCCCCTGGGGTAAGTGCAGATAAGGAGCAGTGCTGAGAACGTTTGATCCCCGTTCATCCACACCTGCAGTGCCCATTGATTTGTGGTGAAGAGCCCTGCTGGTCAACACTCCAGATCCCAGAACCTGATCCCAGGGTTTTTGGGTTCTCCTGCTTCATTCAGCAATCTCCATAACCTGATCTTCCTCTGAAGGAAAGGGAGCTTTGCTAACCAGGGCAGAGGAACCATCCCCTTGGCTATGCCCTCTGCCAAATGTCATCATTTCCATACTCTCCTAATTATCTTCTCATCACTGAGCTTTAGGATGGATTAGGAAAGTGCTGGATTTTGTTTTTTAATGTCTGGATGCTTCAGGAGCTAAAAGCAAGTCACTTACTCCATTTATATATAAATACATATCCTGACGTTTGGGGATAATTCGGCCAGGAAATAACAAATCCGAAATGAAATGTGATTTTTGGTGTATTTCAGCTCGTTCTTGAGAAGTGTAAATGGAGTGTCTGGGGTTGCTTGTGCTGTAAAACATTAAACTGATAGGAGAAGTTTTGAAATTTGAGCATAGGATGAAATGTGTAATTAACCAGTGAAAAAGATTAAAAGCAATGATCAGGTGAGACCTCATGTCCCAAGGAATGCAATGACTTCTGGGAACATGAATTCCCAAACCCAAAGAATTCCTGTGGAATGCCATGAAGTAAATATGGAAGTGAATGTGTGGGTTTTGCTGTTCTTTGGGAATGATCTCTGCTTTTTTTTCTTGAAGTGAATTTTAATTCCTGCTCCTATTTCTTTATTATTATCGTTCAGGAGTATTAAAAATGGATAGGGAAGGTCTGAAGTCCTTAAGTGAGTTATTTTTTACCTGACCTGTGTGATTTTAGAGGCCAAGAAACTGGGATATCGACTCTTGAAACAAGAAAACAAAAAAGAAAGAAGTCCCAATTTCTCATTTATTACAATGTTGAATCAATATGTTTGGCTTGTGAAGTGTTTTCCAAGATAAAGCAAAGTGTCTCTGAAGCAGAATTTTTTTTTTTAGTACATCATAATCTCCAACTCATCCAAGCATATGGGATCAATAGTGCTGTGTCCTGGTGGGTAATCACGGAGCTGGAGGAATATATTAAAGGAGGAGAGCAGAAAATGAACCTTTAAGGGAAGTGCTTGGTTTGGGATTTTTAACAGCAAAGGTAATTATTGAAAAACCATAGAACCTTGTTACCTATTAATACCTCAATATTCCTGTGAATAGAAATTCTGAATTTCTTGGACTTTTCTTGTATGGTTTTTGTGAGTCTGTGAGTGTTGGTTGTGTTTATATATATATTTGTGAGTGTAGATATGTATCAGTCAAATTACTCTTTGTGACACCTGTTATCTTTATTTTCTGATGTGGCAATACTGAAAGCTGCTGCTGGCCCTGCAATACAGTGAAAATCTCTGCTGAAGGAGAATTAAATGCAGCTAAAACCAGTGTAGGCATTCAGCTTTGGGACTTTCCATGTTCCCTGTTCATGTGTGGCCATCCCTGGGGTGATTCCTCAGGATTTCAGCTTCTCTATTCCCATGTATCTGTACCCCTGTGATTCTTCAGTGTTTAACTCCACACTCCACAGACAGTGCTGAGCTCCTGCTCTCCCATTTTTACACAAAACAATTCCTCTGCAGCCCCAAACTCAAGGACACCTCCCTGGGCCAGGCCCCAAGAGATGGAAAGAACAGAGAATTGGGGGAGCCAAGTTGGAGTTTTTGACTGCATTGGCTGCAGCTGCAATTGGAGGATTCAGCAAATCCCGATGTGCAAATGGACAAAAGTGAGAAAGGGTGAAAAAGCCGTGAGCCATTGTCCATTGTGGGTGCAGCCCCTGGCTGGGCTGGGACTGCCCTGGATGGCCCTGAAGGGACTGCAATAACAGAACTGCTCTGGATTCTCTCAATTCTGTCTGGGCTCTGTTTTAGATAAGCCTGGATTTAGACATCAGGGGAATGGGAGAGCTCTGTGGACACCCAGATACCCATGGACAGAATACAGCTAAACACAACCTGGAATTCTGTTCCTTTAAACTGAAAACAAATGAAAATATTTAATATTTGCAATGAAGCCATGGCTGGCTGGTGGAAGAGGGGCTTCTCTTTAATATTGGCCTTGTCCATCCAGGCTTCCAGAGCAGTGGGATTGCTCTGTAACACAGAATGAGAGGGGGAAGGATTGAGAGTTCCTCGAATTACATTCCTGAGCATTTTATTTGTGCCAGTCTCCACTTCTCATTGTGCCCCTGCCATGGTGCTCCACATTCCACAGCCAAGTTTTTTCTGGCAGAGGAGAGGAGCCAAAGTTTAACTCTGCAAATGTGTGTTGAGAGTTACAAATGTAATTATGACATCAAACTTTGGTGCTGATTTTTGAATATGTAGCTGTGAGTATGGAAGTAGCACTCCCACACGGTTTTTTAATTTCACACATTTATAACGATTTTTAAGTGGAAATAAAAGTATTCATAAAAGCGAGAGCAGAAACACAACGTGAAATGAAAGCAATCATTGTGGACCAGCTTTTAAATATTTTTTTTTTATAATTGCTCTAAAATATTTTTATTCCACTGTCTCCTGCGTGCCAGCATTGAGGTCTGGGAGCAATTGCTTGTGAGCTCAAAGTGCCTGCAAATTTGGCGAGTTAGTTGGTAGAAATCCCGCAGTTCAGATTTTCTTGGGAGTTTTTTTGGGTGTCATGCCTTGGTGTGTGTCATGGGAAGGTTTGGGGGACATAACTCTTTGTTCTGATACCCTCAGCTCCAAAGGAAAATGGACTCACGTTCAGTAATCGATGAATAAATGCAAAATCACCTGAAATGGATGTTGGTGTTGGGCAATTTTGAGACTGACAGGTCATCCCAGACTTTGGGACATTGGGTGCTGCTGATCCTCAGATCTTGGCAAAGAAATTGTTCACAACGGGACCAGCATAGCCCAGGGGAAGGAACTGGCTGGGCTTGAATACACAAGGCAAGTCTGGATTGGTTGTCTTTTGGGTTTTCCTGGGGTTTTTAATCTTTGGTTTTTTAACTTGGATAGAAAAGAAATTGGCTGCACCGCTCCTTCCTAAAGTTTGTGATGCTCAGCTGTGGATCTGCTTCACAAGAGAATCCTGAACAACACCTGAAGCCCCTGAGACTGCTCCTATGAAATCAGCCCTAACCTCTTTCACCGCTCTTCCTTCAGCTGAATGCTGAATTCACTGAATTTACCCCAATTTTTCCCAGTGCTATGTCCCAAAAGGACTGCTCTGCTTCTGTCCCTGGGGGAGGGCACACAGCTCAGGGAGCTGGGAGGCAGCTCAGGGGAGGGACCCTTGGAAGGAGATGAACACGTCCAGAAATGGGTTTATTTTGTCTCCTGGGCTCACAGTGATGCTCAGCACAGCTCTGCAGGCCCTGAAATAAATCAGAATTGTAGGTTTGAGACAGAAAGCAGATTTCAGTGCTTCCCCTCTGCTCTGAGGTTGTTAACAGTTTGATTTAATTTTTTTTATGGTTGTTTTATACTTCCATGATGAAAAATACATTGGTAAAGCTAATCTATCGAGTCCTCAATGCTCCTAAGTCTTGGTGGTGGTGATGGCAAATTTTGGCAAATCCATGAGTAAAAGCTGGTTTGGGACAGAACAGGCTAGGAATAATCTGAGGCTATCCAGTTAGAACAAGGACTTACTTAAAAGTTCATTAAATTTCTTAAGATTCAAACTGATGAAGAATAAATTTGGGATATTTTATATTTGGGATAGTTTATAACCATCCTGTGAGTGTATACATGGAGATGTGTGTGTGTATTTCCATTTATATGTAAATGTAGACTTGCATCTCATGAGCTCCATTTTTTTTTTTCAGAGCACCAGAATATTTTAAAATCCTGACGATCATTAATTTCTTTTGTAATTTAAGTATTCATTTGAAAAACAGAGTAAAGAACACAACCATGGATGGTTTGATTTGGGACAAGGAGTGAGCAGGGGGGAGGGAGCACATCTGTGTAACCTGTGCAGGGCTGCAAACAGATCCGCTCGGGGACTGCTGCTTTCAAAGCAAGCATTAAGTTGTCAGCAGTTGAGGTACATATTAAATGGCTTCATTATTAGAATTTGGTTACTACTTACAATTTATAAATCCATCTGTTAAGATAATTTTAAGAAACAGCAGCACGTCGTTAATAAAAGTTTTCAGTTCAGCAGAGCAGCATGCAAAGCAAACATTATCATCTTAGGCCAAATTTGGAACAGGGAGTAGGTCTGAGTTGTAATGGAATTATTTTTTTAATGGAACATTTTATTTTCGTATTTTTTGCAATGCTCCTTTCATTTCCTAGCCCGAGGCTGATACGCCTGCTTTATCCTCTGAAAGTCGGAATAAATGGAGCTTGCTCGGCCACATGGGAAAGCCAGGCCTAGATGAAGACTCAGGCTTGACGAGTTCTGACTGAGGAGAAGCAGTAAAGGTCGTGGGGATGGTGTGTGCTGGCTCCTGGGTCAGGGAATTGCTGATAAGCTGTTCAAAGAGCAGCAGGGCTGTTTGCTGCCAGGGGAGAGCGGGCACAGCCAAATCCCGCTCTGCTCTGCCGGGGCTGCTGACAGCCAATCTTTGAGGGGTCACAGTGCAGAGCCTGCCCCAGCTCAGAAACCCCTCAGAACGTGCAAAGAAACAAAGGAGAGGGGAAAGGAGACAAAAGGAAAAGAATAAAAGGAAAACATAAGAAAAAAAGGAAATATAAAGGGGAAAGAAGAATAATTTGCAGATGAAGCACTCGATGCTGTGCCTTACAGAGCATTGTCTCTTCCTGCACTCTTTCAGGGGGTTGAAAGGGCAGGCTGAACAAATCTTTCCACCCAGTTGGGATTTGCTGGTTGGCTCCAAGGGGTGCCCCAAGGCCAGCGAGAGGGGTCTGGCACTGCCTTATGTGCGGGCAACAAAGCTCCCCTTACCGGCACAGCCCCAGGCCTGCTTACCTGCATTTTATTAGCAAGTGCTGCTGAGTTTTTCATCCCAAATTCCCTTTATTTTTCCTCAGCACAAATGATTACAAATCCAATGCTTTTGGCTGCAGAAGTGCTTTGGGGTCAGCGTGGCGTTGCTCGTGCGTGTTTGTGCCAACACACCGGGTGGAGATGGAGATGGAGATGGAGATGATGGAGATGGAGATGGGATGGAGATGGAGATTGAGAAGATGGAGGTGGAGTGGAGATGGAGATGATGGAGATGGAGATGGAGATGATGGAGAGATGGAGATGATGGGAATGGAGATGGAGATGGAGATGGAGGATGAGGAGAGAAGAGGAGAAGGGATGGAGATGGAGATGGAGATGAGATGGAGATGGGGATGGAAGATGAGGGGGTGGAGATAGATGGAGATAGAGGGGATGGAGATGGAGATGGATGAGATGGAGATGGAGATGGAGATGGAGATGATGGAGATGGAGGTGGAGGTGGAGGATGGAGATGGAGATGATGGAGATGGAGATGGAGATGGAGATGGAGATGGAGATGGAGATGGAGATGGAGATGGAGATGGAGATGAGATGGGATGGAGATGGAGGTGGAGATGTGGAGATGGAGATGTGGAGATGATGGAGGTGGAGATGGAGGAGTGGAGATGGAGATGGAGATGGAGATGGAGATGGGGTGGAGATGGAGATGGAGATGGAGATGAGATGAGTGGGGTGGAGGTGAGGTGGAGATGGAGATAGATGGAGGTGGAGATAGTGGAGATGGAGATGGAGATGGAGATGGAGATGAGATGGAGATGGAGATAGATGGAGATGGAGATGGAGATGGAGATGAAGATGGAGGTGGAGGTGGAGATAGATGGAGATAGAGATGGAGATGGAGATGGAGATGGAGATGGAGATGAGATGGAGATGATGGAGATGGAGATGAGAGATGGAGATGGAGATGGAGATGGAGATGGAGATGATGGAGATGGAGATGGAGATGGAGTGGAGATGGGTGGAGATGGGTGGAGATGGAGTGGGAGATGGAGATGGAGATGGAGATGGAGATGGAGATGGAGATGGAAATGGAGATGGAGATGGAGATGGAGATGGAGATAGATGGAGATGGGGTGGTGGTGGAGTGGAGATAGATGGAGAGGGAGATGAAGGGGGATGGAGATGGGATGAGATGATGAGATGGAGATGGAGATGGAGATGGAGATGAGATGGGATGGGAGATGGAGATGGAGATGGAGATGGAGATGGAGATGAGATGGAGATGGAGGATGGATGAGGAGATGGAGATGGGATGGATGGGAGATGGAGATGGGGATGGAGATGGGATGATGGAGATGAGATGAAGATGGAGGTGGAGTGGAAGATGGAGATGAGATGGAGATGGAGATGGGTGGAGGTTGGGATGGAGATGGAGATGGGATGGAGATGGGATGGAGATGGAGGTGGAGGTGGAGATGGAGATGAAGATGGAGGTGGAGATGGAGATGGAGGTGGAGATGGAGATAGATGGAGATGGAGATGGAGATGGAGATGGAGGTGGAGATGGAGATGATGGGATGAGATGATGGGATGAGATGAATGGAGATGAAGATGGAGGAGATGGAGATGAGGGGTGGAGATGGAGACCCAGCAGAGGGCACAGGACAGAGCCCAGCCACGGGGGCTGGGAATAACATTGAATCCCAGTGAATATCTGGAATCATGGCCCTGGCTCCCCCTGCTCTGTGAGTGTCCCTCCCCTGCCAGGCTCCATCCTAGGGGTGGCTGGGATTTGTGGGTGCCCAGGATCCTGCAGAGCCTGGCTTTGTGGATGTGGGAGCGCTGGGGCTGATGGCAGGGCTCTGTGAGTGATGGAGCTGTTTAGTTTCAGGGTCCTTGAGTCAACAATCTGGGTTCTAGTGCAGGCTGAAAAAAGCTGCAGGAAGGCTGGACTGGTTTCACACTGAAGAATTAGTTGTTTTTTTTTTTTCCCCCCAGAACCACAAAACTGGTACCTCTTATTTAAGAGCTCAGAAGATAAAGTTGTTCTGGAAAACAAATAGACCTTAGGCTTATCTGTGTGTCTGGAAGAACATTGCTAAAACCAAAAGAAAACAAATATTACCAGCAGGATTAACTTCCTTTTGAAAACCAGCAATATCCTTTAGAAATCCATGTGACCATACTAGCAGCTGTCCTAAGATATAATTTAAATTAAAGTTCTTTTAGTTTTCTCCCCATTTGATTTCTCTGGCCATCAGAATGGCTCAGGTCACTCAGGCCTGTGACAGGGACTGGTCAGCAGGAACCCTGAGCTAGTACAGAATACTTGGGACACAGAACCCAGCACCGTGATCTATGTGAGTCCTCACTTATCTGCTGCTGGGAATGTGATTTATGCCACAAAGAAAACATTTATAAGGAGTGCAGTAGAAAAGGAAATTAATACTATAAAGCTGTCATGAGGCACTTTAGCCAGAAATGGAACCAAGGCGAAGCTGAGCTCTTTGCGATGGCAAAATGAAGTTCCTAAGGAAGTTATGACACCTTGTGCCTAACCTTCAACCCCTCAAGGACATTAAAAAAAATCCCAAAAGTTTGCTTGCTGTTTGCTGTAAAAAACACAGTTGATTTTGAGGCTGTGGACTTGTGCAGAGAAAAGAATGAGGATTGTTTTTCCTTTGTGATACTGAGAGTGTACCTCTGTAATTAGCGCTACAGAAAACAGGGATTTGATGCACTTTACTCATGGATAGTTTAATTTGTCCTTAGGTGCCCATCCATCTCCAGGGGGAACAGTCACTCCTCACTGCTGATGCACTCTGGTTTGCCTGTCCCTAGCTTTATTCTGGTTTTTAGGGCTACACTTTTCTGATAAAGCTGGATTAATCTGTGCCCGTTGTTGGACAGTTTGCCCAGGCTGATAATCCCCTGCTTTCTGTCTGACTTTATTCCTCTGGATGCCCTGGGAAAGGTGCTGGCAATCCCACAGGTGTTTGGAATTCAGGACAGCACATCTGGAGATGCCATGAGAGTCAGCCCCGGGCTACACTCTGTGTGAATGCACCAGGTATAAAGATGTACCCAAAATACTGCCTTTCCAACATTATTATCATTACTGTTTATGATCCAATTATTTTAGAGTTTAGAAAAACCCACATCATTTCCCTGTGTAGTATCGGTGTATTTTTCAGCAGGAAAACTCAAACTTCTTGATTATTTAACAGAGGTGGTGCTGACTGAGTTTGTGCCTCTCTGAAATCAGCAGAACTTTATGCAAACATTTATGGGCTGCTACTGAAGAAAAAGAACCACATGTAATTTTTATTGAATGAGCCACATGTCCTTAAAAATATTCCAATGCTCCATCAGGATTAAATTCTTAATCTAATAGTTCTATTGAGATTTTTTTCTCATTGCAAATAAGAATTGGAGAAATTGTGTAACTTCTGTTTTGCCATCCTAGAATGAAGTACCAAGAAACAGAAAAAACAGACATTCCCCCCTCTCCCCCTCTCATACCTTGGGTACTGCCATCTGGAGCCTGTGCTATTTGGTGATATTAAATAAATGCAAAGCTAATTAATTCCTTTATGTCAGGTTTTTCTCATTAGGGTAATAATAACCTTTCAAAGTTTGTCATTCACCAGTCAGCAATGTGCCATATGCTTGATGTCACATGATGAGAAGTATTTTCCATTTGCCATGCTCCGCAGTGCCTGAGTGCTGCTCAGGATAATCATTTGTTTCTCGGTGATGTCTCACTGACATATGCCACCAGATACATTGATTGTTTGCTAATACACCCTCAACCCCATCATTGCACATTTCTGCCAGCAGTTTTACTCCCATAAAAATATTTCTTCTCCACCAGCTCTGTTTCCATGTGATATTTATGCCAATTCCCCCAGGTGCCTTTTGGGGGAGGATGTGTTAGGCCTGGTGAAAGTTGGAGGATGTTGGTGTGGCTTTGACTGCTTTGTCCAGCCCTGTTGTTATGGTCAAACAGATTGTTAAGAATCATCTTCTCTCAAAATCACAATTTCCTCTCTGTCAATATGTGTTAATAAGGATTTAAACAGGCAAAATTAAATTGTAATTTCTCAAACTCTGTATGGCAGCAATGTTTTTAAAAAGCTGTGTGGTCATTCGTGCAACGTAAATGCCTCAGAGCCTGCAGTGGGGTCAAGGGTGCAGGGAATACAAAGGCAGCTTCATCTTCAACTGAAATATTTAGGAATCCTCCTTCATTTGTACTGCATTGAAAAATAAATGTGTGAAACTTTGAAAACTGTAAATCAAAAGCTGTGCTGGGTTGGTAGGTGGGGAGGTGGTTCAGCTGTTGTAATAACAGCATAGAACATGGAATATAAACAGCATAGGACATTGAATGAAAACAACATAGAACATAGAATGATAAAAAATATAGAATGAAAACAACATAGAATACAGAATAATAACAGCACAGAACATAGAATAATAACAGCACAGGACATAGAGTAATAACAGTATGTGTTCATAAAATCTCAGAATGGTTTGGGTAGGGACCTGAAAGCCCATCCAGAGCCACCCCTGCCATGGCAGGGACAGCTCCCACTGTCCCAGGCTGCTCCCAGCCCCAATGTCCAGCCTGGCCTTGGGCACTGCCAGGGATCCAGGGGCAGCCACAGCTTCTCTGGGCACCCTGTGCCAGGGCCTGCCCACCCAAACAGGGAACAATTCCTTCCCAATCTCCCATCTGGCCCTGCCCTCTGGCACTGGGAAGCCATTCCCTGGCTCCTGTCCTCTCTAGATCCCTGAAAAAAGTCCCTTTCCAGATTTCCCCTTCAGCTACTGGAAGACTGCTAAGGTCAACCTGCAGCTTCCTCTTCACTGAATCCACTAAAAAAATTCCCATTAAGCATTTTTCTCATGTCATTTTTTGGTATTTGAATTAGAATATGTGAAATTAGTCATATCTGGAAGAGTTTTATATTTAACCTTTCTCTCTTTATTCTCTAATGAGTTCATCTCTTTTCTACCTTTTCTACAGAAGCTAATTCAGGCTCAGTCATTCGCTCCTGTGGCTCACCCACTTTGTGTTTTGATCCCTAATGGTGGAGTTGTGAATATCCTGCTCCCGCTGCTGCCCCGTGGGTTGAGGTCTCGTGCTCCTGGGTCAGCCTGTGGATTGATGTGGAAGGAGCACTGAGAGGAGCTGTGAGTGGAGCAGTGAGAAGGAGCTTTGAGCAGAGCTGTGAGCAGAGCCCTGAGCAGACCTCTGCCTTTGCTCACGCTCTCCCTCCCGCCTGACCCCGGATCAGTGCCCTGTAACCTCCCGAGAGCAGCTCACAATGGGATATCCACAGCCCTGTCCCACAGAATTAAAACTGGCTGCCCTTGGAAGTCTTTAGAAGGCAGAGCTTGCTTGCTGTGAAGGAGGTGCAGTAATGGACTGGAGGGAGGATATCCATATCAAAGCACCACCTTGTTAGCAGGGTGGCTCTTTAGTGCTGCTGTACTTTAAGAAATAATGAAAGAAAATTCTGCCTGCCTGTTTCTTCCACACTGCAGTGAGCTCCACAGTGTTTCTGAGGTTTCAGAGCACTGAAATGTGCACTCAGTCCCGAATTAAGAGAGGGGACTGTTTGCGCTGTGATTTTCAAGAGCAGATTCAGCCTTTATGACCCTTCATTTTTAGTTGTTTAATGTTGGTCGTGTAAAGAATGAAACATTCAAAAAGCACATCCATGAAGATCACTTTTAGGGGGCTCAGAACAGTTCAATCCATGGTAGCTGCTATAAACAGACTGTCACGCATTTCAGTCATCATTTTTAATATTTTTGATCAGAAATCCCCACAATGTAGCAAACAAAGTGTTTCAGAAATGGGGTCAAACGAGAGGTTAATTCATCAGAGCCAGAATGATTAACAGCAGAATGTTTGTTTCATGCCAGAATCATAAAATCTGTCTGGTTTGCACAGCTAGTGTTGGGAATAAAGTGTGATCTTGGCAGCTCTCAGCCTTTCAGCCCCTGCCCTGCCGAGTGTTAGAGACAAGAGTCTGTTTTAAGTCTTCTCCCCTTGAAGTTACTCTGCAGCAAAGCACAACTACACCAGCATGGAATATTGCTGTTGCACTCCTCTCCTTCCCCCTCCCACCCTCTTTTCCCAAATTTCTGTAGGCTTTGGCTCTGCAGAAGGAGCTGGAGCCCCTTTTGTGTCATTTCAGGCACAGCTGCTGAGACACAAACGCTGCGGCTCAAGAGAGCTCTGCAGGGAAATCTCCGTCTGAAACCTCATCTGTACCATGGGCATTTCATCAAAGAGCTCCCAGTGTTCATCTCCCTGCTCCTGGGATGTGCCCTGCATGCTGGGTGCACCTGAAGCAGTTGCTGTGGCTCAGTGAGCACTCAAAAAAGGAAAAATCATGTGATTTGTCAAGGAAAAGGTGAGCAGACCTGTTGGGTGTCTCAGGGGCAGACTGGGAGGCAAGGCTGCAGTTTTTTTCAGAATGAAAGTGAGTGGGCCTGGTTGGTCTGCACTCATCTGATGGTGTGACACAGCAGCATTGTGCCTGTCCACCTCCTGAGGCTCCCAGAGGGAATTCCTGGCTGTCAAACATCTGTAATTTCCCACCACATCTGCTCAGGCAAGGCTGGGTGTCACTGTGAGGGTACTGGGGCCAGGTATGAAACCCCTGATGGAGTTTTCTTCTCACCATCCCAGAAACATGGAATGGTTTGGGTTGGAAAAGGAACCCCAAAGCCCATCCAGTGCCACCCCTGCCATGGCAGGGACAGCTCCCACTGTGCCAGGCTGCTCCCAGCCCCAATGTCCAGCCTGGCCTTGGGCACTGCCAGGGATCCAGGGGCAGCCACAGCTTCTCTGGGCACCCTGTGCCAGGGCCTGCCCACCCAAACAGGGAACAATTCCTTCCCAATCTCCCATCTGGCCCTGCCCTCTGGCACTGGGAAGCCATTCCCTGGCTCCTGTCCCTGCAGCCCTTGGCCATTGTCTCTCTCCATCTTTCCTTTGGCTCCTTCAGGCCCTGCAAGGCCACCCTGAGCTCAGCCCAAAGCTTCTCCTCTCCAGGTTTACTTTGATTATGTCTCCAGTGGTCAGTTTTTATGCATCTCTGAGGTGAGAGGCAATGCTGGAGGATTTAGGCAAGAGTAAACACTGTGTAGTTGTAAAAGAAAAGCTGTTTGCTCTGTTACCAGTTTGGGGGAAATAATGAATGAAAATTGGTTCCAATGTATTTGGTGCTGAAAACAAATTTTAAACGGCACCTCCATCACTGACTGGGAGAGGGGATGTGTGATGTGCAGCATCTCTGTGAAATCTTCTCTACAGAGTGTTGAGCTCTTCCAGGCAGTTCAATGTTGTGTGATTGATCCAGGAAGATCCCGTAAAACAGTCAGTGTCACAGGCCAGGAAGGTGGCAGGGAAACCTTGGTGCAGACTCTGACAGAATAAACCAAGCCAGAATGAAGGGGTCCTGAATCTGTAATGAGAGTTACAGTTCAGGGAAGTGATCTCTGAGTCCTGGGCAGCTTCCCTAAATCCTGGGAAAGGGGATGGAGAGAGAGAGGCACAGGGGGTTGTTTTTGCAGCCTGTAGGACCTTGGTGTGCCCCCCTTCAGGGTGATCTGTGCAGGTCTGATATCCACACCTCAACAAGGATTTTGGGGGGTTACAGAGGGTGCAGAGGACAGCAAATAACATCGGGAAGGATGGAAAGCTTGTGCTACAGAAAATGAGACTTCTCTGTTTTTTGGAAAGAAGGCTGGGGGGAGAGAATGGCTGAACTTTGGGAAATTACAGAAGCAGAAGCTGAGGTGAATAAAGAGCAGCTCCCTCAGATCTGCAGTTCTGGATGAAACTATAGGAGGGGTGTTGACCCAACATCGTTTCAGAGAGAAATCATGCAAACTTGTGGGCAAGACTCAAAGCAGATCCTACCAGGAACAAGCAGGAACGTTCCCCTGATGCCTTCAGCCTTGTGGCATGGTCTCACTAATGGCCAAATTCTGTCCCTCCCAAATACCCTGTGCAGGGTCAGAGGCAGACACAGGTCACTGTGCTCCATCAGCTCTGGGTGCACGGCACAGTGGGACAGTTCTCGTTAGCCATGCAAAGCTGTCTAATTACTGAAATGCATGCTAATAGGTTAATTAGGGCCAGAATTAAAAATGCAGCACTCAGCTCAGTTCACTGTGGGTTACAGCTGTAATTTGTGTGGGGAAAAGGCCACGGAGCAGCTCCTGCAGCAGAGGGGATGGCAATGGCTGTGTCTGTGCAAGCAAAGGGGCTGTGGTGAGGGCTGGAAAGGCATCCCCCCTTTCTCTTTTGGAGAAAAGAGAGGATGGGAGGGCAGAAAAGCTGAACTGAATGCTGGGGTTGTCAGCGAGATGTGATGTGAGACATGGGTGACGTCTGTTTGAAAAACAAGGTGAACTTCATAAAACTGGGGATTTTAACTTCTGTGTCTGTCGTGAAGTTCAATACTGATGGCATTCAGTAGGGAAATCAATGCAGGGTTAAGAGTTTCAATGCCCAACTTTATATCATTTTGAACATGCTGGTTCATGGCTGAACACAGGACCATTCTCTGGAAAACATTTGGGAGTTTTGCAGAAAACTGTTGTGACGCACCCTAGTCATTTCTGTATATAAAGTGTATCACTATTTGGTAGGGTTTTCTGAAAGTAGATCCCTTTTTTTTTACATTAAAAATACTTTTTAATTGTTCCATTATTTGTGGAAAGGTGAATAAAGCAATTTCATACAAATGAGTCAATATGATCCATAATTGACAGGAAAGCCATACTCTCTTTAACCCTCCTCTCTGCATAAATAACAAAACCCAAAGCAGAATTCCATAGGATGAGGAAAGTCTTGACTCTTGAAAGCCAGAAGGGAAGCTGGCAAAACCTGACTGGTACTTTCTGAGCCAAGTGTAATCTCATTTTCTGCTTTTGTTGCTCTTGGTTTGCAGGTTACGATTTGTTGATGCCATTTTGAGGTGTAAATTAATTTAGTTTTTCCACTGGGGTTATTCAGATTTTCTTGGAAATATCTCTTGCTTAAAAGTCCTCTGCGTTGCAGGTGGAGCAGTTTGGCTGTGCTGTGAATGAAGGAGATGCTGGAGGGTCCAGCTCTTGAAGGGAGGATCCTTAATGTCACTTCTACATCTCCAGCAGCACCCACATCAACAATTCTTTGTTATTTCACAGTTGGGTGCTCCAGTTACAGGGGCCTGATTAAAGCCCTGCTTTGGCTTGGCTGCTCCAGCAGGATTTGATTTGTTTTTGATGCCTAAATCCAGGCTTACCTAAACCAGAGACTGGACAAAATTGAGAGAATCCAGAGCAGTTCTGTTATTGCAGGGCCTTCAGGGCCATCCAGGGCAATCCCAGCCCAGCCAGGGGCTGCACCCACAATGGACAATGGCTCACGGCTTTTTCACCCTTTCTCACTTTTGTCCATTTGCACATCGGGATTTGCTGAATCCTCCAATTGCAGCTGCAGCCAATGCAGTCAAAAACTCCAACTTGGCTCCCCCAATTCTCTGTTCTTTCCATCTCTTGGGGCACAGGGAGGTGTCCTTGAGTTTGGGGCTGCAGAGGAATCGTTTTGTGTGAAAATGGGAGAGCAGGAGCTCAGCACTGTCTGTGGAGTGTGGAGTTAAACACTGGAGAATCACAGGGGTACAGAGACATGGAAATAGAGAAACTGAAATCCTGAGGTCTCATAATTAGCAAGGAGTGGAGATGCAACAGTGCCAACAATGATCTGTGCCAGCCTGGGCATTTCCCTGCTGGGCCATCAGATCCCTCTTGGAGAAGGGTTTTAAAGCAGTGCAGGAGTCTCTGATTGTTGGGGGCAGCAGTGGCGCTGCTCTCAATGGTAATAATGGATGTGACAATCTGCAAAAAAACTTCCTGGGCTCTGCAGCTCTGGCTCTTTTTCCTTTTCCCTTCCTGTGGAGAGTGAAGGCTCAGCACAAAGGAGTGGATTTTCAATCGGTTCAGATCTCTGTAGTTCCACTGGAGCCGAGCAGGCTGAGCTGATTTACACAGAGCCTGTCCAGGGGCGCTCCCAGCTGATGGCATTTTGAAGCAGTGACATTTAAAATGAATCAGTGCCACTGTGATGGCATTGCTCTCCATCAGCTCAGCAGCACAGCAGCTTCTCCAGGAAGCCAGCTCCTGATAAAGCTCTTCCCACTGAATTGTGTGTTATCTGGGGAACAGGTTTTTTCTAATAAAAAGTCCGTTTTCCATCAAGTGCTTATAGCAGGAGCCATAGATAATAATTAAAAAAAAATAGTTTGACCTTTTATGAGAAACATTGTAAACTTTTGCAGCAAAATATTGATTTTGGTGTATTTGAAGAAAAAGAGTTTCAGGAGTCACATTTAGTAGGAAAGAAAGTCAGAAGCTCAGGTGGAAACATCTGCAGTCAGGACCTGTGTCCTTCAAGGGTTCTGGTTTACAGTAGTTTGAGGAAATTGTTCTAAATATGGGGTGAAAACAAAATATCTGAAAAACAGTTGAGTGCCATTTAATAAATATGCTTTTTAAGACATTCCAGAACGTTGAGGTTGTGGGATTAAACTGTGAGCATTCACTGAACAGCCTGGCAGTGGGGAACACAGCAAAGGGAACTTGGGCAGGAGAAGAGCTGTTTCTGTTTTCAGACAAGCTCTGGGAAGAGGTGCTGGAGGAGAGCAGGAGCCCTGTCAGATTAGTCCTGAGATCTTCTCCACACCTGCCAGGGGAATCCACTGACACTGCAGCTTGCTTTGTGCCAAATGTCATTTAAAAAAACCCAAATTTTAGATGAATAGAAATGGAGCTCTCTGCAGCACAAGACTGAAACTTTACCAAGATATCAGCTGGATATCAGCTGGGCCTCCATGCAATTTCCTAGAAAATAAAGTTTCAGGCTTCTGGCTGATAATCAGTACTAGTTTGCCTTCCTCCAATGCCCCCCTTACTTTTTTTTTTTTTTTTTTTTTTTTTTTTTTTTTTCTTTTTTCTTTTTTCTTTTTTCCTTTAATTCAGGCTAAAAGTCTGCCCAGTACATGTCAGTAGCTTTTCCTGCCTCTTAACTTCCATATTATCTGTGCTGGTTTTGCATGGATGCTTCTGTGTGTGTAATCAGCTAATTATCTCATCCATCTTCAGCAGATAAGGCAAGGAAAAATTAAATTAGAATGAAACAGTAACAATTCTTCTAAAGATCAAAGTGTAATGATAACTACAAATTTTAACATGCAAAATTATGCAGTGTTGCCTACACAGCATGGACTTCCCGTGGCTGTCCTGTGGTCCAGTTGAGGATTTTGAATTATTTCCAGTGTAAAATGCCCCAACCTCTGAGTAAAGTGAGTGGAAAAATTCTAGAGGTGTAAGGGCTAATCCAGAGTTCCACTGATGGGTATGTTCATATATTGATTCATCAAGACAACAGCTGACACATGATGTAAAATATTTCAATCTACTGCTGTTATAATTGCCTGAAATTCAGTAATGCCCTGCTGGGACTGATATTTGGAGAGAGAAGGATTGTGCAGTAATCATTTAGGGAGAAAATGGGTGCTCCACAGAAAAAAAGAAAACAAAACCAAAAACAACTATGTTGGGATGGGGTTGGTTTTCTCCTGGCACGTTACAGGAGAAAAATCATCCTGCACCAGTCTGGAATTCAGAGTTTGGAATCAGGCTAACGATGTGGTTTGGGTACCACATGCACATAGTGTTCCTCTACCTCCCACACTGAAGCCAAGATATCTCCAATGTACTGGAGTTTCAAGAGTTTTAGTGGTCCTTACATATTTTCAAACCTCAGTTATGATAAGCCCTGCACTTGGCCTCGATTCTCCTCTTCCAGAGAGAGCCATTGAAATGCAGGTGGTGTAGCAGAGACACAGCAGCTTTGTTACAGCGCTCCAAAGTGTCTGGGAGCGTTATTAGAACTGATAAAGTCCTTGGCTTGCCTTTTAAGGGAAATTGAGCCCAACTCAGGTGAGATTAATCATCAGCCAGCCCTGACACCACACATGGCCGAGCAGCAGGTGATACCTCCGGGGCTGCTCCAAAAGTTTCCCCAATGTCCAACACACAATGATTCAGGAAAGATCCATCTATGAAAGGAATGAGGAGATTCCTCCTTTTGGGTAAACAGGAGGAAAGAGCCACTTTTTGCTTTCCCTTTGGGCTGCAATTTGATTCTGTGTCTTGCCTAAATGCATTGTCCAGCCATGCAAACGTGTAGGGCTGGGCAGGTCTGCAGAGGGGTGTGATTGTTCTGCAGAGGAGCAGTGACTGTTCTGTAGAGGGGCTGTGATTGTTCTGTAGAGGGGCTGTGATTGTTCTGTAGATTGTTCTGTAGAGGGGTGTGATTATTCTGTAGAGGGCCTGTGATTGTTCTGCAGAGGGCTGTGATTGTTCTGCAGAGGGGCTCTGATTGCTCTGGGAAGGACCAAAGGGGTTCTAAGGCACAGCACAGCTCCAGCCCCTTGGAGAGCCCTTCCAGAGGGTTTGCTCTCAGCACTCACTGGAAACTCCTCAGGAAGGGTGCTGGTCTCTCTGCTGCTTAGTGATGCTTTTCTGTTAAATCTGGGAAATTCAAAATAAAGCTTGGTTTTGATAGTGGAAAATGAGGATGTTGGTGGAGATCCTTTCTTTTCTAATCTGCATACATACATATATATATTGCACACACAGCAGCCATGCCATTGCTCCACACAGTGCATTTGCATTGTCTGTGATACAGCCCACAAGCGGGGAGCTGGACAATTCTCCACATCATTCCAGGGTTTGGTGTTTCCTCAAGCACAGTGTTCCTGCTGATACTGACTGAATAGCAGGATTTCCCTGCAGAAGTTCAGCCCAAGTGTAGAATCAGACATCTTCCCCTGTACAGCAACTACAGGGCACATCCTCATTTGTTTTTGAGCTCTGGGAGGTGGAGGAGTTTGTGCAGCATCCTGGATGCTATTCAATAACATATTCTCTCAGAAGCACACGCTCTGAGGTGGTTATTGTGAAATCTGATTTTATCTGAATGCCAGGGCACTTCGTCAGCCCCTTTCTCTGCCTGTGTGAAGGTGTTCTCTTTGGTAAAACTAAAGATGAAATTAAGATGGGGATAACCTCTGGGAGGAATGATAACAAGGTCTCTTTTCTGAAAGATGATGTCACAAAACAATCTGTGAGGGAGCATTTATTTGAGTGAGGGGATTTACAGCTGTCACTGTTTGAGTCCTGTCTGTTCCACAGTGCTGCCCTTTCTCAAAAAGAGATTACAAGGAGGCTGGAGAGGGACTTTCACAAGGGGGAATGGCCTCAAGCTGAAGGATGGAAAGTTTAGATGGGATATGGGAAGGAATTGTTCCCTGTTTGGGTGGGCAGGCCCTGGCACAGGGTGCCCAGAGAAGCTGTGGCTGCCCCTGGATCCCTGGCAGTGCCCAAGGCCAGGCTGGACATTGGGGCTGGGAGCAGCCTGGGACAGTGGGAGCTGTCCCTGCCATGCCAGGGGTGGCACTGGACGTCTTTGGGGTCTCCTCCAACCCGAACCAAAGTGGGGTTCTCTGGTACCTTTGTGCTGCACCAACTCAGAGTGTGCTTAGAGGCAAAGACATGCAATGGACTCAGCTGAATAAAAGGGATTTCTTTGCCTCTGCCATGGTCTTGGGACCTGTGAATGCAACCCCTGCAAAGGTGCAAGGTGGGCCTAGAGTGTTGCAGCTCAGACCAGAAATCTGATTTTGGAGAAATCTCCTGAGACTCTTCACTGAGACACTCTGGCTGCCAAAGCAGAGTGGTCTGTGTGTCAGGGTTCTTGGCACTATTTGCTTGAGACATCTGCTCCTTTTGAGTCATCCTGCATCCTCCTGTAGCCATGGATTTCAGGGGCCTTTTGAGCTGGCTTCCACTGCTCGTACCTTAAACTGTAGGAAACTCTAGGACTTGTCTTTCAATTCAATTTCCCACAGCCATAAACCCATTGTAAGAGAAACAGTAGTGTTCACAGGAGCACAGGTCAGTTCACATACAAGCTTTAACTTTTTTTTTTCTTACTTATTCAGAGCTTGGAAAGTCTTTGACATTGCTGCCTCTTGCTTGAAGCATCATGTTCTTTGATCTTTATGTTGTCTCATCTTTATCCGCTCTGTTACAATTTCTCTTGCTTTTATCATGTCTGTATTTTTCCTTATGATAAGTTTTGTAGCATTATAAAATGTCTTCGAGAATTACTTTATTGTTTCAAGCCCTGCAGACATTAGTCTTTATTCCACAATCTGTTATTACCTTCAGTGTTGTGCTACCTCCTTTCCTGTCTCTGTTGTAATCTTTGCTGTTGCTCTTTGTATTTCTGCACTGGGGCTCCTCTCTTGTCCTCACTGACAAATTAATTTTCACTCCTTCCCTGTGTATATTTTTCTCATTCATTACTTTTGTTGTCTGCTTTATCCTACAGTTCTCAGGCTAAAGCTCAGTGAAAACCAGTCAGCTTCCCTGCAAAGAAATCAGATTTCTCTTCCCACCTCAGACGGACCCTTACCGGTACCTGGAACAGCCTTTTTAGAAATTCTGTAAGTTTTTCTCCACTCTCCTGCAGACTGCAATATGATCATTTGTTAAATGAGATCCAAATTTTGTGTCCTTTCAAAAGCTTGGACTGGCTGTGAGGGGCTGCACACGAAGCAATTGAGCCCTGGATTAATGATGTTTTGTTGGGGGAGTGTGGCTCGTGTGTGTTTGTCACGCAGCATCCTGCCCTGAGCCAGGGAATCACCCAGGGGTGCTGGGTATCCTGGAATATTTGGGGCAGAGGGGGATAAGGGCAGTCTGAGCACAGAGAGGGGATGGAAGGGCTGCTCTGTGCCTGGAGCTGTAGGGAGAGGAGGAGGCCCAGCCTCAGCAGACAATGGCAAACAGCTCTGGGTGAACATTGCCTTACCCAGATAATGCCTTAGGATTTTTGGTTTCTTTATTTCCATGGATCTGTATTCTCACACTTCTCCAGTGCACAGCACTAAAGCTCCTCCCATCTTCAGACAAAACAATTCCTCTCTGGGCCTGAAATCCAAGGACACTTCACTGCCCCAGAGCCCCAAAATATGGAAACAACAGAGAATTGGGGGGAGCAAACTTGGGGTGATTGACACCATCAGCTGAAGGTGTCATTGGAGAATTGGGGCCTGATGTGTTCATGAGACAGAACTGATCAAAGGGGAAGATCTCGTGACTCGGGGTCCATTTTGGGTGCAGCCTCAGGAGGAGGCTTTGTCTGCTCAATGTACCAGCAGGCCTGGATTGAATTTGTCTGCTTTTATTTTCTTCACTTTGTCTGGGTTCTGTTTCAGGTGAGCCCTGTTTTAGGCATCACAGCTCATAAAGGAATGCAGCTCTGATTGTGCTGCCACCAACTGTAATCAGGTTTACACCATTGTGGGGAGCAGATTTGTTTCAAGACTTGTCAATAAGATTCAAAATATTATTTAAAACATGTGTACAGTGAGCTGGAGCCTGGATTTATTATAGACATGAATTAATAGACTGCTGGATTTTAAGAGTTCAACAGAATATTTTCTTTTCCTGCCTATCCTCTTTCAAATGCCTGTGCCATCAGTATGCTGGGAATGCTCTGAGTGGATTTAAATCTTTATTTAGCTGGATCTGCTGGCTTGTCCAGGGAATTCTACAATGAAATATGTCAAATTTTTCCCCATTAGTGTTGTGCAGATTGAAACACAGATGCTGGCTGTATACTGGGATCTAAATCTCCATCAGATGCTCTAATCTGGCTCTATACTTCACAGAGACCTTAAAAAAAAAACCCTTCAGCACTTAGGTTCTGCTAGGGCAGCTGTTAAATAGGTTACAGAGCTCAATCTCAGTGCCCAGCTCTCACTTTTTGCAGATTAGGACAGGAGCAGCACTGAGCAGGGGAAAACCCCATTTGTGAGCTGGAGAGGGAGCAGGGAAGGAAGGTTTGAGATGGTGATAGCCAGTGTGGTGGAAAAATCACAGTTATATCCTGAACTCAGCAATTTGCACTGCAGTTTTTCTGCACCACTGATACTGCAACTGTTTCTTGACAAATCCCTTTATGCCCTGTATTGAAGACAGACTCATAAATAAAGCTCTTTTATGGGGAATTCAAGATAATTCTTTTAATTCACACTAAGTCATTAAAATATGTTTGGGAGATGTACACCAATATTACTGCTGTGGTATAATAAACCTGCTGCACCTTTTGGTAAAAACTCTGAAATGGAAAATACAAATAAATGGCAGCAGAGCAAACAAACTGTGGAATATCATTATGGTTCTAATTTATGCAATTGCTGCTCCTGCAGATCTGATCATTTTGGAAAAGTATTTTATCAAGACTGAGAGCCCGAATCTGCTCTTCATTTATATTTAGGAACCAAATTGACGCATTTTAAAAATAGACATGGTTAATATTCTGAAATAACAAAGAATATGTGGAGTTCAAGGTGTTCTGAACTGCACTACAAAGAGGTTGCTTCTCTGAAAATTAGAGAGGATCAATGTGTGCATGTACTTTGTTATGTTAATGGATGCTTGGAGCAGCACCACGAATTATTGGATGTCGAGGAGGCTCCTGGGACTGCTTGGAGTATTTTTGATGCTCTTCATCAATCTGCTCAGTTATTCCTCTCAGTTTCTGAGGGCAGCTTCCAATGCTGCAAATTAGATATCCTATTTCAGAGGAATCATGTGTTCAAGAAGATAAAGGCAACCCCAAAATCTGGCCCAGAATTCAGATTATTTTTCCCTTTCTCTGCATTCCATCCCTGTCATTATTCCAACCTGCATCTGGGAACAATGCTGCAGATTTTGGAGCTTGGGGTATTCCTTGTTCTCATTCAGATGATATTTAGATTGTACAGTGCTTTCATCTTTGAGTCATGCCTGCTCTACACTTACATTTACACCAAAACCTGAGATTAATCCATCCATAAGGCACAGAAATCCTGCCATTTAAAGGCACTGTGCACCTCGATGATGCCCTATGATAAATTGTTATCTTAATTAAATGTCAGCCAGATTTTTGCTCTTTGGCATTGTTCAAACAATTTTCATATCTGTTGGAGTGTCAGTTTAGGCAAAGAAAGGAAGAATGAACAACATCAGATGTACACTGATGTGTGGCAGTGGTCTTCCCAACTTTCACTGGGGGCCAGAGATCGGGATGGCACATATTGCTGCCTCGACAGATTGCATTATTAGGTCACCTTGCAGAAAAGTAATTTAACTTGTTAATTAGTTGTGAGATATTTCAATTATCCTGGTGTCTGGGAGCCTGGAGCCTGCCTTTTACTGTGTCTCCTCCTTTGTTACCGCAACTTGATTTACCCAAAAGCAAACCAGACATTTTGATGATTTAAAAGGTTGCTGGAAAGGATTTCTTTGATTTGGAATCGGTCCCTCATTAATGAAGAGCAGAACAAGGAGGGGCACAATGGTGCATCCCCAAGCTCACTGGTGCTCCAGCACTTAGAGAAATGAATTCCATGGATTTCCACACCTTTCAGACACAGCAGTGCCCAGGTTACAAGGAAGGGTTCCAGGCAGTTGTTTAAACCTGCAGAGTCCCAGAGCAGTTGTTAGGGGCTTCCCTTGCTCAAGAATTATTGTGAAAAGCAGCAATGACACAATAAAATGACACATTAATACAAGGCCAACCAGAATAGGAAATGTTCCTTTAAAACACCTCTGCAGGAAGGTGAGCTGCCAGCACAGAGCACTGCAAGCAACTGGGTAAAAAAGGAATTTGGGGCAACCTGGACACACCTACAGGCTGGGTGGAGAGGGGATGGGTAGCAGCCCCGCAGAGAAGGGCTGGGGTAGCTGTGGGTGAGAGCTGGGACCCCAAAAACCCCTACCCTGGGTGAGCCTCAGGGGGGGCAGCAGGCAGGGGAGGGGGGGATTGTGTCCCTGTGTCCCTATGCCCCTGTGCCCAGGTGAGATCCCACGGGCAGAGCTGCCCCAGCCCTGGGGCCAGCACAGGGAGGAGCTGGAGCTGCTGCAGAGAGCCCAGAGGAGGCTCCAGGATGAGCAGAGGGATGGAGCAGCTGTGCTGGGAGGAAAGGCTGGGAGAGCTGGGATTGTTCAGCCTGGAGAGGAGAAGCTTTGGGCTGAGCTCAGGGTGGCCTTGCAGGGCCTGAAGGAGCCAAAGGAAAGATGGAGAGAGACAATGGCCAAGGGCTGCAGGGACAGGAGCCAGGGAATGGCTTCCCAGTGCCAGAGGGCAGGGCCAGATGGGAGATTGGGAAGGAATTGTTCCCTGTTTGGGTGGGCAGGCCCTGGCACAGGGTGCCCAGAGAAGCTGTGGCTGCCCCTGGATCCCTGGCAGTGCCCAAGGCCAGGCTGGACATTGGGGCTGGGAGCAGCCTGGGACAGTGGGAGCTGTCCCTGCCATGGCTGGGGGTGGCACTGAGAAGATGTTTAAGGTACCTTCCAACCCAAACCACTCCACAATTCCCAGGCTGTAGCTGTTCTGTCTGTGGCTATAAATGAATTGGTTTCCCATGAATGTAGAGAGAACCTCTTGAGCCTCCCCAGGAGCCTGAGCTGCCTGCAGAGAGCTGCACTGAGTCCTGCCAGGGGGGCCTCTCAGCAGCTCCAGGTTATCAAAGCCAAAGATGTCCTGAGCATCAGTGCTTCATCCTGGTAAAAACCGTTTAACCTCCATGTTCTAACATCACTCAGGTCCTCATCCCATTTATTCCAAAAGCTCAGAGTTCTGCTGGCTGAGGGGACAGGCTGCTTTGCACCCTATGCTTGGCTGTCAATCCCTGTGAGTTACCAGGGATCAGGGGAGAGGTGTCCTTGTGCTCCTCCCGGCTGAACAGAGTAGAAAAGTGAGGTCAATGTGGAGAAATGAGGCAATCAGCATAAAATCAGGCTTGGAACCGAATGAGGGCTTTGGAGGAGTGAAAGGGAAAAGGGATAAGCAGGGCCAGGAGCAGCCTGGATTTTCAGAAAAGGTCAGCAGTGGGGTGTGGTAACCTGTGCCTCTGCCTCTCAAGAAAATGAGATTAAAGAGCTCTGTCAGAACTCGGTGTGATAACACTGTACAACACTGTGGCTTTTGGCAAGAGGGCCGAAGCCCTTGTGAATTCTGAATAAAACGGCAGAACTGGACCACTGCCAATTTCTGAGAGTCGCTGAAGGCTCTCATTTCATCTGCATCCCTTGGTGCAACCCAAAGGGGACAGTGTGCCAGGGGAGTGATGCTGACATGGGTAAGAAGGCACCCAGTGCCTCACCTACGGAAGGAATTCGACCCCTTGAAATAAAATACTATTACAGTATATATATACACATATATATATATATAATATATATATTATATAATAAATACATACATATGTATACTATTTCAGTTCTACTTTTTCTTTTGTCCTCCTGAAATTTGGATGAGCGATGATCTTTTGCTGCTTTAATTATTCAGTTTTATTACCTATTTTGCAGACTATCATTTACTTCTGACAAATGATCTCCAGTAAAAGGAAACTCCTGCTTGTCATAAAGATTTAGCTCCTGGAAAAGATGTGGTAAAAAGCTGAAGCTGAGTGGAGTGTTTTTTCTAAAAGCAAGGTGTGAAGGGATGCTTTCAATTACCCAGGACGGGGGGAGGGTGCTTCAAAATGAATCCACATGAAACGGGGATTCTAGAACAATTTTGAGAAAGAATTAACAGGATGTCTGGGCACTCGCTGAACTTTAAAAGGTGCTACATGCTTAATCTTTTAAAAGTAATATTTGAGAGAGGGAGAAATAGAAAAGAGCAAATCTGGCATATGGGTGGCTGGTTAGCACTTCTTACAGCGAGGCTGTTTTTGCTGTATATCTCTTCCTGCCAGACGTGAAATCTGAGGAGGGAGGACTTTCTCAGAGCCTTGGAGGGCCGTACTCAGCCTTTTCCATACTACAGAAGTGGAAAGGCAGCAAAGTTTCTTGTTTTCTCCATCAGAACTGAGCAGTCTCTGGCAGGAATTGGAACTGAATTTATTGTGCTGTTTGCTTTGCCATTCTTCCTTTCTTTGCCTACCTGGGCCTGATCCAAACCATTCTGAGGTCAAGGACAGAGCTTTTCCCAGGTGGAATTTCCATCTGAGTTTGCCAGAACCTCAGGCTTACCCCCTCATTGCTGCCAGCACTTGTGGAAACTCTCCTGCAGCCGCTGAACATGGGAAAGGTGAGATTTCCATGGTGGAAAATCAGACAGGAGGAATTCTTCCTCCTTTTGCAATGATTTTGGTTCACCAATGATGCAGAGGAAGGTGATGATTCAATAATGGGACCACATTTCTGACAGTGACCACGGAGCTGACTGTGTTAATGAAATTCGCAATCTCTTCTAGGTTTATTGTTTGGTTTGATTTTGGTTGGTTTGGTTTGGTTGGTTTGGTTTGGGTTGGGTTGGTTTGGTTGGTTGGATTGGTTTGGTTGGGTTGGGTTGGTTTGGTTGGTGGTTGGGTTTTGGTTGGTTGGGTTGGGTTGGTTGTTGGTTGGGTTGGTTGGGTTGGTTGGGTTGGTTGGGTTGGGTTGGTTGGGTTGGTTGGGTTGGTTGGTTGGGTTGGTTGGGTTTGTTGTGGGTGTTTGGGTTGGTTTGTTTGGGTTGGGTTGTTGGGTTGGGTTGGTTGGGTTGGGTTGGGTTGGTTGGGTTGGTGGGTGGTGGGTTGGTTGGTTGGTTGGTGTGGGTTGTTGGGTTGGGTTGGGTTGGGTTGGGTTGGGTTGGTTGGTTTGGGTTGGGTGGTTGGTTTGGGTTGGTTTGGTTGGTGGGTTGGGTTGGGTGGGTTGGGTGTTGGTTTGGGTTGGGTTGGTTTGGTTTGGTTTGGATTGGTTTGGGTGGTTGGGTTGGTTGGTTTGGTTGGTTGGTTGGGTTGGGTTGGTTGGGTTTGTTGGTTTGGTTTGGGTTGGTTGGGTTGGTTTGGGTTTGGTTTGGTTTGGTTGGGTTGGTTTGGTTTGGGTTGGTTGGGTTGGTTTGGGTGGATTGGGTTTTTTTTGTTTTGTTTTTCTCCCTGGCTTCTTAGGTTAGGTTTCCCCCAAAAAATGCTAAGTTGAGATAATTGGTACCTTGGGTTTGCACAGTTAGGACAATTATGAAAGGAAAAAAAAAAAAAAAAAAAAAAAAAAAAAAAAAAAAAAAGAAGGACAATTTAATGTGACTACTTCAAAAGTGGAGGATTTCTTTGGGTTGGCGTTCTGAGCAGTAACACAGAGAACAGGTAGAAATGTGTGAACATGTATGAACATGTGGAACATGTATGAACATGTGTGCCTCAGCAGCAGGAAGCATTGAAGCGATGGCTCCTGAAAGCAGCATTTGTTAAATCATCCAAGCCACCGTTAACATGTCCAAGTGCAGGAATGGAACATAATCCCCTGCTCCCCTTGGTGTAGATATTCCAAAGGAGATATTCTTGGTTTTGGTGTCTCTTCATTGATTTGTGTCCAGCTCACGCCGTGCTCCAAGCTTGACTGTCCTTGATATTAAATTTGATGTTAAACGAGGCAGGATTCATTTGAGTTTGGTAGTGAAAAGTGTGAGCGCTCATTCCTTTCCCAAGTCTCACAGATGTACTCACATTGCGCTGCAGAAACCATCAACAGCTCTTTTTTTTTTTTTCCTCTGAAATATGCTCAGGCAATCTCACACATTCTGACGTTCATCTCACTCACTTAAGAGTAAAATTAAAATGGCTCTTCTGCAAGACTTTTTTTAATTGAGAAAGAAGCTACTCTGAAATAAACCTAATTTCAAAAAGTAAAATGCCCAAGTACATCTAAACTGTTAAAGTCTCAGCTAGGAAGTGTCTCCTAATAAAATCTTTTCCACTTTAAAGGAATTGGTCTTTTAAACATTCCTTTACTAAATATCTATATATTTTCGATGGCCTAAACATGAATATTCAGCTTGATAAATACTTATCTGAGTCCTTTGACCAAGATCTATTTATACTCTGATCCCACCAGATCATTTATAAATTCCAATGTCACACCCTCAGCGAGCCAGTAGGGGTTTGATGGACACAAAACTGAACCCGTGTGTCCAGCACACCAAAATTAAAATAAGGAAGTAGTTATGATTAAAACATTCAAATTGATCTTGGAAAGGCACAAGTGTGTGTTCCTGTTGTTATCTGGACACTCAGGAGTTCCCATTGTGAGTACAGAAGTGCTGCTTTAAAATTATCCCTAAATCAGACATCTCTGAGTTCCAGCTCTTCTGCAGTATTTGAAAAAAAAAAGAATAAAAAAAAAAACTCTTGCAAAACTTGGGGAAGTGCAAGAGATCAAATTGTTCTGCCAGGTCTTTCAAAGGCTGAGAACAAAGAAAACCACTAAAACCATGATTTATTCTGTGAGAGTACATCTCTTGTTTCACTATTAAAACATATCTGTTCCTCTACAGCAAAATGTGCTGTCACATGCCAAAAAGGGAAAAAAAAAAGGGGAAAAAAAAAGATAAATTCTCATCTTTTGAAAGGAGGGAAAGGCTGTAGAGCACATTTTTGAGATACTTTGCAACCAAACTAGCCCTGCTTGGGGATAAAAGCAGAAAGATCCATTGCACTGTGTGAAATAGATACTGCCTGTATCCTAAATGCCCTATAACCAGCCTGGTATCATTTGTACTAATCACATTATCATGTCTGTCTGCAAGAGATGAATGCTGGATGCAAGGAATAAACCAGTGAAAATTAATTTTGAATTGTTTCTTGTTGTTGTTGTTGTTGTTGTTCCTGAGTGAGAGCAGCTTTGCTGTCACCATTTGGGAGAAGAAGTGATGGCTTTGGTGGGAACTGAAGGGAAGCTTTGGAGTGTGGACTCTGTTCCCTGTTCCTGCAGCTCTCAGGTGAGCTGGGGCTGCCAGAGGAGTGCAGGGTGAGATGAATGTTTGGGAGAGCTGCTCAATGGGATTCCACTCCTAAGCAGGCAGGTGGTGGATTTAATTCCCTACAGCCCTGTGCAAAGGAGGAACCATTCTGGGTTTCGTCACAAAGTCAGAGAAACACAGAATGTTCTGAGCTGGAAGGGATCCCCAAAGATCACGGATCCAGCCCTGTCCCTGCCCAGCCCCCCGACAATCCCCCTGTCCATTCCCTGGCAGCGCTGTCAAAGGCTCCTGGAGCTCTGGGACCATTCCCTGGGAGTCCGGGCAGTGCCAGCACCCTCTGGGGACAGCAGAACCTTTCCTGATCTCCAGCCTGAGCCTGTCCTGACACAGTTCCAGCCATTCCTGGTATTGTCCCTGTCCCAGTGCAGAGCTCAGAGCTCCTCATGTGCTTCCCCTCTTTCCCTTCTCTGTTATATTTGGTAGGATTCAGGTTATGAAGAGATCTTGTTCATCCTTTTAACACCTCTGAGGGTGCTTAAAATGATTTAGTATTTCTAAAACTGTTGCTGTGTCTGCTGCAGCCAGTTAAGAGCCCGTTAGGAGACCTTTCCTGCAAGAAGTGTTCTACTTACCCATAGTATTCACAGATAGGAAATACTCAGGTAAATGATTAGATTTCAAAAAGATAATATCATTCATCAATATGAAAAGCAGCCTTATTAGGAATCATAAACTCAGAAATAAATCTGTTCTGGTGACAAACCAAATTTTCAACCTATACCATACTAGTAAAGCC
>CM019224.1:2538887-2606944 GCA_009741485.1 Malurus cyaneus samueli
AGGGGCCTCTCAGCAGCTCCAGGTTATCAAAGCCAAAGATGTCCTGAGCATCAGTGTTCATCCTGGTAAAAACCGTTTAACCTCCATGTTCTAACATCACTCAGTCATCTCCATTTATTCCAAAAGCTCAGAGTTCTGCTGGCTGAGGGCGGCTGCTTTGCACCCTATGCTTGGCTGTCAATCCCGTGAGTTACCAGGGATCAGGGGAGAGGTGTCCTTGTGCTCCTCCCGGCTGAACAGAGTAGAAAAGTGAGGTCAATGTGGAGAAATGAGCAATCAGCATAAAATCAGGCTTGGAACCGAATGAGGGCTTTGGAGGAGTGAAAGGGAAAAGGGATAAGCAGGGCCAGGAGCAGCCTGGATTTTCAGAAAAGGTCAGCAGTGGGTGTGGTAACTGTGCCTCTGCCTCTCAAGAAAATGAGATTAAAGAGCTCTGTCAGAACTCGGTGTGATAACACTGTACAACACTGTGGCTTTTGGCAAGAGGCCCAAGCCCTTGTGAATTCTGAATAAACGGCAGAACGGGACCACTGCCAATTTCTGAGAGTCGCTGAAGGCTCTCATTTCATCTGCATCCCTTGGTGCAACCCAAAGGGGACAGTGTGCCAGGGGAGTGATGCTGACATGGGTAAGAAGGCACCCAGTGCCTCACCTACGGAAGGAATTCGACCCCTTGAAATAAAATACTATACAGTAATAAACCAATATATATATATATATATATATATTATATAATATATATATACACATATATCATACATACATATGTATACTATTTCAGTTCTACTTTTTCTTTTGTCCTCCTGAAATTTGGATGAGCGATGATCTTTTGCTGCTTTAATTATTCAGTTTTATTACCTATTTTGCAGACTATCATTTACTTCTGACAAATGATCTCCAGTAAAAGGAAACTCCTGCTTGTCATAAAGATTTAGCTCCTGGAAAAGATGTGGTAAAAAGCTGAAGCTGAGTGGAGTGTTTATTTCTAAAAAGCAAGGTGTGAAGGGATGCTTTCAATTACCCAGGACGGGGGGAGGGTGCTTTTCAAAATMAATCCACATGAAACGGGGATTTCTAGAACAATTTTGAGAAAGATATTAACAGGATGTCTGGGCACTCGCTGAACTTTAAAAGGTGCTACATGCTTAATCTTTTAAAAGTAATATTTGAGAGAGGGAGAAATAGAAAAGAGCAAATCTGGCATATGGTTGGCTGGTTAGCACTTCTTACAGCGAGGCTGTTTTTGCTGTAATGTTCCTTCCTGCCAGACTGTGAAATCTGAGGAGGGAGGACTTTCTCAGAGCCTTGGAGGGCCGTACTCAGCCTTTTCCATACTACAGAAGTGGAAAGGCAGCAAAGTTTCTTGTTTTCTCCAGTCAGAACTGAGCAGTCTCTGGCAGGAATTGGAACTGAATTTATTGTGCTGTTTGCTTTGCCATTCTTCCTTTCTTTGCCTACCTGGGCCTGATCCAAACCATTCTGAGGTCAAGGACAGAGCTTTTCCCAGGTGGAATTTCCATCTGAGTTTGCCAGAACCTCAGGCTTACCCCCTCAGTTGCTGCCAGCACTTGTGGAAACTCTCCTGCAGCCGCTGAACATGGGAAAGGTGAGATTTCCATGGTGGAAAATCAGACAGGAGGAATTCTTCCTCCTTTTGCAATGATTTTGGTTCACCAATGATGCAGAGGAAGGTGATGATTCAATAATGGGACCACATTTCTGACAGTGACCACGGAGCTGACTGTGTTAATGAAATTCGCAATCTCTTCTAGGTTTATTGTTTGGTTTGATTTTGGTTGGTTTGGTTTGGGTTGGTTTGGTTTGGGTTGGGTTGGTTTGGTTTGGTTTGGATTGGTTTGGTTTGGTTTGGTTGGGTTTGGTTTGGTTTGGTTTGGTTTGGTTTGGTTTGGGTTGGATTGGTTTTTTGACGCCGTTGCCTTTTGAAGGAACAGATCTCTGGTGGTGTTGGTGCCCGGTTTGTGTTGGGCTTTCGGTTGCATTTGGGTTGTGGATTGGTTGGTTGGGTTGGGTTGGTTTGGTTGGGTTGGGTTGGTTGGGTTGGGTTGGGTTGGTTGGTTGGGTGGGTTGGGTTTGGGTTGGGGTGGTTTGTTGGTTGGGTGGTTGTTTTGTGGTTGGTTGGTTGGTTGTGTTGGTTTTGGTTGGTTTGGTGTGGTTGGTTGGTGTGGTTTGGTTGGGGTTGGTTTGGGTTGGGTTGGGTTGGGTTTTTTTTTTTTTTGTTTGGTTTGGTTTGGTGGTTGGTTTGGTTGGTTTGGGTTGGTTGGTTTGGGTTGTGGTTGGGGTTGGTGGTTGTTTGGGTTGGGGTTGGGTTGGTTGGGTTGGGTTGGGTTGGGTTGGGTTGGTTGGTTTGTTGGTTTTTGGGGTTGGTTGGTGTTGGTTGTTTGGTGTGGTTTGGTTGGGTTGGGTTGGTTGTTTTGGTTGTTGTTGGTGTGTTTGTTTGGGTGGTTGTTGGGGGTTGGTTGGTTGGGTTGTTTGGTGGGTTGTTTGTTTTGGTTTTTCTCCCTGCTTCTTAGGTTAGGTTTTCCCCCAAAAAATGCTAAGTTGAGATAATTTGGTACCTGGGTTTGCACAGTGAGGACATTTAAAGAAAAAAAAAAAAAAAAAAAAAAAAAAAAAAAAAAAAAAAAGAAGGACAATAATGTGACTACTTCATTAAAGTGGAGGACTGTTGGGTTGGCGTTCTGAGCAGTAACACAGAGAACATGTATAAATGTGTGAACATGTATGAACATGTGAACATGTATGAACATGTGTGCCTCAGCAGCAGGAAGCATTGAAGCGAGGCTCCTAAAGCAGCATTTGTTAAATCATCCAAGCCACCGTTAACATGCCAAGTGCAGGGAATGGAACAAATCCCCCTGCTCCTTGGGTAGATATTTCCAAAGGAGATATTCTGGTGGGTGTCTCTTCCATTGATTTGTGTCGCTCAGCCGTGCTCCAAAGCTTGACCATGTCCTTGATATTAAATTTGATGTTAAACGAGGCAGGATTCATTTGATTTTGGTAGTGAAAAGTGTGAGCGCTCATTCCTTCCAAGTCTCACAGATGTACTCACATTGCGCTGCAGAAACCATCAAAGCTCTTTTTTTTTTTTCCTCTGAAATATGCTCAGGCAATCTCACACATCTCTGACGTTCATCACTCACTTAAGAGTAAAATTAAAAGGCTCTTCTGCAAGACTTTTTTTAATTGAGAAAGAAGCTACTCTGAAAATAACCTAATTTCAAAAAGTAAAATGCCCAAGTACATCTAAACTGTTAAAGTCTCAGCTAGGAAGGGTATTTTTTCTCTAATAAAATCTTTTTCCACCTTTATAAGGAATTGGTCTTTTAAACATTCCTTTACTAAATACTATATATTTTCGATGGCCTAAACATGAATATTCAGCTTGGATAAATACTTTATCTGAGTCCTTTGACCAGATCTATTTATACTCTGATCCCACCAGATCATTTATAAATTCCAATGTCACACCCTCAGCAGAGCCAGTAGGGGTTTGATGGACACAAACTGAACCCTGTGCCAGCACACCAAAATAAAATAAGGAAGTAGTTATAATTAAAAACATTCGAATTGATCTGGAAAGGCACAAGTGTGTGTTCCTTTGTTATTCTGGAACACTCAGGGATTCCCATTGTGAGTACAGAAGTGCTGCCTTAAAAATTATTCCCTAAATCAGACATCTCTGAGTTCCAGCTCTTCTGCAGTATTGAAAAAAAAAAGAATAAAAAAAAAACCTCTTGCAAAACTTGGGAAGTGCAGAGATCAAATGTTCTGCAGGTCTTCAAAGGCTGAGAACAAAGAAAACCACTAAAACCATGATATTCTGTGAGAGTACATCTCTTGTTCACTATTAAAACATACTGTTCCCTACAGCAAAATTGTGCGTCACATGCCAAAAAGGGAAAAAAAAAAGGGGGAAAAAAAAATAAATTCATCTTTTGAAAGGAGGAAAGGCTGTAGAGCACATTTTGAGATATCTTTGCAACCAAACTAGCCCTGCTTGGGGATAACAAAGCAGAAAGATCTCATTACTGTGTGAAATAGATACTGCCTGTATCCTAAATGCCCTATACCGCCTGGTATCATTTGTACTAATCACATTATCATCTGTCTGCAAGATATGAAGCCTGGAGCAAGGAATTAAACCAGTGATAAATTAATTTGAATTGTTCTTGTGTTGTTGTTGTTTGTTGTTGTTCCTGAGTGAGAGCAGCTTTGCTGTCACCATTTGGAAAGAAGTGATGGCTTTGGTGGGACTGAAGGGAAGCTTGGAGTGAACTCTGTTCCCTGTTCCTGCAGCTCTCAGGTGAGCTGGGGCTGCCAGAGGAGGTGCAGGGTGAGATGAATGTTGGGAGAGCTGCTCATGGGGATTCCACTCCTAAGCAGGCAGGGTGGATTTAATTCCAACAGCCCTGTGCAAAGGAGGAACCATTCTGGGGTTTCGTCACAAAGTCAGAGAAACACAGAATGTTCTGAGCTGGAAGGGATCCCCAAAGATCACGGATCCAGCCCTGTCCCTGCCCAGCCCCGACAATCCCCCTGTCCATCCCGCAGCGCTGTCCAAAGGCTCCTGGAGCTCTGGGACCATTCCCTGGGGATCCTGGGCAGTGCCAGCACCCTTGGGGACAGAGAACCTTTCCTGATCTCCACCCTACCTCTGACACAGTTCCAGCATTCCTGGTATTGTCCCTGTCCCAGTGCAGAGCTCAGAGCTCCTCATGTGCTTCCCCTCTTTCCTTCTCTGTTATATTTGGGGATTCAGGTTATGAAGAGATCTTGTCATCCTTTTTAACACCTCTGGAGGTGCTTTAAATGATTTCAGTATTTCTAAAACTGATTGCTGTGTCTGCTGCAGCCAGTTAAGAGCCCGTTAGGAGACTTTCCTGCAAGAAGTGTTCTTACTTACCCATAGTATCTCACAGATAGGAAATACTCAGGTAAATGATTAGATTTCAAAAAGATAATTATCATTCATCAATATGAAAAGCAGCCTTATTAGGAATTCATAAACTCAGAATAAATCTGTTCTGGTGACAAACCAAATTTTTCAACCTAACCAGTACTATGAGTAATAGCCAGTTGAATTATTTACTGAAGAATTAAACTTGTTTTCACCCAAGATGTTGTCTCTGATTTTGTCACCAATTCACCAAGAGGTGGACTTCCCACAGAACTCATCAACCAAACATTATCTTATCAATGTTATGTCATATCACAAGGGAGATAAAAAATGTGTGGCTGATAGAGGTTCGTCAAGGCACCGGGGTCTAATCTTAGAGGAGCTGCTAAGATAACAACCAGTATTCCAGGTGATGGCTGCAAAACTTTGCTCCTTGTCACCAGAATGTGGCACAGCTGGAGGGTGGCACTGCTGCTGCCTTGTCACCAGGTGTGGCACAGAGACACAGACAGTGGCACTGCTGCTGCCTGTTCCAGGGCTGTTCAGCTCTCAGCAGCCTCTGCCTTCTGTCAGTTCACACCCTCGAGGGTTTACCCTGGGCTCTTTTGATTGATTCCCCTGTGGGGAGGTTGCTAGAGGTGACAGTGGGACAATCTGACTGGTGGTGCCATCCTTGTGCTGATCACAGAACCAGGATCTCTGGGCTGGAAAAGCCCTCAGCCCATGCAGTCCCAGCTGTGCCCGATGCCCACCTTGTCCCCAGCCCAGAGCTCTGAGTGCCACCTCCAGCCCTTCCTTGGGCCCCTCCAGGGATGGGCACTGCAAACCTCCCTGGGCAGCCCCTGCCAGGCTGACACCCTTTCCATGGGGAAATTGCTGCTGCTGTCCCCGCCCCTGCCTGGCCCAGCCTGATGTTAGGCTTTGCACTAGGGAAAATAAAACCAATTTTTATTCATCTGCAGTTCCTTCCCTGAATCACATTAAATCAAAACATGGATTGTGTTGTAGCTACCGTGCTGTCAAGGGCTGGATGTCATCCGGAAAGGGAAGGAAACAGAAACACTTTGTTTTCCAACAAGGAAGCTATTTGTTACTGATAGTCCAGAAACACCCAGATTGGGTATTTCCAGGCTAATCAAAAACCTCACCAGAACTTTGTACGTGCCTTGGACTGGTTTGGTTTTATTCTTAGAGTGCAGTAAATATGGTGGCACAACATCCTGAGTGATTAGCTGGACTTGAAATAACCAAGCTTTCATTATAGGAGACTATAAATCCTGGAGGGTTCAGAAAAATAGAGGAATTTGTAGGAATTGCTTCAAATTGGAATAAACAGTGGAGATGGCATCCTGAAAGACTTTCTCCGTTAAGTCAAAGTTTAAAAATGGTTAGTTGCTGCTAAATCCAGTGTCCTTTTCACAAACTAAAAGCACAACCTGCACTTAAATTCAAGTTCACAAACTGCCAAAAAAACTCAAAGCAACAGAACCCCCAAAAAATTAAAAACCAGAAAACCTTTGTCCACACATTTGTTACACAGATGACAGACAACTTCCTTATACTCTGGATTCCCTAAATATAGAAGCACAAACTGTTAAAGGTTGGAAAAGGAACCTCAAGCGCCACCCAGTGCCAGCCCTGCCGTGGCAGGGACAGCTCCCACTGTCCCAGGCTGCTCCCAGCCCAATGTCCAGCCTGGCCTTGGGCACTGCCAGGGATCCAGGGCACCCACAGCTCTCTCGGCACCCTGTGCAGGGCCTGCCACCCAAACAGGAAAAATTCCTTCCAATTTCCCATCTGGCCCTGCCCTCTGGCACTGGAAGCCATTCCCTGGCTCCTGTCCCTCAGTCCCTGAGGAATTGTCCCCCTCTGGTCCCTGCAGCCCTCCAGGAGCTGGGAGCTCCCCACACCCCTTCTCCTGCAGGCTGACACCCCAGCTCTCCCACCTGCTCCACAGGGGAGCAGTTGGAATCTCTCTCATTCAGCTCTATAGTCCCACACTGAACTACAGACCAGCAGAGTTATTTGGCTGTAAAACTTCCCCAAGACATTTTGAGTTTTCTAATTTTCACACATTTTATAGTGTGAATTTCAATCTCATTACCTGCCACTAGCTAAATATCTAGACATTAAAACTGTTGTTTTCTCCCTTCCCCCATTCATAATTCAGTATTTTTTTTTCCTTTCCTGAAGTGCAGGTATGAAATGTGTATCTACTACTTGCTTTCATCCTTCAGATTACTGCACTGCTTCTTTCTCCAGTACCTGGGAGATGACATCACATGTATTTTCCTGCACAAAACCAAGCCCTAACTCCCAAGCCCTTGGAATTCTTGCCCAGCTCTCAGTGCTTGGAGCGTGGTGTAAGGGCTGCCTCCTGCTGTGCGCCTCATTTGCACACACAATCCCTCCCACTGCCCGACAACAAGTGGGGAGCTGCACAAGCAGGTGACTGTAATTAGTCGTTTGCATCCATAATCACCTCATTTGCACATGCAGAGGGAGCAGCTCTGCATTTTAATGGGTTCTGAAGCTCTGCTGCAATGCTGCTGCCTGCCTTGGTGTGCCCAGGCACCACGGGGGCGTGTTGGGGTGACAGCGGCTCTGGGTGATTCCCTGCCAGGCCAGGGCATCCAGGACCACACGGACCCCGTGGGACAAGGGGAACCCTGCTGAGGATCCCTCTCCTTCTCTTGCTGAGCCTCTGAGAATCCCATGAGTGAAGGATCTGTTTGTGCTGACAGTGCCATCTGTGTCCCTTCCTGGCACACCTAGAACACTCTCCCTCTCCCCCCTCTCCTCTCCCTCTCCATCATCATCTCCCTCTCCTCTCCTCGGTGGAGCTACAAGGGGTCATATTTGTCAAATATCAAATGCAGAATTGGAATTCCTGCTCATTTTCCTGTGCTGTTGGCATCTGAAGTGCTGTCAAGTTTTTGTTGGATGAAATAATCCAAAATCTAGGTCAAGTTCATTCTCCAGAAGTCTCTTGAGTATTGTTTTTCTACAGGTTGAAATATATTCAGGCTTTTCTACATTAGTAAAATAGCCTGATAAATGGGAATTTAAAATGCAAAATAGCATCTTCACTAAACTTTCTAGGTCCTTCTCTGCATATCATTGTCTGGAATCCCAAATCTTGCCAGTAAAGTACAATATAGTTTCAGAGACTGTAAATCAGTCAAGGGAAGGTGATCATTAAATACATTAAAATGCATGAAAATTACCTAAATGGAAACCATTAGATTAAATGAAGCAGCTACAGTATAATATCCTGATGACTCCAGAAACTTTATTTAGATCATAACTGTACTGATGTTGTGCAAATCCCATGATTAAAGGGAATGTAACATATCTCTCCCTCTGCCTCCTTTTCTTTAAGAATTTGCAATTTCAATTCCTCCACGGCTTAATAAACAGTTACCTCAATAAAGGCTCTTCCCGACGCTCGACACCAATCTGCATTTTGATGTGGTACAGCACGAAGCCTTATCTCAGTGTGGCATGTTTGCAGAAATAACAATGTTTAAATAATGACTGCAATGAAGCATGAAACCCTTTGCCAGCTAAAATGGACATAGTGAGGGATCTCAAGGCTCAGCTCCCGTTCCCCCTTTGGTGTTTCTCCTCTGAGGCTGACGCTCGTCCCTGCTCCCAGAGCCCTGCTCCTGACCCCGTGCACAGCTGGAACAAATTCTCTGGTTTATAGTTCTTTATCACCCCACTCAACAGCAGCTCTTGGTCTTAATGCCCAGCAGTTTCGTGCAGTTTCATTACAATATATTTTACACTGTTTCTGTTGAAACCTCCTAGTGAATTATCGTTTTCCTTCTCATCTCAGTGGCATTGTATTTGCCATACAATTTGTGGATTGTGAATGCTCTTGTGCTTCTTTATGCAGCCCTTATGTTGGATATTGCACAGATTTCTCAGGGATTTAAAAGGTCAAATTTTCTGCACAAAATCCTCGACCTTTTCCTTGATTTTAATGGGTTGTTTCATGTGGGACTTTTCAGTCGTGTACATCCTGGTAATGCAGAAAGCGGAGTTTCAATTTTTGATGTTCCACACTCCATTCTGCTGTCCTAAACACAGGTGCCCATCGCTGTGTGGTGATTTGGTGCTCCCCAGCGCTGAGGTGCCTCTCCTATTCCGTGGCTCTATCTGCTCGAGTGCAGCACTGGATTAGAGCTTCTGGGGAATCTGGATGGGACCACAGCACATGGAAACAGCTTCTAAGAGGTCACTAATGGCTGTTACCATAACCCATCCGGATTAATCTGGGAGGAATGATAAAGGTTCTTTTCGTGAAAGATGAGGTACAACACTGTGAGGCGAGCATTTATTTTGAGTCGAGGGGATTTACGTGTCTTGTTTGAGTCTGTCTGTTCAGTGATGCACTTTCTCAAAGAGATACAGGAGGCTGAGAGGGAACTTTCACAAGGGGAGGCCTCAAGTGAAGGATGGGACGATTTTAGATGGGATATGGGAAGGAATTGTTCCTGTTGGGTGGCAGGCTGGCAAGGGTCGGCAGAGAATGTGGCGCCCCTGGTTAAATCTGGTCAGTGCCCAAGAAGGCTGGAGAGTGGGCTGGGAGAGCTGGGGACGTGGGGAGCTGTTCTGCCATGCGAGGGTGGCTCTGGAGTCTTTGGGGTTCCTCCAACGAGACCAAAGTGGGGTTCTCTGGTAACTTTGTGCTGCACCAACTAGAGTGTGCTTAAGGCAAAGCATGCAATGGATCAGCTGAATAAAGGATTCTTTGCCTTGGCCATGGTCTTGGGACCTGTTGATATAGCTTATGGAGGTGCAGGTGGGGTCTGAGGTTGCAGCTCCAGACGAATCTGAGTTGGAGATCTCCTGGACTCTTCACTGAGACATCTGGTGCCTAAAGGAGTGGTCATGTGTGTTCAGGGTGTTACTATGGCACTATTTGCTTGAGACATATTGGCTCTTTTTGAGTCTCTGCATCTCCTGTGTGGATTTCAGGGGACCTTTGAGCCTGGTTCCACTTGCTCGTATTCTGTAGGAACTAGATTGTTTCATTCAGTTTCCATGCGTAACCATTGTAGAGAAACAGTAGTGTTCACGGGAACAGGTCAGTACATCAAGCTTTAATTTTTTATGTTTTTCTTACTTATTCAGCGTTGGAAAGTTTTGACTTGTGCTCTTGCTTGAATGCTCATGTTTTGATCTTTGTTGTTCATTTTATCGCTTGTTAAATTTTCTTGCTTTTTATATGTCTGGTATTTTACTTTGATAAGTATTTGTAGAATTATAAATGTCTGAGATACTTTATTGTTTTAAGCCTGAAGATTAGTCTTTATTCCACAATCTGTTATTAACCTTCAGTGTTGTGCTACATCTTTCCTGTTCTTGTTGTAATTTTGCTGTTGCTCTTGTATTCTGCACTGGGGCTCTCTCTCTTTGTCCTCATGAAAATTATTCACTGTCCTTCTTGTAATATTTTGTCTCATTCTTAACTTTTGTTGTTGACTTTTACGACTAAACAGTTTCAGGCTAAAGTCAGTAGGAAACGTCAGTCTTCCTGCAAGAATCAGATTTCTCTTCATCAGACGGACCTTCCGTCTGGAACGCCTTTTTAGAAATTCTGTCAGTTTGGATCTCCTGCAGACTGCATTGATATTTTGTTAATGGATCAATTTTGTGTCTTCAAAAGCTTGGACTGGCTGTGGAGGGGGCTGCCCTAAGCATTGAGCATGGATTATGATGTTTTTGTTGGGGGAGTGTGGCTGTGTGTTGTTTTGTACGTCAGCATTGCCTGAGCCGGGAATCACCCAGGGGTGCTGGTGGTCTGGAATATTTGGGGCAAGGGGGATAGGGGGAAGTCTGAGAAGAGAGGGGATGAAGGGCTGCTCTGTGCTGGGTGTAGGGAGAGGGAGGAGGCCCAGCCTCAGCAGACAATGGCAAACAGCTGGGTGAACTTGCCTTATCCAGATAATTTAGGATTTTTGGTTTCTTTATTTCGATGGATCTGTATTCCCACTTCTCGCAGTGCACGATAAGCTCTGTTTCCCCTCTTAGACAAACATCCCTCTCTGGGCCTGAAATCAGGCCACTTACTGGCTCAGAGCGCCAAAATATGGACAACAGAGATTGGGGGAGCACTTGGGGTGATTGACACCATCAGCTGAAGGTTGTCATTGGAGAATTGGGGCGATGTGTTAGAGACAGAATGATAAAGGGGAGATTGTGCCGGGGATCCATTTTGGGTGAGCTCAGAGGAGATTTGTCTGCTCATGTTACCAGCAGGCCTGGATTGAATTTGTTCTGCTTTTATTTTCTGATTTGTTGGGTTCTGTTCAAGTGAGCCTGTTTTTTAGGGCATCACAGCTCATAAAGGAACACTCTGATTGTGCTGCCACTGTATCGGTTTACATTGTGGGGAGAGATTTGTTTCAGCTTGTCAATGATTCAATATTTATTTAAAACATGTGTAAAGTGAGCTGACCTGGATTATTTATAGACTGATTAATAGACTGTGGATTTTAAAGGTCAACGAATTTTTTTTCCTGCTATCCTTTTCAATGCCTGTGCATCAGTATTGGTGGGAATGCTCTGGTGGATTAATTTATTTAGCTGGATTGCTGGTGTGTCAGGGATTCTCAATGAAATATGTCAATTTTTCCCTTAGTGTTGTGCAGTTGAAACGATGCTGGCGCTGTATAATGGGATTTAAATTCATCAGATGCTCTAATTGCTCTTCATTCAGAGCTTAAAAAAAAAAACCTTCAGCATAGGTTCTGCTAGGGAAGGTTAAATAGGTTACAAGAGCTCAATCTCAGTGCAGCTCTTCCACTTTTTGAGATTAGGACAAGGATCAGCACTGACAAGTGGGAAAACCCATTTGTAGCTGAGAGGGAGCAGGGAAGGAAGGTTTATGAATGTGATAGCAGTGTGGTGGAAAAATCAAGTTATAATCCTGACTTCAGCAATTGCATGCAGTTTTTTTCATGCCACTGTCTTGCAACTGTTTTCTGACAAATCCTTTAGCCTGTATTGAAGAATAAGACTCAAAATAAGTTCTTTATGGGGAATTCAATGGATAATTCTTATTCACACTAAGTATTAATAGTTTGGGAGATGTTACAACAATATTAGGTGTGGTATATACCTGCTTGCACTTTTGGTAAAACTATGAAATGGAAAATCAAATAAATGGCAGCAGAGCAACAAACTGTGGAATATCATTATGGTTCTATTTATGCATTGCTGCTCCTAGGCGATGTGATCCATTTTTTGGAAAGTATTTTATAAGCTGAGATGCCCGATCGCTTTCATTTTATATTATGGAACCAAAAAAATTTGACGATTTTAAAATAGAATGGTTAATATTCTGAAATAACAAGAATTGTGAGTTAAGGGTGTTTTTTCTGAACTGCCTACAAAGAGGTTGCTTTTCTGAATTAGAGAGGATAATGTGTGCATGTACTTTGTTATTTATGGATAGTTGGCAGCACAAACGATCTATTGGATGTCGGGAGGCTCTGGGACTTGCTGGAAGTATTTTTGATGATCTTCATCAATATGCTCAGTTATTCTTCAGTTTTTGAGGGCAGCTCCAGATATGCTGCAATTAGATTCCTATTTCAGAGGAATCATGTGTTCAAGAAGGATAAAGGACCCCAATCTGGACGCAAGAATTAGATATGTTCCCTTTTTTGATTCAAATCTGTCATATCAACCTGATCTGGAAAATGCTGCAGATTTGTGGAGATTGGGGTATTCTTGTTTCTCATTCAGATGATTTAGATTGTCGTGTTTCATCTTTGAGTCATGCCTGCTCTACACTTACTTTACACAAAACTGAGATATGCATCCATGAAGCAAGAAATCTGAATTAAGGCACTGTGCACTCGATATGCCTATGATATGGTGTATCTTAATTATGTCAGCGCAGATTTTTTAGCTCTTTGGATTGTTCAAGAAGACAATTTTCATATCTGTTGGAGTGTCAGTTTAGGCAAGAAAGGAAGAATGAAACATCAGGAGTGTAACTTGATGTGTGCTGGTCGTCAACGATTTCTGGGGGGCAGAGATCGGCGATGGCCATGATTTGTGTAGTTGACAGTTGCATATTAGGTTCACCTCCGTTGCAGAAGTAATTTAACTTGTTATTAGTTGTTGAGATATTTTCATATCCTGGTGTCTGGGAGCGGAGCCTGCCTTTTAGTGTCTCCTACCTGTTGTACACTTAGGAGTTCTTGTGGCTCTGCTGTGCTTTGGATCCGGCGGCAACTTTTGATTTACCAGAAAAGCAACAGACTTTGATGATTTTAAAAGGTTTGCTGGAAAGGATTTCCTTTGTTTGGACGGTCCGTCATGTATGAGAAGCGAGAAAGGGGCACAGTGGATGCAATTCCCGAAGCTCACTGTGGTGCCTCCAGACTGTAGAGAATGAAATTCCTGGATTTCCAAGCTTTCACGACCACAGAGTGCAAGTGTTCAAGGAAGGGTTTCCAAGGCGTTGTTTAAATGAATGCGAGTCCCAGGAGAGTTGTTGAGGCGGGGTTCCTTGTCAAGAATTGATGTGAATAAGAGCATGAACAATAAAATGACACATTACATACAAGGCAACATCAGAATAGGAAATGTTCTCTTAAACTTGCAGGAGGTGAGCCGCCAGCCACAGAGCCTGCAAGCACTCGGGTAAAAGGAATTTGGGGCAACCTGGACACACTACAGGCTGGGGGGAAGGGGCATGGGTAAGCAGCCCGAAAGAGAAGAGGCTGGGTAGCTGTGGGTGAGAGGGGACCCAAACCCTACCCTGGGTGAGCTAAGGGGGGCAGCAGGCAGGGGAGGGGGGGATTGTGTCCTGTGTCCATATGCATGTGTCAGTGTGAAGATCGCGGCAGAGCTGCCCAGCCTGGGGCAGAAGGGAGGGAGCTGGAGCTGCTGCAGAGAGCCAGAGGAGGCTGATCAAGGATGAGGAGAGGGATGGAGCAGAGGACTGTGCTGGGAGGAAAGGCTGGGAGAGCTGGGATTTTGTTCAGACCTGGAGGGAGTAAGCTTGGCTGAGCTAGGTGGCCTTGAGGGCTGAAGGAGGCAAGGAAAGATGCGGAGAGACAATTGGCATAGGGCTTGCAGGGGACCAGGGAATGGCTTACAGCAGTGCCAGGAGGCAGGGCAGATGGGAGATTGGGGCGGAAGGAAGCTGATGGTCTGTTTGGTGGGCTAGGCCCTGGCACAGGGATGCCCGAGAGCTGTGGCTGCCCTGGCTGGCAGTGGCACGAAGGCCAGGTGGACATTGGGGGCTGGGAGCAGCCTGGGAAAAGTGGGACTGTCTGCCATGGTGGGTGAGCACTGAGAAATGTTAAGTACTTCCAACCAACACTCCACAATTCTCCAGTCTGTAGCTGTTCTGTCGTGGATAAATGAATTGGTTCCATGAATGTAGAGAGAACTCTTGAGCTCCCAGGGAGCCTGAGCTTGCTGCAGAGAGTGCCGAGTCTGCCAGGGGGGCCTTAGCAGTCAGGATTATCAAGCAAAGGATGTCTGAGCATCAGTGCTCATCCTGGTAAAAAAACGGTTAATCTCCATGGTTCTAACATATATCAGTCCTATCCACCATATTATTCCAAGCTCGAGTTCTGCTGGCTGAGGGGACCGGCTGCTTTGCACCCTATCTTGGCTGTCATCTGTGAGTCCGGGATCAGGGAGAGGTGTCCTTATGTGCTCCTCGGCTGAACAGAGTAGAAAGTGAGGATCAATGTTGAAGCAATGAGGCATCAGCATAAATCAGGACTTGGAGACTCGAATGAGGGCTTTGGAGGAGTGAAGGGAAAAGGATAAGCAGGCCAGGAGCAGCCTGGTTTTCAGAAGGTAGCAGTTTGGGGTGTGGTAAACTTGTGCCTCGCTCTCAAAGAAATGAGATTAGGCGTCAGAATCGGTGTTGATACACTGGTAAACATGTGGCTTTTTGGGCGAAGAAGGGCCAGCCCTTGTTGAATTTGAATAAGACGGGCGACTGACATGCATTTCTGAGTAGTCGCTGAGGCTCTCATTAATCGCGATCCCTTGGGTGCACACAATGGGCAGTGTGCGAAGGGAGTGATGGCTGACATGTGAGGCAGGAGTGGCCTCAATACGGAGGATTTCGACTTGAAAATAAATACTATAAAGTATATATATATCAATATATACTATAACTACATATTATTTATTATATTATAGAGTATATAAATCACATATATATACTCACATAATATGTTATATTTCAGGTTATTCTTTTCTTTTGTCGCTCCTGAAATTTGGATGAGCGATGATCTTTTGCTGCTTTAATTATTCAGTTTTATTACCTATTTTGAGTACTATCATTCTTTGCAAATGTATTCAGTAAATAGGAAACTCTGCTTGTCGAAGAAGATTTAGTCCTGGAAAAGATGTGGTATAAAAGCTTGAAGCTGAGTGGAGTGTGTTATTTCTAAAAAGCAGGTGTGAGGGATGTTTCAATGTACTGCCAGACGGGGGAGGGTGCTTTTAAAATTAAATCCACATGAAACGGGGACTTTCTAGAACTTTTGAGAGATATTAACAGGATGTCTGGGGCACATGCTTGAAAACTTTAAAGGTGCTAATGCATTAATTTTTTAAAGTAATATTTGAGAGAGGGGAAATAGAAAAGAGCAATCTGGCATATGGTTGGCTGGTTACACTTCTTACAGTCGAGGCTGTATTTTGCGTAATGTTCTTACATGCCAGACTCGTGAGAGATTGAGTTTAGGATAAGAGTGATGTGGCAGTACACGTCAATGTTAACGGCACTCGACTGTGGCAAAGCACGCAAATCACGAACCGGTTTCGTTCTCTTGTTGACTAGAGGGAGGACTTTGTTCAGAGCCTGAGGGCGTACTCAGCCTTTTCATACACAGAAGTGGAAAGGCAGCAAAGTTTCTTGTTTCCCAGTGCAGAACTGAGCCAGTCTTGGCAGAAATTGGGAATGAATTTTTTTTGTGCTGTGTTGGCTTTGCATTCTGACCAGTCCTTTCTTGCTACTGGGCCTGATGCAAACATTCTGAGGTCAAGGAACAGAGCTTTTCCCAGGTTGGATTTTCCATCTGAGTTTGCCGACCTCAGGCTTACCCGCTCAAGTTGCTGCCAGCATGGGAAACTCTCCTGCGCCGCTGAAATGGAAAGGTGAGATTTCCATGGTGGAAAATCAGACAGGAGAATTCTTCTCCTTTTGCAATGATTTTGGTTCCCAATGATGCAGAGAAGGTGATGATTCCATATGGGGACCACATTTTGAAAGTGAACGGAGGCTGAGTGTTGTTAATGAATTCGCAATCTTCTAGGTTTTTGTTTGGTTTGAATTATCTGGTTGGTTTTGGGTTTGGGTTGGTTGGTTTGGGTTGGGTTGGGGTTGGTTTGGTTTTGGATTGGTTGGTTTGGTTGGGTTGGTTTGGTTTGGTTTGAGTTGGGTTGGGTTGGTTTGGGTTGGTTGATGGTTTGGGTTGGGGTTGGATGGTTTGGGGTTGGGTTGGGTGGTTTGGTTTGGGTTGGGTTGGGTGTGGTTTGGGTTGGGTGGGTTGGTTTGGGTTTGGGTTGGGTTGGGTGGTTTGGGTTGGGTTGGTTTTGGGGGTTGGTGGTTGAGATTGGTGGATATAGGGTGCGGTTGGGCTATCGGATTGGTGTTCGGGTGTGAGGGTTGAGGTTGGGTTAAGGGTTGGTATTGGGTTGGGTTGGGTTGGCACGGCTAATGGTTTGGCGGTTGTTGCTGGGTATGGGTTAGTATTCGGGAATTGGGTTGGGTTGGGGTCTAAGGTTTTTGGAGAGGAACTCAAGGAGATTAGAGATATGGGTATGAGATTTGGGGTTAGGATTAGGGTTTGGGTTGGGTCTGGTTTGTTGCGGTTGGGTGTTAATGGTATAAGGTTTGGATTGGTATTGGTTGAGGTTGGGTTGGTTTCTGGTCTTGGATTGGTTTGGCTTGGATCTTTGAGGATTATGGGTTTAGAAGGTTATAGTATTAGAGGTTGGAAATATTGGGGTTTGCGTGGGCAAGGAATGGCATATCGTGTTATAGAGGTTTGGTTTGAGAATTGAGGATTTGATTGGATTTGTGGTTGTGGTGACTTGAGTTTGGTTAGACTCTTGCGGATATGCGCGTTGTGAGGTTTGAGATAGGGTTTTTTGATGTTTAGATTTTTCTCCTGCTTTCATTAGGTTAGCGATTTTTCCAGTACCGAAAAGGACATCACAAAAAAACTTCAGAATGATTAATTATGGGTACAGCTTGGGTTTTGCACTAGGTCGATGAGGCCATTTATGAAGAAGAAGAAAAAACAAAGAAAAAAAAAAAACAAAAAAAAAAAAAAAGAAGGACAATTTCAAGATGTGCTACTATCATTAAAGTGGAGAATTTCTGTTCGAGAGTTGGTGTTTCTGACAGTAACAACGAGGGATACCGATAATGTATATAATCGATGTGAGATGTATGAGAACATAGTGTGAACAAGCTATTGAACCATGTGTAGGCCGATCCAAGCAGACACAGCAGTTGAATCGATGGCTCCCTGAAAGCAGCATTTTGGTTAAATAATAAAGCCACTCGTTAACATGTTTCCAAAGTGCCAGGGAATGGAACATAAGTCCCTGCTCTCCCTTGGTGATACGAATATTTCCAAAGGACGAATATTCTGGTTTTGGTGTTCTTGCTAATTGATTTGGTGTCAGCTCAGGCCTCACAAGCTGAGCCAATGTCCTTCGATATTAAAATTTGAATGTACAACACAGAGGGACCAGTGAGGATTCATTAAAATGAACAGTTATAGGTAAGTGAAAGTGTGAGCGTCATAAGAATCCTCTCTACATTAGTCTACAAACAGGATGTCCTCTACTTATCGGCTAAGCCACGACACATGCCAACAGCTATTCATCTATATATTTCATTGTTTGCACTGCAAGAACCATAAGTGTCACTCATTGCCCAAACATAATTAAAATGCTGCAGCAATCTCAATCAATCCCTCAATGACGTAATACATAAAATGGCCACAGGAATTACACTAATCAAAGTAGTAAGAAATAAAGAGCTTGATTATATGGACAAGACTTTTTTTAAAATCTCGAAGAAACGGGAAGCTCTCTGAAATACTATAACAATTAAAAAGATCAAATTGCACAAACGTACTCAAGATGTTAAAGATTTCGTGAACTGTAGGGGAGAAGTGTAATTTTATTAGTCCCTGGATAACCATATTTTTCCATCTATTATATATGGACTGGGTACTTTTAAACATATATGATTAAGTGAATATATTTAGTAGGTCATGTATTCGAAATGGCCTAACAACATGAACTATTCAGCTTGATAAATAAATTTATTTTGAGCATCCTTTGATTAGATCTCATTTATACTCGAGTGCCCTAAACGAGTAGATTACCAATGAACGAATGAATTATAATGCAGCCCAATAGTCAAGGAGGCGGCATTCTCAGAACATCATGCAAAAGACGACTGGGAAAGTCAGAGCCAAGTAGGGGTTTGGATGGACACAAATCGTAAACACTGTCTGTCCCAAAGCGGACCAAAATTAAATAAGGAAGTAGTTATGATTAAAAACATTCGAAACTTGATTCGGAAAGCACAAGTGTGTGTTCCTGTGTGTGTTATTCTGGAACACCAGGGAGTTCCTATTGTGAGAGAAGTGCTGCTTTAAAATTATTCCCTTAATAGACCATCTCTGAGTTCAGATTCTTCGGCAGTATTTTGAAAAAAAAGAATAAAAAAAAAAACTCTTGCAAAACGTTGGGAAGTGCAGAGATTCAAATTGTCTGCAGGTTTTCAAAAGGCGAGACAAAGAAAAAAAAATGATTTATTACTGTGGAGTACATCTCTTGTTTACTATTAAAACATATCTGTTTTCTACAGCAAATGTGCTGTCAAACCATGCAAAAGGAACAAAAAAGGGGGAAAAAAGATAATTCTCATCTTTTGAAAGGAGGGAAAGGCTGTAGAGCAATTTGAGATATCTTGCAACCAAACTAGCCTGCTTGGGGATACAAAGCAGAAAGATCATATGATCTGTGTGGAAATAGTACTGCCTGTATTCCGCTAAATGCCCTATAAAGGCGGTTATTTGTCAATGCACACGTTTATATGTCTGTCTGCAAGAGATAATTGCTGGATGCAAGGATTAAAAGTGATAATTAATTTTGAATTGTTTCTTGTTGTTGTTGTTGTTGTGTTGTCCTGAGTGAGAGAGCTTTGCTGTCAACATTTGGGAGAAGAAGTGATGGCTTTGGTGGGAACCTGAAGGGAAGCTTTGGAGTGTGGATCTGTTTCCGTTGCTGCAGCTCTCAGGTGAGTGGGGCTGCCAGAGAGAGGTGCAGGTGGAGATGATGTTGGGAAGCTTGCTCTATGGGGTTCCACTCTAAGCAGGAGGTGGTGGATTTAAATTCCTACAGCCTGTGCAAGAGGAACATTTCTGGGGTTTTCTTACAAAGTCAGAGAAACAGAATGTCTCTGAGCTGGTAGGGAATCCAAGATCGGATCCAGCCCTGTCCTGCCCAGGCCCGAAATCCCCTGTCCATCTGAGGCTGTCCAAAGGTCTGGAGCTCTGGGACATTCCTGGGGGGAGCCTGGGCGTGCCAGCACTCTGGGGGACAGCAGAACTATTCCTGTATTCAGCTGAGCTGTCTCGCACACAGATCATCCAGACTTCTGGTATTGTCATGTCCCAGTGCAGAGCCCAGTAGTCCTCGGATGTGGCTCCACTCTTCCTTCCTGTTATTTGGTAGGATTCGGTATTAAAGAGATCTTGTTATCCTTTTTAACACCTCTGGGGGTGCTTTAAAATGATTTCAGTATATTCTAACTGTTGCTTTCTGCTGCAGCGTTTAAGGCGCGTTAGGAGATTTTCCTGAGATATATATATACCATAGTATCTCAAGATAGGAATATCAGCGTAATGATTAGATTTCAAAGTATTATATTCATACATATGAAGGCAGCCTTATTAGGATTATAACTCAGATAATCTGTTTTGGTGACAACAAATTTCTTCAACCTACACAGTACTATGAGTAATAGCCAGTTGAATTATTACTGAGAATTAAACTTGTTTTCACCAAGAATGTTGTCTCTGATTTTGTCACCAATTCCACCAAGAGGTGGACTTCCGACACGACTCATAACCAACATACTTATCAAATGTTATGTCGATATACAAGGGGGGGAAAGGAAAAAAAAAAAAAAAATTTGTTTTGGGGTGGCTGATAGAGTTCGTCAAGCGCAACCCGGGTCTACGTCTTGGAGCGCTCGCTATAGATAAAGTATCTCCAGGTGATCGCGCTGGAAACTTTGCTCCTGTCAAGAAGTGGCACGCGGAGGGTGGCACTGTGCTGCCTTGGTCACAGGTTTGGCACAGAGACACGAAGTGGCTGCTGCTGCCTGTTCCAGGGCTGTTAGCATCTCAGAGCCTGCCTGCTTGTGTTCACACCGCTGGGGTTTACTGGGCTTTTTGATTGATTCCCTGTGGGGGAGTTGTAGAGGTGAATGGGACAGATCTGACTGGTGGTGCATGCTGTGCGATCACAGATCCCAGGATCTCTGGCTGGAAAGCCTCCCAGCCCATGCATCCGACTGGTGCGATCCCTTGTCCCAGCCCAGAGCTCATGAGTGCATCCGCTTCTTGGGCCCTCCAGGGATGGGCCTGCAAACCTCCTGGGAAGCCTGCAAGGCCTGAGCAACCTTTCCTGGGGAAATTGTGCTGCTGTCCCCCTGGCTGCCCTGGACACAGCTGATGTTTTGGTTTGCACTGGGAACATAACATTTTTATTCACTTTTGGCAGTTCATTCTGAATCACATTATCAAAACATGGATGTTTGTAAGCTACCGTTGCTGTCAGAGCTGGATGTTTCATCCGGAAGGGAAGAGAAACAGAAAACCTTTTTGGTTGTTCCAACAGGAAGACTATTTTGTTATGATAGTCGAACAGCCATTGGGTATCTTCAAGGTCTAATCAAAACTCAATGAATCTTTGTACGTGCCTTGACTGTTTGGTTTTTTATTTTGAGTGCAGTAAATATTGGTGGACACGACATCTGAGTGTTAGCTGGACTTGAAATAACAAGCTTTTCATATAGGAGCTATAAATCGGGGGTTCAGAAAAATAGAGGATTTTGTAGGAATTCGCTTATGCATCATTGGAATAAACGTGGAGATGCATCCTGAAAGACTTTCGTCGTTAAGTAAGTTTAAAATGGTTTCATTGTGCTAATCCAGTGGTCCTTTTTCAACAAATTAAAGACAACCTGCACTTAAAATTCAAGTTAACATGTAACTGCAAAAAAAACTCAAGCACAGAACCCAAAAAATTAAAACTCAGAAAAAACGCCTTTGCCACGCATATTTGTTTACACAGATGAAGACAATTTTTCCTTATACTTGGATTCCTAAATTATAGAAGCACAAATTGTTAAAGGTGGAAAAGGAACTCAAGCCACCAGTGCCAAGCCTGCGTGGAGGGACAGTCCCACTGTCCAAGGCCTGCTCCCAGCCATGTCAGCATGGCTTGGGCACTGCAGGTCCGGGGCAGCACAGCTCTCTGGCCCCGTGCGGGGCCTGCCACCCAACAGGGAAAATTCCCAAAAAACCCAAATTTTAGATGAATAGAAATGGAGCTCTCTGCAGCACAAGACTGAAACTTTACCAAGATATCAGCTGGATATCAGCTGGGCCTCCATGCAATTTCCTAGAAAATAAAGTTTCAGGCTTCTGGCTGATAATCAGTACTAGTTTGCCTTCTCCCAATCCTCCCCACTTTTTTTTTTTTTTTTTTTTTTTTTTTTTTTTTTCTTTTTTTCTTTTTCTTTTTTCCTTTAATTCAGGCTAAAAGTCTGCCCAGTACATGTCAGTAGCTTTTCCTGCCTCTTAACTTCCATATTATCTGTGCTGGTTTTGCATGGATGCTTCTGTGTGTGTAATCAGCTAATTATCTCATCCATCTTCAGCAGATAAGGCAAGGAAAAATTAAATTAGAATGAAACAGTAACAATTCTTCTAAAGATCAAAGTGTAATGATAACTACAAATTTTAACATGCAAAATTATGCAGTGTTGCTACACAGCATGGACTTCCCGTGGCTGTCCTGTGGTCCAGTTGAGGATTTTGAATTATTTCCAGTGTAAAATGCCCCAACCTCTGAGTAAAGTGAGTGGAAAAATTCTAGAGGTGTAAGGGCTAATCCAGAGTTCACTGATGGGTATGTTCATATATTGATTCATCAAGACAACAGCTGACACATGATGTAAAATATTTCAATCTACTGCTGTTATAATTGCCTGAAATTCAGTAATGCCTGCTGGGACTGATATTGGAGAGAGAAGGATTGTGCAGTAATCATTTAGGGAGAAAATGGGTGCTCCACAGAAAAAAAGAAACAAAACCAAAAACAACTATGTTGGGATGGGGTTGGTTTTCTCCTGGCACGTTACAGGAGAAAAATCACTCCTGCACCAGTCTGGAATTCAGAGTTTGGAATCAGGCTAACGATGTGGTTTGGGTACCACATGCACATAGTGTTCCTCTACTCCCACACTGAAGCCAAGATATCTCCAATGTACTGGAGTTCAAGAGTTTTAGTGGTCCTTACATATTTTCAAACCTCAGTTATGATAAGCCCTGCACTTGGCCTCGATTCTCCTCTTCCAGAGAGAGCCATTGAAATGCAGGTGGTGTAGCAGAGACACAGCAGCTTTGTTACAGCGCTCCAAAGTGTCTGGGAGCGTTATTAGAACTGATAAAGTCCTTGGCTTGCCTTTTAAGGGAAATTGAGCCCAACTCAGGTGAGATTAATCATCAGCCAGCCCTGACACCACACATGGCCGAGCAGCAGGTGATACCTCCGGGGCTGCTCCAAAAGTTTCCCCAATGTCCAACACACAATGATTCAGGAAAGATCCATCTATGAAAGGAATGAGGAGATTCCTCCTTTTGGGTAAACAGGAGGAAAGAGCCACTTTTTGCTTTCCCTTTGGGCTGCAATTTGATTCTGTGTCTTGCCTAAATGCATTGTCCAGCCATGCAAACGTGTAGGGCTGGGCAGGTCTGCAGAGGGGTGTGATTGTTCTGCAGAGGAGCAGTGACTGTTCTGTAGAGGCTGTGATTGTTGCAGAGGGTGTGATTGTTCTGTGAGCGATGTGGAGATGTGATTGTTCTGTAAGGGGATTGTTAGAGGCTGTGATTGTTCTGCAGAGGGGCTGTGATTGTTCTAGAGGGATGTATTGTTCTGTAGAGGGCTGTGATTGTTCTGCAGAGGGCTGTGATTGTTCTGCAGAGGGGCTGTGACTGTTCTGTAGATTGTTCTGCAGAGGGGCTGTGACTGTTCTGCAGAGGGGCCTGATTGTTCTGTAGATTGTTCTGCAGAGGGGCTGTGATTGTTCTGCAGAGGGGCTCTGATTGCTCTGTGAAGGACCGAAGGGGTTCTAAGGCACAGCACAGCTCCAGCCCCTTGGAGAGCCCTTCCAGAGGGTTTGCTCTCAGCACTCACTGGAAACTCCTCAGGAAGGGTGCTGGTCTCTCTGCTGCTTAGTGATGCTTTTCTGTTAAATCTGGGAAATTCAAAATAAAGCTTGGTTTTGATAGTGGAAAATGAGGATGTTGGTGGAGATCTTTCTCTAATCTGCATACATACATATATATATTGCACACACAGCACCATGCCATTGCTCCACACAGTGCATTTGCATTGTCTGTGATACAGCCCACAAGCGGGGAGCTGGACAATTCTCCACATCATTCCAGGGTTTGGTGTTTCCTCAAGCACAGTGTTCCTGCTGATACTGACTGAATAGCAGGATTTCCCTGCAGAAGTTCAGCCCAAGTGTAGAATCAGACATCTTCCCCTGTACAGCAACTACAGGGCACATCCTCATTTGTTTTTGAGCTCTGGGAGGTGGAGGAGTTTGTGCAGCATCCTGGATGCTATTCAATAACATATTCTCTCAGAAGCACACGCTCTGAGGTGGTTATTGTGAAATCTGATTTTATCTGAATGCCAGGGCACTTCGTCAGCCCCTTTCTCTGCCTGTGTGAAGGTGTTCTCTTTGGTAAAACTAAAGATGAAATTAAGATGGGGATAACCTCTGGGAGGAATGATAACAAGGTCTCTTTTCTGAAAGATATGTCACAAAACAATCTGTGAGGGACATTTATTTGAGTGAGGGGATTTACAGCTGTCACTGTTTGAGTCCTGTCTGTTCCACAGTGCTGCCCTTTCTCAAAAAGAGATTCAAGGAGGCTGGAGAGGGACTTTCACAAGGGGAATGGCCTCAAGCTGAAGGATGGAAAGTTTAGATGGGATATGGGAAGGAATTGTTCCTGTTTGGGTGGGCAGGCCCTGGCACAGGGTGCCCAGAGAAGCTGTGGCTGCCCCTGGATCCTGGCAGTGCCCAAGGCCAGGCTGACATTGGGGCTGGGACAGACATGGGGACAGTGGGAGCTGTCCCTGCCATGCCAGGGGTGGCACTGGACGTCTTTGGGGTCTCCTCCAACCCGAACCAAAGTGGGGTTCTCTGGTACCTTTGTGCTGCACCAACTCAGAGTGTGCTTAGAGGCAAAGACATGCAATGGACTCAGCTGAATAAAAGGGATTTCTTTGCCTCTGCCATGGTCTTGGGACCTGTGAATGCAACCCCTGCAAAGGTGCAAGGTGGGCCTAGAGTGTTGCAGCTCAGACCAGAAATCTGATTTTGGAGAAATCTCCTGAGACTCTTCACTGAGACACTCTGGCTGCCAAAGCAGAGTGGTCTGTGTGTCAGGGTTCTTGGCACCATTTGCTTGAGACATCTGCTCCTTTTGAGTCATCCTGCATCCTCCTGTAGCCATGGATTTCAGGGGCCTTTTGAGCTGGCTTCCACTGCTCGTACCTTAAACTGTAGGAAACTCTAGGACTTGTCTTTCAATTCAATTTCCCACAGCCATAAACCCATTGTAAGAGAAACAGTAGTGTTCACAGGAGCACAGGTCAGTTCACATACAAGCTTTAACTTTTTTTTTTCTTACTTATTCAGAGTTGGAAAGTCTTTGACATTGCTGCCTTTGCTTGAAGCATCATGTTCTTTGATCTTTATGTTGTCTCATCTTTATCCGCTCTGTTACAATTTCTCTTGCTTTTATCATGTCTGTATTTTTCCTTATGATAAGTTTTGTAGCATTATAAAATGTCTTCGAGAATTACTTTATTGTTTCAAGCCCTGCAGACATTAGTCTTTATTCCACAATCTGTTATTACCTTCAGTGTTGTGCTACCTCCTTTCCTGTCTCTGTTGTAATCTTTGCTGTTGCTCTTTGTATTTCTGCACTGGGGCTCCTCTCTTGTCCTCACTGACAAATTAATTTTCACTCCTTCCCTGTGTATATTTTTCTCATTCATTACTTTTGTTGTCTGCTTTATCCTACAGTTCTCAGGCTAAAGCTCAGTGAAAACCAGTCAGCTTCCCTGCAAAGAAATCAGATTACTCTTCCCACCTCAGACAGACCCTTACCGGTACCTGGAACAGCCTTTTTAGAAATTCTGTAAGTTTTTCTCCACTCTCCTGCAGACTGCAATATGATCATTTGTTAAATGAGATCCAAATTTTGTGTCCTTTCAAAAGCTTGGACTGGCTGTGAGGGGCTGCACACGAAGCAATTGAGCCCTGGATTAATGATGTTTTGTTGGGGGAGTGTGGCTCGTGTGTGTTTGTCACGCAGCATCCTGCCCTGAGCCAGGGAATCACCCAGGGGTGCTGGGTATCCTGGAATATTTGGGGCAGAGGGGGATAAGGGCAGTCTGAGCACAGAGAGGGGATGGAAGGGCTGCTCTGTGCCTGGAGCTGTAGGGAGAGGAGGAGGCCCAGCCTCAGCAGACAATGGCAAACAGCTCTGGGTGAACATTGCCTTACCCAGATAATGCCTTAGGATTTTTGGTTCGTTTCTTTATTTCATGATCTGTACCTCACATTCTCCAGATCACAGCACTAGCTCTGTCTCCCATCTTCAGACAAAACAATCCTCTCTGGCCTGAAATCCAAGGACACTTCACTGCCCCAGAGCCCCAAAATATGAAACAACAGAGAATTGGGGGGAGCAAACTTGGGGGTTGACACATCAGCTGAAGGTTCATTGGAGAATTGGGGCCGATTTGTTCATGAGACAGAACTGATCAAAGGGGAAGACTCGTGACTCGGGTCCATTTTGGGTGAGCTCAGGAGGAGGCTTTGTCTGCTCAATGTACCAGCAGGCCTGGATTGAATTTGTCTGCTTTTATTTTCTTCCATTTGTCGGGTTCTGTTTCAGGTGAGCCCTGTTTTAGGCATCACAGCTCATAAAGGAATGCAGCTCTGATTGTGCTGCCACCAACTGTAATCAGGTTTACACCATTGTGGGGAGCAGATTTGTTTCAAGACTTGTCAATAAGATTCAAAATATTATTTAAAACATGTGTACAGTGAGCTGGAGCCTGGATTTATTATAGACATGAATTAATAGACTGCTGGATTTTAAGAGTTCAACAGAATATTTTCTTTTCCTGCCTATCCTCTTTCAAATGCCTGTGCCATCAGTATGCTGGGAATGCTCTGAGTGGATTTAAATCTTTATTTAGCTGGATCTGCTGGCTTGTCCAGGGAATTCTACAATGAAATATGTCAAATTTTTCCCCATTAGTGTTGTGCAGATTGAAACACAGATGCTGGCTGTATACTGGGATCTAAATCTCCATCAGATGCTCTAATCTGGCTCTATACTTCACAGAGACCTTAAAAAAAAACCCTTCAGCACTTAGGTTCTGCTAGGGCAGCTGTTAAATAGGTTACAGAGCTCAATCTCAGTGCCCAGCTCTCACTTTTTGCAGATTAGGACAGGAGCAGCACTGAGCAGGGGAAAACCCCATTTGTGAGCTGGAGAGGGAGCAGGGAAGGAAGGTTTGAGATGGTGATAGCCAGTGTGGTGGAAAAATCACAGTTATATCCTGAACTCAGCAATTTGCACTGCAGTTTTTCTGCACCACTGATACTGCAACTGTTTCTTGACAAATCCCTTTATGCCCTGTATTGAAGACAGACTCATAAATAAAGCTCTTTTATGGGGAATTCAAGATAATTCTTTTAATTCACACTAAGTCATTAAAATATGTTTGGGAGATGTACACCAATATTACTGCTGTGGTATAATAAACCTGCTGCACCTTTTGGTAAAAACTCTGAAATGGAAAATACAAATAAATGGCAGCAGAGCAAACAAACTGTGGAATATCATTATGGTTCTAATTTATGCAATTGCTGCTCCTGCAGATCTGATCATTTTGGAAAAGTATTTTATCAAGACTGAGAGCCCGAATCTGCTCTTCATTTATATTTAGGAACCAAATTGACGCATTTTAAAAATAGACATGGTTAATATTCTGAAATAACAAAGAATATGTGGAGTTCAAGGTGTTCTGAACTGCACTACAAAGAGGTTGCTTCTCTGAAAATTAGAGAGGATCAATGTGTGCATGTACTTTGTTATGTTAATGGATGCTTGGAGCAGCACCACGAATTATTGGATGTCGAGGAGGCTCCTGGGACTGCTTGGAGTATTTTTGATGCTCTTCATCAATCTGCTCAGTTATTCCTCTCAGTTTCTGAGGGCAGCTTCCAATGCTGCAAATTAGATATCCTATTTCAGAGGAATCATGTGTTCAAGAAGATAAAGGCAACCCCAAAATCTGGCCCAGAATTCAGATTATTTTTCCCTTTCTCTGCATTCCATCCCTGTCATTATTCCAACCTGCATCTGGGAACAATGCTGCAGATTTTGGAGCTTGGGGTATTCCTTGTTCTCATTCAGATGATATTTAGATTGTACAGTGCTTTCATCTTTGAGTCATGCCTGCTCTACACTTACATTTACACCAAAACCTGAGATTAATCCATCCATAAGGCACAGAAATCCTGCCATTTAAAGGCACTGTGCACCTCGATGATGCCCTATGATAAATTGTTATCTTAATTAAATGTCAGCCAGATTTTTGCTCTTTGGCATTGTTCAAACAATTTTCATATCTGTTGGAGTGTCAGTTTAGGCAAAGAAAGGAAGAATGAACAACATCAGATGTACACTGATGTGTGGCAGTGGTCTTCCCAACTTTCACTGGGGGCCAGAGATCGGGATGGCACATATTGCTGCCTCGACAGATTGCATTATTAGGTCACCTTGCAGAAAAGTAATTTAACTTGTTAATTAGTTGTGAGATATTTCAATTATCCTGGTGTCTGGGAGCCTGGAGCCTGCCTTTTACTGTGTCTCCTCCTTTGTTACCGCAACTTGATTTACCCAAAAGCAAACCAGACATTTTGATGATTTAAAAGGTTGCTGGAAAGGATTTCTTTGATTTGGAATCGGTCCCTCATTAATGAAGAGCAGAACAAGGAGGGGCACAATGGTGCATCCCAAGCTCACTGGTGCTCCAGCACTTAGAGAAATGAATTCCATGGATTTCCACACCTTTCAGACACAGCAGTGCCCAGGTTACAAGGAAGGGTTCCAGGCAGTTGTTTAAACCTGCAGAGTCCCAGAGCAGTTGTTAGGGGCTTCCCTTGCTCAAGAATTATTGTGAAAAGCAGCAATGACACAATAAAATGACACATTAATACAAGGCCAACCAGAATAGGAAATGTTCCTTTAAAACACCTCTGCAGGAAGGTGAGCTGCCAGCACAGAGCACTGCAAGCAACTGGGTAAAAAAGGAATTTGGGGCAACCTGGACACACCTACAGGCTGGGTGGAGAGGGGATGGGTAGCAGCCCCGCAGAGAAGGGCTGGGGTAGCTGTGGGTGAGAGCTGGGACCCCAAAAACCCTACCCTGGTGAGCCTCAGGGGGCAGGCAGGGGAGGGGGGGATTGTTCCCTGTGTCCCTATGCCCCTGTGCCAGGTGAGATCCCACGGGCAGAGCTGCCCCAGCCCTGGGGCCAGCACAGGGAGGAGCTGGAGCTGCTGCAGAGAGCCCAGAGGAGGCTCCAGGATGAGCAGAGGGAGGAGCAGCTGTGCTGGGAGGAAAGGCTGGGAGAGCTGGGATTGTTCAGCCTGGAGAGGAGAAGCTTTGGGCTGAGCTCAGGTGGCCTTTTGGGGCCTGAAGGAGCCAAAGGAAAGATGGAGAGAGACAATGGCCAAGGGCTGCAGGGACAGGAGCCAGGGAATGGCTTCCCAGTGCCAGAGGGCAGGGCCAGATGGGAGATTGGGAAGGAATTGTTCCCTGTTTGGGTGGGCAGGCCCTGGCACAGGGTGCCCAGAGAAGCTGTGGCTGCCCCTGGATCCCTGGCAGTGCCCAAGGCCAGGCTGGACATTGGGGCTGGAGCAGCCTGGACAGTGGGAGCTGTCCCTGCCATGGCTGGGGGTGGCACTGAGAAGATGTTTAAGGTACCTTCCAACCCAAACCACTCCACAATTCCCAGGCTGTAGCTGTTCTGTCTGTGGCTATAAATGAATTGGTTTCCCATGAATGTAGAGAGAACCTCTTGAGCCTCCCCAGGAGCCTGAGCTGCCTGCAGAGAGCTGCACTGAGTCCTGCCAGGGGGGCCTCTCAGCAGCTCCAGGTTATCAAAGCCAAAGATGTCCTGAGCATCAGTGCTCCATCCTGGTAAAAACCGTTTAACCTCCATGTTCTAACATCACTCAGGTCCTCATCCCATTTATTCCAAAAGCTCAGAGTTCTGCTGGCTGAGGGGACAGGCTGCTTTGCACCCTATGCTTGGCTGTCAATCCCTGTGAGTTACCAGGGATCAGGGGAGAGGTGTCCTTGTGCTCCTCCCGGCTGAACAGAGTAGAAAAGTGAGGTCAATGTGGAGAAATGAGGCAATCAGCATAAAATCAGGCTTGGAACCGAATGAGGGCTTTGGAGGAGTGAAAGGGAAAAGGGATAAGCAGGGCCAGGAGCAGCCTGGATTTTCAGAAAAGGTCAGCAGTGGGGTGTGGTAACCTGTGCCTCTGCCTCTCAAGAAAATGAGATTAAAGAGCTCTGTCAGAACTCGGTGTGATAACACTGTACAACACTGTGGCTTTTGGCAAGAGGGCCGAAGCCCTTGTGAATTCTGAATAAAACGGCAGAACTGGACCACTGCCAATTTCTGAGAGTCGCTGAAGGCTCTCATTTCATCTGCATCCCTTGGTGCAACCCAAAGGGGACAGTGTGCCAGGGGAGTGATGCTGACATGGGTAAGAAGGCACCCAGTGCCTCACCTACGGAAGGAATTCGACCCTTGAAATAAAATACTATTACAGTATATATAACACATATTATATATATATATATATATTATATATATACATAATCATATGTATACTATTTCAGTTCTACTTTTTCTTTTGTCCTCCTGAAATTTGGATGAGCGATGATCTTTTGCTGCTTTAATTATTCAGTTTTATTACCTATTTTGCAGACTATCATTTACTTCTGACAAATGATCTCCAGTAAAAGGAAACTCCTGCTTGTCATAAAGATTTAGCTCCTGGAAAAGATGTGGTAAAAAGCTGAAGCTGAGTGGAGTGTTTATTTCTAAAAAGCAAGGTGTGAAGGGATGCTTTCAATTACCCAGGACGGGGGGAGGGTGCTTTTCAAAATGAATCCACATGAAACGGGGATTTCTAGAACAATTTTGAGAAAGATATTAACAGGATGTCTGGGCACTCGCTGAACTTTAAAAGGTGCTACATGCTTAATCTTTTAAAAGTAATATTTGAGAGAGGGAGAAATAGAAAAGAGCAAATCTGGCATATGGTTGGCTGGTTAGCACTTCTTACAGCGAGGCTGTTTTTGCTGTAATGTTCCTTCCTGCCAGACTGTGAAATCTGAGGAGGGAGGACTTTCTCAGAGCCTTGGAGGGCCGTACTCAGCCTTTTCCATACTACAGAAGTGGAAAGGCAGCAAAGTTTCTTGTTTTCTCCAGTCAGAACTGAGCAGTCTCTGGCAGGAATTGGAACTGAATTTATTGTGCTGTTTGCTTTGCCATTCTTCCTTTCTTTGCCTACCTGGGCCTGATCCAAACCATTCTGAGGTCAAGGACAGAGCTTTTCCCAGGTGGAATTTCCATCTGAGTTTGCCAGAACCTCAGGCTTACCCCCTCAGTTGCTGCCAGCACTTGTGGAAACTCTCCTGCAGCCGCTGAACATGGGAAAGGTGAGATTTCCATGGTGGAAAATCAGACAGGAGGAATTCTTCCTCCTTTTGCAATGATTTTGGTTCACCAATGATGCAGAGGAAGGTGATGATTCAATAATGGGACCACATTTCTGACAGTGACCACGGAGCTGACTGTGTTAATGAAATTCGCAATCTCTTTAGTTTATGTTTGGTTTGATTTTTTTTTTTTTTTTTTTTGTTTGGTTTGGTTGGTTTGGGTTGGGTTGGGTTGGTTGGTTTGGTTGGTTGGGTTGGTTGGTTTGGGTTGTGTGGTTGGGTTGGGTTGGTTTGGTTTGGTTGGTTGTGGGTTGGGTTGGGTTGGTTGTTTGGGTTGGGTTGGTTGGTTTGGTTTGGGTTGGGTTGGTTGGGTTGGGTTTGGGTTGGGTTGGTTTGGTTGGTTTGGGTTGGTTGGGTTGGTTGGGTGGGTTGGTTGGGTTGGGTTGGGTTGGGTTGGGTTGGGTTGGTGGGTTGGGTTGGGTTGGTTGGGTTGGGTTGGGTGGTTGGGTTGGTTGGGTGGGTTGGGTTGGGTGGTTGGTTTGGGTTGGGTTGGGTTGGGTTGGTTGGTTTGGGTTGGGTGGGTGGGTTGGTTTGGTTGGTTGGTTGGTGGTTGGTTGGTTGGGTTGGGTTGGTTTGGTTGGGTTGGGTTGGTTTGGTTTGGTTTGGATTGGTTGGTTGGGTTGGTTGGTTGTTTGGTTTGGTTTGGTGGTTGGGTTGGGTTGGGTTTGTTTGGTTTGGTTTGGGTTGGGTTGGGTTGGTTTGTTTGGTTTGGTTTGTGGTTTGGGTTGGGTTGGTTTGGTTGGTTTGGTTGGGTTTGGGTTGGATTGGGTTTTTTTGTTTTGTTTTTCTCCCTGGCTTCTTAGGTTAGGTTTTTCCCCAAAAAATGCTAAGTTGAGAATATTTGGTACCTTGGGTTTGCACAGTTGAGGACAATTATGAAAGGAAAAAAAAAAAAAAAAAAAAAAAAAAAAAAAAAAAAAAAAAGAAGGACAATTTAATGTGACTACTTCATTAAAGTGGAGGATTTCTGTTGGGTTGGCGTTCTGAGCAGTAACACAGAGAACATGTATGAATATGTGTGAACATGTATGAACATGTGTGAACATGTATGAACATGTGTGACCTCAGCAGCAGGAAGCATTGAAGCGATGGCTCCTGAAAGCAGCATTTGTTAAATCATCCAAGCCACCGTTAACATGTTCCAAGTGCAGGGAATGGAACATAATCCCCCTGCTCCCCTTGGTGTAGATATTTCCAAAGGAGATATTCTTGGTTTTGGTGTCTCTTCCATTGATTTGTGTCCAGCTCAGGCCGTGCTCCAAAGCTTGACCATGTCCTTGATATTAAATTTGATGTTAAACGAGGCAGGATTCATTTGAGTTTGGTAGTGAAAAGTGTGAGCGCTCATTCCTTTCCCAAGTCTCACAGATGTACTCACATTGCGCTGCAGAAACCATCAACAGCTCTTTTTTTTTTTTTTCCTCTGAAATATGCTCAGGCAATCTCACACATCTCTGACGTTCATCACTCACTTAAGAGTAAAATTAAAACGGCTCTTCTGCAAGACTTTTTTTAATTGAGAAAGAAGCTACTCTGAAAATAAACCTAATTTTCAAAAAAGTAAAATGCCCAAGTACATCTAAACTGTTAAAGTCTCAGCTAGGAAGGGTATTTTTTCTCCTAATAAAATCTTTTTCCACCTTTATAAGGAATTGGTCTTTTTAAACATTCCTTTACTAAATATCTATATATTTTCGATGGCCTAAACATGAATATTCAGCTTGGATAAATACTTTATCTGAGTCCTTTGACCAGATCTATTTATACTCTGATCCCACCAGATCATTTATAAATTCCAATGTCACACCCTCAGCAGAGCCAGTAGGGGTTTGATGGACACAAACTGAACCCTGTGTCCAGCACACCAAAATTAAAATAAGGAAGTAGTTATGATTAAAAACATTCAAATTGATCTTGGAAAGGCACAAGTGTGTGTTCCTGTTGTTATTCTGGAACACTCAGGGAGTTCCCATTGTGAGTACAGAAGTGCTGCCTTTAAAAATTATTCCCCTTAAATCAGACATCTCTGAGTTCCAGCTCTTCTGCAGTATTTGAAAAAAAAAAGAATAAAAAAAAAAACCTCTTGCAAAACTTGGGGAAGTGCAGAGATCAAATTGTTCTGCAGGTCTTTCAAAGGCTGAGAACAAAGAAAACCACTAAAACCATGATTTATTCTGTGAGAGTACATCTCTTGTTTCACTATTAAAACATATCTGTTTCCTACAGCAAAATGTGCTGTCACATGCCAAAAAGGGAAAAAAAAAAGGGGGAAAAAAAAAGATAAATTCTCATCTTTTGAAAGGAGGGAAAGGCTGTAGAGCACATTTTTGAGATATCTTTGCAACCAAACTAGCCCTGCTTGGGGATAACAAAAGCAGAAAGATCCATTGCACTGTGTGAAATAGATACTGCCTGTATTCCTAAATGCCCTATAACCAGCCTGGTATCATTTGTACTAATCACATTATCATGTCTGTCTGCAAGAGATGAATGCCTGGATGCAAGGAATTAAACCAGTGATAAATTAATTTTGAATTGTTTCTTGTTGTTGTTGTTGTTGTTGTTGTTCCTGAGTGAGAGCAGCTTTGCTGTCACCATTTGGGAGAAGAAGTGATGGCTTTGGTGGGAACTGAAGGGAAGCTTTGGAGTGTGGACTCTGTTCCCTGTTCCTGCAGCTCTCAGGTGAGCTGGGGCTGCCAGAGGAGGTGCAGGGTGAGATGAATGTTTGGGAGAGCTGCTCATGGGGATTCCACTCCTAAGCAGGCAGGTGGTGGATTTAATTCCCTACAGCCCTGTGCAAAGGAGGAACCATTCTGGGGTTTCTGTCACAAAGTCAGAGAAACACAGAATGTTCTGAGCTGGAAGGGATCCCCAAAGATCACGGATCCAGCCCCTGTCCCTGCCCAGCCCCCCGACAATCCCCCCTGTCCATCCCTGGCAGCGCTGTCCAAAGGCTCCTGGAGCTCTGGGACCATTCCCTGGGGAGTCTGGGCAGTGCCAGCACCCTCTGGGGACAGCAGAACCTTTCCTGATCTCCAGCCTGAGCCTGTCCTGACACAGTTCCAGCCATTCCTGGTATTGTCCCTGTCCCAGTGCAGAGCTCAGAGCTCCTCATGTGGCTTCCCCTCTTTCCTTCTCTGTTATATTTGGTAGGATTCAGGTTATGAAGAGATCTTGTTCATCCTTTTTAACACCTCTGAGGGTGCTTTAAAATGATTTCAGTATTTCTAAAACTGATTGCTGTGTCTGCTGCAGCCAGTTAAGAGCCCGTTAGGAGATCTTTCCTGCAAGAAGTGTTCTTACTTACCCATAGTATCTCACAGATAGGAAATACTCAGGTAAATGATTAGATTTCAAAAAGATAATTATCATTCATCAATATGAAAAGCAGCCTTATTAGGAATTCATAAACTCAGAATAAATCTGTTCTGGTGACAAACCAAATTTTTCAACCTAACCAGTACTATGAGTAATAGCCAGTTGAATTATTTACTGAAGAATTAAACTTGTTTTCACCCAAGATGTTGTCTCTGATTTTGTCACCAATTCACCAAGAGGTGGACTTCCCACAGAACTCATCAACCAAACATTATCTTATCAATGTTATGTCATATCACAAGGGAGATAAAAAATGTGTGGCTGATAGAGGTTCGTCAAGGCACCGGGGTCTAATCTTAGAGGAGCTGCTAAGATAACAACCAGTATTCCAGGTGATGGCTGCAAAACTTTGCTCCTTGTCACCAGAATGTGGCACAGCTGGAGGGTGGCACTGCTGCTGCCTTGTCACCAGGTTGTGGCACAGAGACACAGACAGTGGCACTGCTGCTGCCTGTTCCAGGGCTGTTCAGCTCTCAGCAGCCTCTGCCTTCTGTCAGTTCACACCCTCGAGGGTTTACCCTGGGCTCTTTTGATTGATTCCCCTGTGGGGAGGTTGCTAGAGGTGACAGTGGGACAATCTGACTGGTGGTGCCATCCTTGTGCTGATCACAGAATCCCAGGATCTCTGGGGCTGGAAAAGCCCTCCCAGCCCATGCAGTCCCAGCTGTGCCCGATGCCCACCTTGTCCCCAGCCCAGAGCTCTGAGTGCCACCTCCAGCCCTTCCTTGGGCCCCTCCAGGGATGGGCACTGCAAACCTCCCTGGGCAGCCCCTGCCAAGGCCTGAGCACCCTTTCCATGGGGAAATTGCTGCTGCTGTCCCCCCTGGCCCTGCCCTGGCCCAGCCTGATGTTAGGCTTTGCACTAGGGAAAACATAAACCAATTTTTATTCACTTGCAGTTCCTTCCCTGAATCACATTAAATCAAAACATGGATGTGTTGTAGCTACCGTTGCTGTCAGAGGCTGGATGTCATCCGGAAAGGGAAGGAAACAGAAACACTTTTGTTGTTCCAACAAGGAAGCTATTTTGTTACTGATAGTCCAGAAACAGCCCAGATTGGGTATTTCCAGGTCTAATCAAAACCTCACCATGAACTTTGTACGTGCCTTGGACTGGTTTGGTTTTTATTCTTAGAGTGCAGTAAATATTGGTGGCACACACATCCTGAGTGATTAGCTGGACTTGAAATAACCAAAGCTTTTCATATAGGGACTATAAATCCTGGAGGGTTCAGAAAAAATAGAGGAATTTGTAGGAATTGCTTCAAATTGGAATAAACAGTGGAGATGGCATCCTGAAAGACTTTCTCCGTTAAGTCAAAGTTTAAAAATGGTTTCAGTTGCTGCTAAATCCAGTGTCCTTTTCACAAATCTAAAAGCACAACCTGCACTTAAATTCAAGTTCACAAACTGCCAAAAAAACTCAAAGCAACAGAACCCCCCAAAAAATTAAAAACCAGAAAACCTTTGTCCACACATTTGTTACACAGATGACAGACAACTTTTTCCTTATACTCTGGATTCCCTAAATCATAGAAGCACAAACTGTTAAAGGTTGGAAAAGGAACCTCAAAGCCCACCCAGTGCCAGCCCTGCCGTGGCAGGGACAGCTCCCACTGTCCCAGGCTGCTCCCAGCCCCAATGTCCAGCCTGGCCTTGGGCACTGCCAGGGATCCAGGGGCAGCCACAGCTTCTCTGGGCACCCTGTGCCAGGGCCTGCCCACCCAAACAGGGAACAATTCCTTCCCAATCTCCCATCTGGCCCTGCCCTCTGGCACTGGGAAGCCATTCCCTGGCTCCTGTCCCTCAGTCCCTGAGGAATTGTCCCTCTCTGGTTTCCCTGCAGCCCCTGGCAGGAGCTGGGAGGTCTCCACACCCCCTTCTCCTGTCCAGGCTGAGCAGCCCCAGCTCTCCCAGCCTGGCTCCACAGGGGAGGAGCAGTTGGGATCTCTCTCATTCAGCTCTATAGTCCCACACTGAACTACAGACCAGCAGAGTTATTTGGCTGTAAAACTTCCCCAAGACATTTTGAGTTTTCTAATTTTCACACATTTTATAGTGTGAATTTCACAATCTCATTACCTGCCACTAGCTAAATCTATCTAGACATTAAAACTTGGTGTTGTTTTCTCCCTTTCCCCATTCATAATTTCAGCTATTTTTTTTTCCTTTCCTGAAGTGCAGGTATGAAATGTGTATCTACTACTTGCTTTCATCCTTCAGATTACTGCACTGCTTCTTTCTCCAGTACCTGGGAGATGACATCACATGTATTTTCCTGCACAAAACCAAGCCCTAACTCCCAAGCCCTTGGAATTCTTGCCCAGCTCTCGGTGCCTGGAGCGTGGTGTAAGGGCTGCCTCCTGCTGTGCGCCTCATTTGCACACACAATCCCTCCCACTGCCCGACAACAAGTGGGGAGCTGCACAAGCAGGTGACTGTAATTAGTCGTTTGCATCCATAATCACCTCATTTGCACATGCAGAGGGAGCAGCTCTGCATTTTAATGGGTTCTGAAGCTCTGCTGCAATGCTGCTGCCTGCCTTGGTGTGCCCAGGCACCACGGGGGCGTGTTGGGGTGACAGCGGCTCTGGGGTGATTCCCTGCCAGGCCAGGGGCATCCAGGACCACACGGACCCCGTGGGACAAGGGGGAACCCTGCTGAGGATCCTTGCTCCTTCTCCTTGCTGAGCCTCCTGAGGGATTCCCACGAGTGGAAGGGATCTGTTTGTGCTGACAGTGCCATCTGTGTGCTGCTTCCTGGCACACCTAGAACACTCTCCCTCTCCCCTCCCTCTCCTCTCCCTCTCCATCATCATCTCCCTCTCCTCTCCTCGGTGGAGCTACAAGGGGTCATATTTGTCAAATATCAAATGCAGAATTGGAATTCCTGCTCATTTTCCTGTGCTGTTGGCATCTGAAGTGCTGTCAAGTTTTTGTTGGAATGAAATAATCCAAAATCTAGGTCAAGTTCATTCTCCAGAAGTCTCTTGAGTATTGTTTTTCTACAGGTTGAAATGATATTCAGGCTTTTCTACATTAGTAAAATAGCCTGATTAATGGGAATTTAAAATGCAAAATAGCATCTTCACTAAACTTTCTAGGTCCTTCTCTGCATATCATTGTCTGGAATCCCAAATCTTGCCAGTAAAGTACAATATAGTTTCAGAGACTGTAAATCAGTCAAGGGAAGGTGATCATTAAATACATTAAAATGCATGAAAATTACCTAAATGGAAACCATTAGATTAAATGAAGCAGCTACAGTATAATATCCTGATGACTCCAGAAACTTTATTTAGATCATAACTGTACTGATGTTGTGCAAATCCCATGATTAAAGGGAARGTAACATATCTCTCCCTCTGCCTCCTTTTCTTTAAGAATTTGCAATTTCAATTCCTCCACGGCTTAATAAACAGTTACCTCAATAAAGGCTCTTCCCGACGCTCGGCACCAATCTGCATTTTGATGTGGTACAGCACGAAGCCTTATCTCAGTGTGGCATGTTTGCAGAAATAACAATGTTTAAATAATGACTGCAATGAAGCATGAAACCCTTTGCCAGCTAAAATGGACATAGTGAGGGATCTCAAGGCTCAGCTCCCATTCCCCCTTTGGTGTTTCTCCACTGAGGCTGACGCTCGTCCCTGCTCCCAGAGCCCTGCTCCTGACCCCGTGCACAGCTGGAACGAATTCTCTGGTTTATAGTTCTTTATCACCCCACTCAACAGCAGCTTTTGGTCTTAATGCCCAGCAGTTTCGTGGAGTTTCATTACAAATATATTTTACACTGTTTCTGTTGAAACCTCCTAGTGAATTATCGTTTTCCTTCTCATCTCAGTGGCATCGTATTTGCCATACAATTTGTGGATTGTGAATGCTCTTGTGCTTCTTTATGCAGCCCTTATGTTGGATATTGCACAAATTTCTCAGGGATTTAAAAGGTCAAATTTTCTGCACAAAATCCTCGACCTTTTCCTTGATTTTAATGGGTTGTTTCATGTGGGACTTTTCAGTCGTGTACATCCTGGTAATGCAGAAAGCGGAGTTTCAATTTTTGATGTTCCACACTCCATTCTGCTGTCCCTAAACACAGGTGCCCATCGCTGTGTGGTGATTTGGTGCTCCCCAGCCTGCTGAGGTGCTCTCCCTATTCCCTGGCTCTATCTGCTCGAGTGCAGGCACTGGATTAGAGCTTCTGGGGAACTGGAATGGGACCACAGCACATGAGAACAGCTTCCTAAAGGAGTCACTAATGGCTGTTATTCCATAACCCATCCCAATTCAGAAAGCTAATTCTGACTTATATTAAAATAACTAAAGAATGCTAACAGGTTGTTTAACAATATTTATAATTGATAATGTTATATCAATAATATAGGTAATTATCTATAGGTGATAATTGCAATGACAATGTGCTGTGTGTAGTCGACAAGGTTTAAATCCCTAAATTGGCCGATGGACACGTGAGATGTGAGCAGCATCAGTGTGTGCAGTTAGTGTGCCCTAAAAGCAGGGTGCACGGTGTAATTCCAGCAGGAAGATGGGGAGGGAGGAGGAAGATTAGAGATCAGTGGCCCAGGGGTGCTTTTAGTTGCAGTGGACTCAATTGACTGCAAACTTGCAATTGCAGTTGACGTCAGTGGAAGCTGCCGGTGTCTAAGAAGTTCTCATCAGCTTAGCAGTATTCATCTGAAGACAAAATTAGAAATGTATTCCACATGGTGCCACTGCACGGGCTGTACTGTGTAGAGAGAGGAAGGGGATGTGAGGGATTCAGGTGGAGTTCAGAGAAAGAGGAGAGAAACCTTTCACAGAAACTGAAAGAGAATAGCCAAGAGGACTTGCAGCGACTGAGGCACACGAATAAAGAGAACAGAGGTTTCTCTCTGAAGAAAAGGTTTAGCCAAACTCCCTTCATATCACACACAGAATTAGAATTGTCTGCTTTGATTTTGAATTAATAGATCTTTTATGAAGAAAGCAGAGAGAATCAGGGCCGTTTGCTGAGCAACACGAGAGCTCAGAGAACACCATTAGTGAAAGACAAAAGCTCTACAACTGGGTTTTCTTTTTTTTCCCTGCCAGTCTAGAGGCAAAAGAAGCTGGCACAGGTTCAAGGCTGCAGTGGCCTGCTGAAGTACCTGGTAGGTTCTGCTGCCCTCTGTGATGAGGGGGAAGCATCAGGGCAGGATGGCAGAGCTCACCCCAGGAATTCCCTGGCTCTGTGCTGCTCCCCGTTTGCACCTGCACTGCAGGGCTGTTCCTGCAGCTGCTGCTGCCAGCGGGGATGCCAGCCCTGAATGGCATCCTGAGGGGCTCCCATCAAAGGAATGGTCACAGCAGCACTGCCAGTGGAGTCCCTGGTAGCACCTGACCGGCAGCAGCACTCCCAGAGGGCAGGAATCACACCCTGAGCTGTGCCCTTCCAGCAGGAATGGGACAGGGATTGGGATGGGGCTCAGCACACACTGATTGTTACAGAATCTGGTTTAAAATCCACTGGCTTGGGCCCTGATCCCACCCCTTTTCCAGCTCTCTCCAGTGCTGTCCACTGGTGCCAGTGTTTTGGTGAACAATCACACACTTTGCACTGCCAAAAGCAGCTGCTGATGAAGTTTGGGATTTTTAATCACAGCTGAACTTCCAGCTGTTTCCAGCAGCATATAAAGGCTGTGCAGCAGTACTGTGGATCTGTTTATCCCCCTTCCAGCCCCACTTAGGCAAAAGGAATATTTTTTCCGTACAGCAAGCATTCCTAATAATTATTATGTTTGTTTATACTTTGGAACTGCATCCATTAAAAATGCTGATAGAAACTGAAAATCAAAATTAAAGCCTGTTCTTGTTAGAAAATGTTTATTTTAATCATTTTTGTCCTTTGCTGACACAGAGAACATTCCCCACTGCAGCTGGTGGGGCCCTGCTGCTCCTTCCCTGCTTCATCCAGCCCCTGGCTTGGGCCATCCCTGATCTCCTCCTCACCTGGAGCCTCCTGTCCCACCTGGACTCCAACATGTGCCACCTCACAGGGCTGCTGAGACAGCTCCAGGAGCTGCTGGCTGCACAGAGGGATGTGCAAGGGCAAGGCTTTGACATCTGGGGTCTGTGCGAGGGCAGAGGCAAAAGATCAGCTTGTTTCCCAGGAATGGAAATATTCCACTACATCCACAGGTGCTATCTGTGTACAGAGGCAAAGAGAAGTTTCCTCTGCAGAAAGAAATGTATAAACTAAAGCTGAAGGCAGAAATTGCTGCTGCATTGGTTAAAAAACCACAGGGGTGATGAAAAGGCAAGTAAATTTTACCAGCACAGTCACAAGGGCTGGGCAATGTTTTGCTGACAGAGCAGGAGAAGCCTCAGAAGAGCAACTTTGAGGGAACTTGTCAAGGAAATCCAAACTTGCACAGGCAGCTTCAATTATGTCTGCTCGGTTACTCCAACTGAAGCCTGATGAAAAATTTTAGAAGCTCGATATTTTCTTTCCTGTGGTTGGGAGAAACAAGCTGGATGCTGTTCAGGCTGTCATTTTTACTGCCTAAAGAGCAGGCCCCTGCTATGCTGGATTCTGTTCAGTCTTTGGGAAGATTGGGACTTGAAGAGGTTGGGATTTTTTGGTCCCCTTTTTATTTTCTGGCAGCTGAAGTTGGAAAAGGTGGTGGCAGTCCCAGTGACATTAATTTCTTATTTCACAATATTTTAGCGATATTCTAGCAGGTGTAAAACAGTGTCACCAATTTGATTACTGCTGCAAATGGGCAAAAACGCCAGTACAGTCCAGAGGGGCAAAAATACCAAGGGGACAAAAATACCAGAGGGGAAAAAATGCCAGGACAATCCAGAGGGCCAAAATGCCAGTACAGTCCAGAGGGGCTGGGCTGGGCCTGGGAGCTCTGCTGGCAGAGCCTCCAGCTCTGGGCCCTTTATAGGGCTCAGAGCAGGCACTGAGAATCCCATCCCACCTTCCCAGGCTGGACACAGATCCCTAAGGACTCGCTGGTGTAACCTTATCTCACAATGCACAATGTACACTAAAGAAGGTATTTGTACCTCCTGAAAGGTTTGTACTACAGTTGGTGTTTGGATCCTCCCTGCAGTGCCCTGGCTCTCACCTCATTTCCGAGTGCCACAGCAGCAGCTCCCGGTGCTCACAGCCTCTGTATTCCCAACCCTGCTCTGCTGAGGGATTTTTATTTCATACATCATTTCTTAGTTACAGCTGTGCAATCATCTATCACGTCTGCAGAGCGTGGCGTGGGGGTGAGGATGTTCTGTGAATAGACACTGAAGAGGGAAAAATCAACACAGAGAAATCTGGGGGTTTTACTGCACTTAGGCAGTGCTCGTTTCTCAATTCTTTAAAAACCCACACGCTTTTCTAACAACTGCAGGCCATTTGTCAAGCAAAAAAGGTACCTGAATGGATTCAGTGGAGATCTGCTTTTCTTGGGCACTGATGTAGTATTGGGAGTTATAAATAAAAAAAAAAAAAAAAAAAAAAAAAGGAAGAAAGATTTCTGTCAGCTGTGCAGAGAAATGACACGGGAACGGTCCTGAGATAGGGGTTGTCATATCTAGAACATCCCCTGTCACAGTGAGCGGTTTCATGCTAACACAAACCCCTGCTATAAATCATCAAGAGGAGGAGAACCTGAGAGAAGTAGGAACAAACCCATATATCTCAGCCACAACCAGCAGCACCATTTCTAAGACTGAGAGCAGCCATAGTTTTTATCCTTCCTTTGCCTCGGTTTCTGCAGAGAGGTGACATTCACCCAGCCTGTCACCAATGCCCTGCTCTAGTGCTTCAGGTCTGCAATAAACCTTTTGAGCTGATTATCATTCCCCCAGTGCCAAAGGAAGCTCCAGGCAGTCCCACGTGCTGTTGGACTCGGTGCTTTGCTCAGGTCAGCCCTACAGCCCTGGCTCCTTGATCCTCCTTCCCTTGGGAGCTGCTCCCACCCAGATCATGGCTTCTGCTCCTGGGGTCACTTGGAACAATGAGAAACCAGAAAACCTCCAGCCCTGCCACGGGCAATTCCACAGGAGAAGCTGTGGACACGGCTGCTCATTTTCTCTGTAGGATTGCCTGTTGTCTTTGAGCCTGAACGTGAGAATTTTGTATTCCAGGTCATTAGGCACGAAGGCAGAGATAAGAGATTTGAAGATAAGCAAGCAGCAGAGGTCATGATGTGCTTGGAGTGGGCAGCCCAGGCCATCTGCATTGCTTGTCAGCTCTGGCTTTTTTGGCATTTGTGTGTATTTTTGAGTTGCAGAGTGTTCCTCTGAAGAAGGGCCAGTCCCTTCTATCCTGAGGAATGAAATGGGAATTAAAAGGTTTCTGTGTTATTGTTCCTGTGGGTGGCAGGAGATTACACTTGGTTACTCAGGAAATCCCTTCCAGCCCTGTATTTCTTTCCATTTTGAAGAAGATAAATCAGGGAAAGATCATCCTGTGTAACTAAAGGAGTGCAGAACATTACACAACAGGAATCAGCCCACTGCTACGGAGCCCAGGAACCTGGCCCTGCATTTTGCATTGCCTTTACTCATGAATTGATTCAGAGTTGGTGACTTCTCTGGAGTCATTTCACAAGGGTTTGGATGGGATTGTTTGGGGACAAACAAGAGTAACTGGCAGTGAAAGGTGAGGCAGAGCTTGGGCAGTGCTGTGTTTTCCCCATTTGCTGGTTTGCAGTTGGTGTGATGGGATGTGCCACAGTGATGCATCTGCTTTGCAGCACTCAGGAATGCAGGCACAGATTCGTGGGCTGTGTTTGTGAGGGCAGCCAGCTGGTCCTGCAGCATGTTCTGGAGCAGGACTGACACATCTCACGGTGTGTGCTGTTTGACTGTCCTGAGCTGGCACTGCAGGATTTCTGTGCACGGGCAGCAGGCCCTTTCCTCTGTACAATGCTCAGGTGTTGTCTGTCAGGGTAATCCACACTCACATTTACATGTGCTTTGTATTACCTGTGCTTTTCCTTATCCGGCCATCCCATTCACCTGGCTGCTGTGGAATGTCACCGGCCAGTACACAGCTCTGGTGCCATGCTTTTTAGAACACAAGCCCTGAGGAATGACTGAGTGAGCTGGGGTTGTTCAGCCTGGAGAAAAGGAGACACAGAGGTGACCTTATCACTCTCTACAACTGCCTGAAGGTGGGTGTGCTCAGGTGGGGTCAGCCTCTTTCTCCCCGCAGCAACTGGCAGAACGAGAGGACACAGTCTTAAGTTGTGCCAAGGGAAATAAGGTTAAATATGGAAACGTGATAAAGCATTGGAATGGTCTGCCCAGGGAGGTGGTGGATCACCATCCCTGGATGTGTTTAAAGAGACATTGGATGTGACACTTGGTGCCATGGTTTAGTTGAGTTTTGGGCATGGGTTGGATGGATCTTGAAGGGCTCTTCCAACTCTGGAGATTCTGTGATTTTAAAAAATATTGTATTTGTGATGTCCCCAGCTCAGCAGAGCTCCTGAGCAGGGTGTGAGAACAGCAAAGACTCTGTACCTCACCAGCTCCTGCTCTCCTTCCGCCATCCCAGGCTCCCCCAGCCCTGCCCTGCAGCCTGTGCAGTGCTCTGCTGCAGCAGCTCCTTCACAGCAGAACCACAACAGCTCAATCTGATCAGTCTCCAGGAGTGGCAGAAGTCTGTGCAAACTCCAGTCCCTGCTTTGTGACAGTGTCACAGTTCATCCTCACCCGAGCCATCAGCTGTCAGAGCGAGCTGACAGGACACACAGAGCTGCAGTGAGCAGGGCCAGGGCTGCAGCTGCAGAGACTGCACACGCTGCCCTCCGAAAGCAACTGCTCATAGGAAAGCAGCCCCCTATCTTGTATGAGCATCAATGTGCTTTAGACCAAGTGAATATGTTGATGATTTTATTGCACCATACATATATATATATATATATAATGTCAGAGAATCCAGAATGGTTTGGTTGGGTTGGGAGAGACCTTAAAACTCATCCCATTCCACCTCCAGCCATGGCAGGGCCAGCTCCCACGTGTCCCAGCTGCTCCCAGCCCCAATGTCCAGCCTGGCCTTGGGCACTGCCAGGGATCCAGGCAGCCAAAGTTCTCTGGGCACCCTGTGCCAGGGCTGCCCACCCAAACAGGGAACAATTCCTTCCCCAATTCCCATCTGGCCCTGCCTCTGGCACTGGAAGCCATTCCTGGCTCCTGTCCCTGCAGCCCTTGGCCATTGTCTCTCTCCATCTTTCTCTTGGCTCCTTCAGGCCCCCAAGGCCACCTGAGCTCAGCCCAAAGCTTTCTCCTCTCCAGGTGAACAATCCCAATTTCATACACATTATGGTATACCCAGGTTCTCTAAAGACCTTGGGACAGAGGATTTTTCCTCCATTTTTGTGGATATGTTAATTTCCTTTTGAGCATAATTCTGTTATCTCTCCTCATGCCTTACCTGACCACCATTATTTGGGGCACCCAAAATGAATAGGAAATATGATTTTTCTTAGGTCTCCAGGATTTAGTGTGGCTGTGGAGGCTGACACTTGTGTGATGCTACTCAGTGACAATGACAACGTTTTTATCCCTGGGAAAATAATTAAAAAAAAAAAACAAAAACAAACCTTTAAACCCTTGAAAAGAATCATTAAAACTTTATACTCAGATGTGCTTTAAAAAAAGTGCTCTGAGGTGCAGCAGAAGCCAAAGCAGGTTTGCTCTCCAGTTGCCATGCCTGCATGTACAAATGGGCATTTGGATGTGGGAGTGGACACGTCCCTTAACCAACAGGGGACATTTTCCAGCCAGGAATGCAAATGTGCCCATGAGCTCCACATCCATCTGAAACCCTGCAGGATGGCTGACTGTCCTCTTTTCTTACTGAGAGAACCAGAACCATGTTTAACCCAGGATTATCTGCCCGAGCTCTGTCCTGACCTGTGACCTGGGAAAATCAGCCTGTTTGGTTTCGACCCAGAGTCAAAATCAGCCCTGTAATTCCACACCAGATATGAAAAAAAGGATGTGACTAATGGGCAGAGTTCAAGTGGAAAGGTTATGAATCACTGACATAAAGTGTTATTTTCAATTAACCAATCCTCTTCCATCAGCAGAGCTACAAATGTCCATACTCCTTGGAAAAGGTTAATCATGCTTTGGAACTTGGACTTTTTTTAGACTAAAAAAACCGTCACTTTAGAAGAAAAAGGAGAGCTGCTTGGATTTGTCCTAAAAAAATTCTTAAAATAAAAGTAGCACAATGTCCAGTTAGGTCATTTACAGAACAGCAGCCTTGCCAAGAGCTTTTGATTTTTTTTTTCCTTTTTCTGTACCTTCTTGTCTGGTATTTTTGAAAATAGGAGATCAGAACACAAGAGCTGGAATGAGACGAGGTGGAACTGCAAGAGGAGAAAGAGGAACAACAGGGAGCTGTGGGGACTGAGGAAGGGAGGATAAAGGAAACAGCATGGAGATGGGAAAAACAAGAGCCAGGGAGGGGGTGGAGGTACCAGAGTGAGCTGAAGGGAACAGAAGAACAGGAAGAAACTTTCGACTTTCTGATCTTCGAGACTGTCTTTTACATTTGCCGTTAAATATAGATGGCAACATACATCCTACAAGGCGGAAAAATAAAGGAAGGCAGAAAAAAACAAATGCTGTGAATAAGTCTTTGGGTTATTCTAAAAAGCAGAAGAGACTTTCAAGTTGCTGGTCTTTTGATTTATTATGATGTTGCTGGGATTGAGCGGTGCCTGTGCAGCTCCACATCTCAGATTTATGAAGCCATGCAGTAAACATGATTTCAATTATCTCTGAAGAATGTTTTGATTTTATTCACAGGGAAGCTGCTCTCACAAGGATGGCGGTGCTTGCCCCGCTGGCCTAGTTAGGCTGGGGGTGCCCTACTTACCTGCTCCTTGCCCCTCTTCGTGGAATTTATTGCTGTTGGTGGGGAAGAGCTGCCCTGTGCCACATCCCAGTTGGTTGGAGAGGAAGGGTTTCCTGGGTGGAAATGGCTGGCGGGGTGTAGGATCTGTAGTTTAGATGCTAATTAAATCTAATGTACCAGCTCTGCTTTTATTGCTATTAATGCCAGGAGTTTTGCCCAGCTCCAATTAATGTTAATGTGAGGGAAAAGGAAGAAAAAGGCGTTTTTGACAAGCTTAAAGAGGATTCTGCTCAAATGTCTTTGTGTTTCCTCTACTCATTATGTGTTGATATAAATGTAAATGTCTGTGAGAAATGGAGAAAGGAGAATGTAAAGCAATCCACGCTTATTTTTGGCTGGGAATAGCAGCACTTGTGAGTCAATTTAAGCTCTCTAGCCAAGCAGGCTTGGCAACTCTGGCACTGCCAGCACTCACACATGCTTTTATCCATTTGCTGCTAGGGCTTGATCCCGCAGAATCCTGTAGTCTCAATTTATGGCAAAGTAAATTTAATGTAAGATTGAATGGGAGGCAATAAACTCACAAAAAGCAGGCAGCATGACCTGTTGCTTAATAGCTTTCTCCCAGATGCAGGCACCTGATTCCAATCCATGTCTGCTCCTCTAGCAGGCATTCTCTTTTTGCAATCAGTTTTACAGGCTGAAGCCAGGAATTAATGAGAAGGAAAAAAAAAAAAACCTGAATTTCTATTGGAATTCCTTATTTTACAGTTTCACTTTTTTTAAATTGGCTTTCAGATTTATAATTTCAGCCTAGAAGAAGAAGGAAAATCTGTTACTCCAGGGCCTGCCCCTCAATAGATGTGAGCAGACTTTGTGTACTCATGGTATTCCAAAATGGGTTTGCACAGAAAACTGATATTCCTAAAGCAGTAAAGAATGAAAGTGATTCTCTTTTTAAGAAGATGGCTCAGAAGGAAAGCAGCCTGATTAAACTCAACCCTTTTGTTTTTGCCATAGAACTGGTGGGGTTACATGAAAGTCACACTTAGGGCCTCAAGGTGTTTTTGGACTAAAAAAGGGTGTTCAGGGGGAAGGAGAATATTTTGATGGCTGAGGTGGATTTCTGTGCTGCTGCACTTCAGCAGACCAGAGCAAAACACATCGTAGTGGTGCTGGGAGAGAGGAAAGATAAGTATGGCTTGAAAAACAGTTGAATAAAAAATAACCTGGTGCTCCAAGTTAGCACAAGGTTGGCCCATTTCCAGCAAAATCAGTATCCAGCCCTCTTCTCTTTCTCAGGACTGGTTCCTCTATTCTCAGAGCATCCAGTGTGGTCTACACCCCAGGCTCTCTTTCACCTTCAGGCAGTTCTGAATTTGTTCTAGCAATCCTTTAATCCTTTTCCTTCCTTCCTTCCTTCCTTCCTTCCTATCTCCTAATTCCTTTCCTTCCTTCCTTCCTTCCTTCCTCCTTCTTCTTCCTTTCCTCTTCTTCCTTCTTCTTCCTTCCTCTTCCTTCCTTCCTTCCTTCCTCTCCTTCCTTCCTTCCTTCCTTCCTTCCTTCCTTCCATGCTCAGGCTCTCTCTAATTTCCACCCTCCTCAATCCAGCCCCCTCCAGTTCTGTTGCTGTAGAAACTATCAGCCTTCAGACTCACCCCTCACCTTTTCCCCTCTGGATTGTTACTAGGAGGGGATAAAACCACCCCAATATTGACAGTGCAGTCTCTGCAGCTGCAGGGAGAGTTTTTGAGAGAACATGGTGATTTTCCAGCCAATTCTGAGGCTGGGGCACCAGGCAGGGCTGTGCTGTGGGAGTGACACCAGGCTTTGCTCTTGGGCTGAGGTTAGGTCATTCCATGGGAATTTAAAAATTGGTGCTGAGGCTTAAAAGTGCTCTGCCTAGAGAGAAGTGACTCTGGGGAGAATTGTACCCAGGAAGGGTTCCCTCAGCGCTTCTCCCTGGCACTTGAAGGCATCTCAGCTGTTTTTGGGAGGATTGTGGGGAACAGTTTGGCCAAGAGCTGTGTACCTCCACTCACTCAGCAGCAGCTCTGCAGGGTGTGCAGTGACATCCTTTGAACCTCAGTCTGCGCTCAGGTCCCCAGTGCTGCTCCCTCTGACTCCAAGTGCTTTGTTCCCTGAGAGTGTTTTGTCTGTGCAAGCTCTTGATAAAGGTCAGATTAATTGAACAAATGAGATGCTTTCTCTCAAGTATCGCAAGGTGAATGCAATTCTCAGTGGGAATATATTCACGATTGCACGATTGTCTTGGTTTGATTTTTCCCTAAAAGAAAACTCACCAACTATTCATCTGGGGTGAATATTAATCAGATGAAAAATAGAAATTGCTATTTTCTTGTATCACTAGCAAAATATTCCTTCCTCCTACCTCTGTTCCCAGTAAACATTCTGTCTGGCAATATAAATAAAATACAGCTGATCCTTGCTTTGACAATGATGTTCTACAGCAGCAGAGGAGAACTCAGTCAGCTTTTCCTTTTGTGCTGTCAGCCTTTGAACTCTTTGCTTGTGCAAAGCACGTACAGAGTAGGGGAGCTCCAAATGAAGGGTCAGCCCACAACCCAAAGAATAAACACCCAAACAGTGCAGACTGTGGAATTTCAACGTTGGGTTGAATCCTTAAAGCCCATCCAGTGCCACCCCAGCCATGGCAGGGACACCTTTCCTCTATCCCAGGCTGCTCCCAGCCCAGTGTTCAACCTGGCCTTGGGTACTTGCAGAGATCCAGGGGCAGCCACAGCTGGATGGATCCTGAATGCCTCGTAAAGGCGGCCTGAGATATAAAGGGCCAGAGGAGAACATACAGAAAATAAAGCAAGAGTGGAAATGGTATAAAATGATGTTGGTTTGTTTTTATAAATGGGGGAAACGGTGCAATAGCAGGCCAGACCCCCCACTATACCCAACAGAATGCAAATGAAAAATGCCAGACCCTCCTGCATTGCCTCATTGCCTTTGTTTCTCTCACTTTATCTGTTTTCTGGTTTTTTATATCTTTGTCATAGTGACTAAATTTGTAATAGCTTGATGCTCCTGGGTACAATGTGGTGATTGCCAGTGTTTCGGGATGAGTGATTCCTAAATTTGTGTTCCTAAAGTTGCATTTTTGTAGCTATTGCTATGTCCAAGGCAAATGCATTCCTTTGTAATGCTCATATTGCTTAGAACAGCTCTTTTAAGGTGAGCCCTGAAATTGAGTGTTTATAGAGGAAGAAGGCTCGAGAAGAGAAGAAAAATAAGAAATAATTAGGGAGGGCAGAGAACTGCTATCTTTAAAGGTATTTTTAAAATATTTTTAGGCCTCTTTTTTAGGGAGTTGGCTTTTTAATTAGTTTTATGGGTAGTTTGGTTTTTGGTTTGGTTTTTTTTTTTTTTTTTATTTTTTTTTTTAAGATGCTTTTAATCTGTTTACTCAGGTCTGCATTAGAAATAGATTACATTGTCTGAACAGAATTAACCCCTGCAGCAGCAGTGCCGCTACTCAGTGGTGATACTTCTAGCAGCAGCTCTGACTGTTTCCAAAGGTTTGTTTGTAACCTGCACTGTAAATCCTGCTTGGTTACACCTCAGATGGAAACAATCAGCCAAAGGCAGTATTACAAATTTAATTTTTTATTCTGTTGGAATTGCTTTTTTTTTTGTACTGCTTAAATTAGGTTTGGGGTTTTTTTTTAACATAACATATTTCTTATCTTGTATTACAGAGAAAGTCAAATTCTCTGAAGATTGATGAAAGTACAGCTGCATTTGTTTGGGTTTGCATTTCAGACCAGTAAAGGATGGGATGTAAGTTTGACTTGGTGAACAGCCTGAGTCATGGCTCCTCATCTGAGGTGGCGTTGACAATGGTTTGTAGAGTGGGGATAAATAGAAAGGAAAAGACACTGAATGGGCTAAAATAAATTTGGGAAATTTCAGGTGGTTACTTTAATAAAGTTTTATTGGGAAGGGACACAAAGGATTTGGATATAACACTAAAATTTATGGAAAGACATTACATTTGTAAGGTGGGTGTTTTCAGTCAATAAGGCTGCAAATGGAGGCTGGTGTCAGAAAACCTAAGGGTAACACACTTAAAAAGGACACTTTCCTAAAAATTATTTTATTTTGCAGCAAACAACTGCGCCCACCACAGAAATTCAGACTGTGCAGAGCATCTTATGATGCCTTTAATTTGTGTTTGTCACAGTCCCTCCCTTTCCTTTAATGCTGCTGAAAGTGGGAGTAGAAAGAAAAGACTACAAAAATACTGGGCTTTTACCAGTGAAAGATAAAATTCAACCACCTGATTGTGGAAGGCTGGGAGAAAGGAGATGGAAGATGTTTCCATTGGTCTTTGAGCTGTAGTCACTCTGTTAAACAAGGCTGTAGCTGCCTCATTGCTTCAGGAGTTAAATACAAAAGCAATTATTTGACACAACAGCCAGAGCTGACCTGTCTTTATTCACATCATTTTCAGGATTATGGAAAGCCCAGAAACAGTAGAAAGAGATTTTGTTTTTCTGATGAAAGAGATCTGTGGGAGGTTAGAAGGCATTTGTACCATGGTATTGTGCTCAGGAGGGAGCTGGAGCTGCTGGAGCAGGTCCAGGGGAGCCCACGGAGGTGCTGGGGGGACTGGAGCCCCTCCCCTGTGGAGCCAGGCTGGGAGAGCTAGGGCTGCTCAGCCTGGACAGGAGAAGGGGGTGTGGAGACCTCCCAGCTCCTGCCAGGGGCTGCAGGGAAACCAGAGAGGGACAATTCCTCAGGGACTGAGGGACAGGAGCCAGGGAATGGCTTCCCAGTGCCAGAGGGCAGGACCAGATGGGATATTGGGAAGGAAATGTTTCCCTGTTTGGGTGGGCAGGCCCTGGCACAGGGTGCCCAGAGAAGCTGTGGCTGCCCCTGGATCCCTGGCAGTGCCCAAGGCCAGGCTGGACATTGGGGCTGGGAGCAGCCTGGGACAGTGGGAGCTGGCCCTGCCATGGCTGGGGTGGCACTGGGTGATCTTTAGGGTCTTTTCCAACCCAAAATATTCCATGACTCTGTTTTTTTATTGCTGGAAATATGAGATAAATGATATTTTGATGATTGCAGATAGTATCAAATATCGAAAAAATCCAGTTCCCTGTTAAAAACAAGCAGGGGAATCAGGTCCCGTCGACTTTGAAGTGTGCTAGAGCAAGAGCTGCATACAGAGGTTTTACAGAGTAGCTACAACCTTGTGCTGTTACTTCGATACCTCTTAATATCCCTTCCTACAGAATGCCAAGTGTCTTTAAAGTTGGCATCAAGACCTCAGCAGCTTCATCCCGAGTTTGTCACTGAGAATTACAGTATCCAAGCAGGTGTTTTGTGATCACTTCTCTGACAAACACCCTCTTCCCTGTGCCCAACTTTGATGTTTTGCTAATACTCTCAAAATTAAGTATGTAGTTAATAACCAAGAGGAAAGCAACCAAGCTTTTTTTACTGATGGATTTGGGTATTTTTAAATGACTGGACTAGCAAGTGGAAAATACTGTTTAGTGTTTAACGTAGACAAATGTGAAATAATCAATGTGTAGGCAATGAACCAGTGTAAAAAGTGTATATACAAGAGAAAGCTCTGCAGCATAATGACAGGGAAAGGATTTAAAAGTTATTATAAACAAATCCATGAAGATATTAGCATGGCTGTGTGCATGGGGATAAAAGCCACCATGAAATGGGGATGCACAAATGAGCAGAATACAAATGAAAACAGGAAATATTGATACAGTACAAGGTTGCTTTACTGCTTTGGTTTAAATAGTACATGAGTTCCAGTTTTTAAAGTTTAGTATTCTGGTTACAAACCTGCTTTGTAGCTGAGGCATCCTCTTGGCATTTGGATTTCTAAAATGGGATTCTCATTTTTCAACCCTGGGGCACAATATTTGCCCCTATAATTTCTGTTCACTATCTGTGTTTTAGAAGGCTTCTTCAGTGGCCATATCACAGTAATTGTATGCACAAAAATCCAATTATGTGTTTAGCTGGCTTCTTGCAGGCACACTTACATTAAGTGGAGCCACACAACTGAAATAATTGTTTATACAAGTAATGGTTGAACATGGAAATCTGGGACTGGTCTGCATTAGAAATAGATTACATTGTCTGAACAGAATTAACCCCTGCAGCAGCAGTGCCGCTACTCAGTGGTGATACTTCTAGCAGCAGCTCTGACTGTTTCCAAAGGTTTGTTTGTAACCTGCACTGTAAATCCTGCTTGGTTACACCTCAGATGGAAACAATCAGCCAAAGGCAGTAGATTCTCTTTTTAAGAAAGATGGCTCAGAAGGAAAGCAGCCTGATTAAACTCAACCCTTTTGTTTTTGCCATAGAACTGGTGGGGTTACATGAAAGTCACACTTAGGGCCTCAAGGTGTTTTTGGAACTAAAAAAGGGTGTTCAGGGGGAAGGAGAATATTTTGATGGCTGAGGTGGATTTCTGTGCTGCTGCACTTCAGCAGACCAGAGCAAAACACATCGTAGTGGTGCTGGGAGAGAGGAAAGATAAGTATGGCTTGAAAAACAGTTGAATAAAAAATAACCTGGTGCTCCAAGTTAGCACAAGGTTGGCCCATTTCCAGCAAAATCAGTATCCAGCCCTCTTCTCTTTCTCAGGACTGGTTCCTCTATTCTCAAGCATCCAGTGTGGTCTACACCCCAGGCTCTCTTTCACCTTCAGGCAGTTCTGAATTTGTTCTAGAATCCTTTAATCCTTTTCCTTCCTTCCTTCCTTCCTTCCTTTCCTTCCTTCCTTCTTCCTTTCCTTCCTTCCTTCCTTCCTTCCTTCCTTCTTCCTTTCCTTTCTTCCTTCTCTTCCTTCCTTCCCTTCCTTCCTTCCTTCCTTCCTTCCTTCCTTCCTTCCTTCCTTCCTTCCTTCCCTTCCATGCTCAGGCTCTCTCTAATTTCCACCCTCCTCAATCCAGCCCCCTCCAGTTCTGTTGCTGTAGAAACTATCAGCCTTCAGACTCACCCCTCACCTTTTCCCCTCTGGATTGTTACTAGGAGGGGATAAAACCACCCCAATATTGACAGTGCAGTCTCTGCAGCTGCAGGGAGAGTTTTTGAGAGAACATGGTGATTTTCCAGCCAATTCTGAGGCTGGGGCACCAGGCAGGGCTGTGCTGTGGGAGTGACACCAGGCTTTGCTCTTGGGCTGAGGTTAGGTCATTCCATGGGAATTTAAAAATTGGTGCTGAGGCTTAAAAGTGCTCTGCCTAGAGAGAAGTGACTCTGGGGAGAATTGTACCCAGGAAGGGTTCCCTCAGCGCTTCTCCCTGGCACTTGAAGGCATCTCAGCTGTTTTTGGGAGGATTGTGGGGAACAGTTTGGCCAAGAGCTGTGTACCTCCACTCACTCAGCAGCAGCTCTGCAGGGTGTGCAGTGACATCCTTTGAACCTCAGTCTGTGCTCAGGTCCCCAGTGCTGCTCCCTCTGACTCCAAGTGCTTCGTTCCCTGAGAGTGTTTTGTCTGTGCAAGCTCTTGATAAAGGTCAGATTAATTGAACAAATGAGATGCTTTCTCTCAAGTATCGCAAGGTGAATGCAATTCTCAGTGGGAATATATTCACGATTGCACGATTGTCTTGGTTTGATTTTTCCCTAAAAGAAAACTCACCCAACTATTCATCTGGGGTGAATATTAATCAGATGAAAAATAGAAATTGCTATTTTCTTGTATCACTAGCAAAATATTCCTTCCTCCTACCTCTGTTCCCAGTAAACATTCTGTCTGGCAATATAAATAAAATACAGCTGATCCTTGCTTTGACAATGATGTTCTACAGCAGCAGAGAACTCAGTCAGCTTTTCCTTTTGTGCTGTGAGCCTTTGAACTCTTTGCTTGTGCAAAGCACATACAGAGTGGGGGAGCTCCAAATGAGGGGTCAGCCCACAACCCAAAGAATAAACACCCGAACAGTGCAGACTGTGGAACCCCAGGATGGTTTGGGTTGAATCCTTAAAGCCCATCCAGTGCCACCCCAGCCATGGGCAGGGACACCTTTCCTCTATCCCAGGCTGCTCCCAGCCCCAGTGTTCAACCTGGCCTTGGGTACTTCCAGAGATCCAGGGGCAGCCACAGCTGGATGGATCCTGAATGCCTCATAAAAGCGTCCTGAGATATAAACGGCCACAGGAGAACATCCAGAAAATAAAGCAAGAATGGAAATGGTATAAAATGATGTTGGTTTGTTTTTATAAATGGGGGAAGCGGTGCAATAGCAGGCTAGACCCCCCACTATACCCAACAGAATGCAAATGAAAAATGCCAGACCCTCCTGCATTGCCTCATTGCCTTTGTTTCTCTCACTTTATCTGTTTTCTGGTTTTTTTATATCTTTGTCATAGTGACTAAATTTGTAATAGCTTGATGCTCCTGGGTACAATGTGGTGATTGCCAGTGTTTCGGGATGAGTGATTCCTAAATTTGTGTTCCTAAAGTTGCATTTTTGTAGCTATTGCTATGTCCAAGGCAAATGCATTCCTTTGTAATGCTCATATTGCTTAGAACAGCTCTTTTAAGGTGAGCCCTGAAATTGAGTGTTTATAGAGGAAGAAGGCTCGAGAAGAGAAGAAAAATAAGAAATAATTAGGGAGGGCAGAGAACTGCTATCTTTAAAGGTATTTTTAAAATATTTTTAGGCCTCTTTTTTAGGGAGTTGGCTTTTTAATTAGTTTTATGGGTATGTTTGGTTTTTGGTTTGTTGTTTTTTTTTTTTTTTTTTTTTTTTTTAAGATGCTTTAATCTGTTTACTCAGGTCTGCATTAGAAATAGATTACATTGTCTGAACAGAATTAACCCCTGCAGCAGCAGTGCCGCTACTCAGTGGTGATACTTCTAGCAGCAGCTCTGACTGTTTCCAAAGGTTTGTTTGTAACCTGCACTGTAAATCCTGCTTGGTTACACCTCAGATGGAAACAATCAGCCAAAGGCATATTTACAAATTTCATTTTTATTTCTGTTGGAATTGCTTTTTTTTTTTGTACTGCTTAAATTAGGTTTGGGGTTTTTTTTTAACATACATATTCTTATCTTGATTACAGAGAAAAGTCAATTCTCTGAAGATGGATGAAGTACAGCTGCATTTGTTTGGGTTTGCATTTCAGACCAGTAAAGGATGGGATGTAAGTTTGACTTGGTGAACAGCCTGAGTCATGGCTCCTCATCTGAGGTGCGTGACAGTGGTTGTAGGGTGGGGATAAATAGAAAGGAAAAGCACTGAATGGGCTAAAATAAATTTGGGAAATTTCAGGTGGTTACTTTAATAAAGTTTTATTGGGAAGGGACACAAAGGATTTGGATATAACACTAAAATTTATGGATAAGACATTACATTTGTAAGGTGGGTGTTTTCAGTCAATAAGGCTGCAAATGGAGGCTGGTGTCAGAAAACCTAAGGGTAACACATTAAAAAGGACACTTTCCTAAAAATTATTTATTTGCAGCAAACAACTGCGCCACCACAGAAATTCAGACTGTGCAGAGCATCTTATGATGCCTTTAATTTGTGTTTGTCACAGTCCCTCCCTTTCCTTTAATGCTGCTGAAAGTGGGAGTAGAAAGAAAAGACTACAAAAATACGTGCTTTACCAGTGAAAGATAAAATTCAACCACCTGATTGTGGAAGGCTGGGAGAAAGGAGATGGAAGATGTTTCCATTGGTCTTTGAGCTGTAGTCACTCTGTTAAACAAGGCTGTAGCTGCCTCATTGCTTCAGGAGTTAAATACAAAAGCAATTATTTGACACAACAGCCAGAGCTGACCTGTCTTTATTCACATCATTTTCAGGATTATGGAAAGCCCAGAAACAGTAGAAAGAGATTTTGTTTTCTGATGAAAGAGATCTGTGGGAGGTTAGAAGGCATTTGTACCATGGTATTGTGCTCAGGGGAGCTGGAGCTGCTGGAGCAGGTCCAGGGGAGCCCACGGAGGTGCTGGGGGACTGGAGCCCCTCCCCTGTGGAGCCAGGCTGGGAAGCTAGGGCTGCTCAGCCTGGACAGGAGAAGGGGGTTGTGAGACCTCCCAGCTCCTGCCAGGGGCTGCAGGGAAACCAGAGAGGGACAATTCTCAGGGACTGAGGGACAGGAGCCAGGGAATGGCTCCCAGTGCCAGAGGGCAGGGCCAGATGGGAGATTGGGAAGGAATTGTTCCCTGTTTGGGTGGGCAGGCCTGGCACAGGTGCCCAGAGAAGCTGTGGCTGCCCCTGGATCCCTGGCAGTGCCAAGGCCAGGCTGGACATTGGCTGGGGAGCAGCCTGGACAGTGGGAGCTGGCCCTGCCATGGCTGGGGTGGCACTGGGTGATCTTTAGGGTCTTTTCCAACCCAAAATATTCCATGACTCTGTTTTTTTATTGCTGGAAATATGAGATAAATGATATTTTGATGATTGCAGATAGTATCAAATATCGAAAAAATCCAGTTCCCTGTTAAAAACAAGCAGGGGAATCAGCTCCTGTCGGCTTTGAAGTGAGTTAGGGCAAGAGCTGCATACAGAGGTTTTACAGAGTAGCTACAACCTTGTGCTGTTACTTCGATACCTCTTAACATCCCTTCCTACAGAATGCCAAGTGTCTTTAAAGTTGGCATCAAGACCTCAGCAGTTTCATCCCGAGTTTGTCACTACTGAGAATTACAGTATCCAAGCAGGTGTTTTGTGATCACTTCTCTGACAAACACCCTCTTCCCTGTGCCCAACTTTGATGTTTTGCTAATACTCTCAAAATTAAGTATGTAGTTAATAACCAAGAGGAAAGCAACCAAGCTTTTTTACTGATGGATTTGGGTATTTTTAAATGACTGGACTAGCAAGTGGAAAATATTGTTTAGTGTTTAATGTAGACAAATGTGAAATAATCGATGTGTAGGCAATGAACCAGTGTAAAAAGTGTATATACAAGAGAAAGCTCTGCAGCATAATGACAGGGAAAGGATTTAAAAGTTATTATAAACAAATCCATGAAGATATTAGCATGGCTGTGTGCATAGGGATAAAAGCCACCATGAAATGGGGATACACAAATGATCAGAATACAAATGAAAACAGGAAATATTGATACAGTACGAGGTTGCTTTACTGCTTTGGTTTAAATAGTACATGAGTTCCAGTTTTTAAAGTTTAGTATTCTGGTTACAAACCTGCTTTGTAGCTGAGGCATCCTCTTGGCATTTGGATTTCTAACATGGGACTCTCATTTTTCAACCCTGGGGCACAATATTTGCCCCTATAATTTCTGTTAACTATCTGTGTTTTAGAAGGCTTCTTCAGTGGCCACATCACAGTAATTGTATGCACAAAAAACCAATTACGTGTTTAGCTGGCTTCTTGCAGGCACACTTATATTAAGTGGAGCCACACAACTGAAATAATTGTTTATACAAGTAATGGTTGAACACACTCATGGAAATCTGGGACTCTTTTTCTAAAGTCTGCTGCAGTGCTTCAGATGGGGTTAATACACAGCCTATGAGTGGCTTTCATAATTTTGGTTTTTTTATTCAGAATTTGGCATCTTGAGTGATTGACTGGTTCAATATTTCTATGGTGGATGACCTGGGGTGAGTGGCTGATCCCCAAGGGCTGTGCAGCCCTTCAGAGGGGCCCAGACAGCTGGGAGAGATTGGCAGGGAAAAAAACAAACATCTGGAGTTCAACCAAGGCAAGGGCAGGTCCTGTCCTGGGCAGGAACAGCCCCAGCAGAGGCACAGCCTGGGGGGACCCTCTGGGGCAGCTCTGCGGGGAGGGACCTGGGGTGTGGGGACACCGAACTGTCCCTGAGCCAGGAGAGTGTCCTGGGGACACCGAACTGTCCCTGAGCCAGGAGAGTGTCCTGGGGACACCGAACTGTCCCTGAGCCAGCAGAGTGTCCTGGGGACACCGAACTGTCCCTGTAGCCAGAGAGAGTCCTGGCGGGACACGACTGTCCTGAGCCTAGCAGAGTGTCTGGGGGTGACCGAGGAGCGAGGGGGCCCGGGCCATCGGGAGCAGCGTTCCCAGCGGGTCGGGAGGGCTCCATCCCTGTGTCCGGCTGGGGCTCCTCTGCACTGCCCCTGTCCCTTGTGTCGCCGCTGGGGCTCCTCTGCACTGACCCTGTCCCTGTGTCCCGCCTGGGGCTCCTCTGCACTGACCCTTGGTCCCTGTGTTCCCGGCCCTGGGGCTCCTCTGCACTTGACCCTGTCCCTGTGTCCGGCCCTGGGCTCTCTGCACTGACCCTGTCCCTGTTGTCCGGCCCTGGGGGCTCCTCTCAGGGCCGTGTTCCGGCTCGGGCCCCTCAGCCCGGCGGGCACAGGGAGCTCCTGCAGCGGGGCCGGCGGGGCTGCCGAGGGGGAGGAAGGGCCGGGAGCGGCTCGCGTGCCCGGGAAAGGCTGAGGGAGCCGGGGCTGTTCCGCCTCCAGAGGAGCCCCAGCCCAGAGGGCCCTCGGCCTGGGTGTGCCTGGGTGCAGGGAGGGCTCCGAGCGGGGCCAGCGATGGCACCCGAGGGACGGGCAGGGACCGAGCCCAGGAGCTCCCCCTGCACAGGAGGCACAACTTGTGCCCTGGGCAGTGCCCAGCCCTGCCCACATTGTCCGGAGAGGCTGGGCAGTCTCCTCCCTGGGGCTGTTCCAGAGCCACCATGGACACACTGCTGTGCCCTGTGCTCTGGGATGGCCCTGCTGGGGCAGGGAGGGGCAGCCACAGGAGCCCTGGGACCCTCCAGCCTGGGCCCTCCCTGGGGTTGTGTGAAATGAAAATGTTGATTAATCCTTTAGGTCAAACCTTTCTCACTAACAAATCTAATCTAATACTCCCCTAGCAGGTGTTTAGCTTTAGAATGCAATAGGTAGAGGATATTTGTGACGTGTTAGTGCACACATGGAGGGAGTGACAAAGCCATGGCTCTTTTCTGGCTCTCACAGTGTCCTTAGAAGCCCCTAAATTGTGTGCAAGGTTCCTTCACTTGGCTTTTCCACTACAGCATCTTACAAAGAGAGAAAACAACTTTATTTAAACCTGGCATAACTGTACAGTACATTAGGTCAGGCATCCACATTAAATCTGGGAATGCCCTATGGGATAGTGGAAGGACTGCATCATTTTAACAGCTCTCTGGCTTTTTGCTCAGTGGATAAAATTTAAGCTTTTATTAGCAGGCAGCCTGTTCCTTCCTGCATGTGGGCATGTTGTCTTCGATACAAAGATCTTAAAAAGACCAGTTTTATTTTCTTAAACTATTTCTCATAATGGCTAAAGTCACAAAAATATCTCTGCCTGTGCAGCATATGCTTGATTTTTCATGTGCCCCATATGTAGTCTGGTCGACAATTTAAGTCTTTTTTTTTTTTCCTCTTTTTTCCCTTCTCCCTCTGTTACAGATGGTATCGTTACTGCATTTTCCTATTGTCTTATATAGTACTGCCTTCATATGGATTGGAGTGTCCTAGGATCAATAGATGTGAACTGTAGCTGATTATGTTCAAAATTAATAATGTGTGTTGAACCCAGTAATCTGATTGATACTGTGGCCTTATTTTTATCAGATTCCTGAAGTGACACAGAGCTCATCTTCTTTGCAGTGAAAACATTGCTAGTTAATCTAAATTTGGTTTAACATGCTGATGCAAGATGAGAAAGTCGGGATAAACAGTTCTTTCTTTTATTGCAGTTTGTCTGTGTGCTGTGCTGAGGTAGAAGAAACTGGGAAGGACGACTGGAGTGCCCAGTACAGCTTGGTATAGGGCAAAAGTCCTGAATTTGAGATCAAGGTCACAATTTGGGATTTGCAGTGAGTTTAACTTAAAATATTTTAAAATATCTTCAACAGTGTTGAACCTCAAACATACCTGTAACATAAAATATATATTTTGTTTTTTCCATAATATAAAACTGTGGCTTGCTCTGGTATTCAATCTCAAAGCGTTTTTAGACTTGCTCATCTGCTAAACTTTTCATCGATGCATGACAAAATTTGAAGAAAAATGGATGCTTTCCAATATTTTCCTCTCACAAATTAAAATTTAAGAAAGATTACATGCTGGAATAAACTGCATGTCATTTCTACATGTCTAAAGTTCATGTGATTGCAATTTTGAAACTTTAATTTTTTTTTATTAGCTCTGGAAGCCTAAAGTCCTTATTCTTCTACTGTCCTGCTACCCAGAGTGAACGTAGCAGTTTAGAGATGGCCAAGTCTGGCGAAACTCTCACACAAAGAATAAAAGTGAGGGTCCAGTTCTGTAACCTCAGTCATGCAACACCAAAATTAATAAAGTTTGGTGGTTTTTGTTTGGTTTTTTTTTTCAGCTTTAGAGCCAGGCAATTGTGTCTGTTGGAAGTCCGTGTCCTTTTGAGGCTGGCTTCAAAACAGGACATGGAATTTAAACACAGTAATGAGAAGTTAAGGTAAGAAGGGTTGTGGGGGAGTACAGGAAGATAAATGTTGGCTTTTGAGCACAGTTGTGAAATAGGAAGTGAAAAACAGTGGGGGAAACTACGGAAAAATACACATGGATCTCCCAGGTGATGAGGGATATAATATATTTAATGAGAAAATTGATGAAGGGCTAGTGAAATAAAATTGGACATGCTGAGAGCAATAGGTAAACCAGATAAAGTTCTGCTAGAATGGAAACCTGGGCAAAGATCAGAGAAACGGAGAGAGTGCTGTTCTCTGAAGCAAAAGCAAAAACCTCTGATCTCATTTTCCTAACTCTTATAATGAACAAACAGCTAAACAGGCCCTGTTACTTCTCTGCAGTGAGATTGTGCTAATTGGGTGGTAGCAGCTGCATGGGGGAGAGTCCATGCTAGATAACATTGGAATTCTCATTTACTCTTGGGAATGTCAATCCCAAATGTTTATGATCCTGGTGATTTCCCCATGTCATGTTTATGGTACATTAGTGGTTAAGTTTATTCACCTCCAATCCTGGGGGCACTTCTGGGCCCCTCATAAAAAGAGGGACAGGGAGGGGCTGGAGCATGTCCAGGGAAGGGAATGGAGCTGGGGAAGGGTCTGGAGAATTCCTGAGGGAGCTGGGAAAGGTCTGGAGAATTCCTGAAGGAGATGGGAAGGGTCTGGAGGGAGATGGGAAAGGACTGGAGAATTCCTGAGGGAGCTGGGAAGGGTCTGGAGAATTCCTGAGGGAGCTGGGAAGGGTCTGGAGAATTCCTGAGGGAGATGGGAAGGGTCTGGAGAATTCCTGAGGGAGCTGGGAAGGGTCTGGAGAATTTCTGAGGGAGCTGGGAAGGGTCTGGAGAATTCCTGAGGGAGCTGGGAAGGGTCTGGAGAATTCCTGAAGGAGATGGGAAAGGTCTGGAGAATTCCTGAGGAGCTCTGGGAAGGGTCTGGAGAATCCTGAGGAGCTCTGGGAAGGGTCTGGAGAATTCCTGAGGGAGCTGGGAAAGGGGCTGAGCCTGGAGCAAAGGAGGCTCCGGGGGGACCTTGTGGCTCTGCACAACTCCCTGACAGGAGGGGACAGCCGGGGGGGTCGGGCTGTGCTCCAGGGAACAGGGACAGGAGGAGAGGGAACGGCCTCAGGCTGGGCCAGGGCAGGGCCAGAGGGGACACTGGGAAAATTCCTTCCTGGAAAGGGCTGATCCAACCCTGGCACAGCTGCCCAGGGCAGGGGTGGAGTCCCCATCCCTGGAGGGATTTAAGACATGTGTGTGGCACCTGGGGTAATGGTCAGTGGGATTTGGCAGGGCTGGGGTGCCAAATGGACTCGATTATTTTCAAAGTCTTTTTCAAACAATGCTCTTGGGATTCTATATGGAATTATGCATCTTGTATATCATGAAATAGAGTAACTTCTATTCCAGGAAGTGTCCACACTTTTGTAGGTTAGTGAACGAAAGAGGACATTCTCTGTGGTTGAAAGTAATAATTAATTTGCTCTATTTTTGGCAAGAAAATGCATATTTTATGTTTTCAACATCTAAACCTGTTATCTATGTATGTTAAATATAGTGTACGAGTGCTTTGTTAATTTTCACATCAGAAAGATCAAGAACAGTAAATCACCCCGATACCTTTGAGCTGTACATTGAGAAAACCCATATCCTGAGAAGTTCAAGACAATCTGAGCTTTTGCTCCCTTACATGCTGAGATAATTTGCATGTGTCTTTAAGATCACAGCGATTTGGGCGATTAACATTTTTAAGTCCAATTAACACCAAATGTTATCAAAAACCTTTTCGCAAATTGCAATTTGCTGCTGCAAAGAGCAAGGAAGAAACTGAGCATTTGGCTTCCTATTTGCAGCCATAACTCAGTGCCATAAAAACGTGGGTATTGTGCTGTGCAGGAACTTTATCTCCAAAAGCATATGGGACTGGATAAGCATGTGGGCTTGGGGTTAGCCCACGTTGATTTACAGTAATCACAGCCTTGCTTTCATGTTAACTTCTGGTTGCTTCTATATTTTTCATTCTTCATCAGAGAAAGTGTAGGTTCAAGTAGGATCCTGATTCTGCCATCAATTCACTTTAGTGGTTTTCAGGGTGATTTTCAGGCAGAGAGGGTGAATTGCGTGTCTGACATGTTACTGCTCAGTTGGTTTCATTGCTACCTGAAAAATCTCTTTGTCATTATTTTCTTCTCTTGGACCATTTTATGTCAGTGGGGAATTGAAGGAATTTTGTACAGCCTGTGTGTTTCTTTGGTTTTTTTTTTTTTTTGTTTTGTTTTGTTTTGTTTTTTGGTTGTTTCTTGGGTTTTTTTGGTTTTTTTTGTTTGTTTTTTGGTTTTTTTTTTTTTTTTTTTTTTTTTTCTCTATTACAAATGTAGTCACATCCTGAACCCCCATGCAGACCAACATTCTAAAAGCCAAAAATCATTAGGGATGGCCTCAAAATTGTAATTTGGCCAGTCACAGGGCTGTTTTGGGCTAAGATTTTGGGGCAGAATTTGATGGCAGCAAGTACTACTATCCTGGTAGTCCAAACACCTGAGGCTTCACGGCAGCTTTGGAAAAGCAAATTGTTCCACATATGGTGGAGATTTAAGGGCAAGTAATGCCAGTAAATGGAGAGACACCAAATAACAAAGAGTGTCTCAGGATAACGCTCTCCTTTGAAAACTGGCAGCTGCAAAGGAAGGAGTTGCTTGAGGATGTTATATTTATAGAAGGCAGGTTAAGATAAAACAAACAAAATTTGCAAAGAAATGTAGCAAAGGTGGGAGGGGGCTGGATGTAAGATGACAATGACAGAATATTTAGGAAATCTGTTGTTCTGAGTGGTCTGTTGTGCAAGTGGCAGATCTCAGGTCCAGGGTGAGTATAGTGCTGTGATTTGCTATGGGAAAGAGAGGGTGGAAACTAACCCAAATTCCACCAATTCTCTGGCTGTACCAAAGGAAAAAAGGTGTCTCACTACCCTTAGCCAGAGCTGAAATCAATATCAGAGACTACAACTCTCATGAGAAGGGAAGAAAAGAAGAAGCAGATCAGGACAGCTTACAGGAGTTCAAGTGTACCCTACAAGGACTTTTCAGAGGATTATATGTACAGTCTCCTGCCACTGTCCACTTGAAATCATCGTTTGTGCTGGTGACAACCAGCAAACAGAAATCAAAAGAAATGTAAAAATTCTTTCAGATGAAAATTTCAAAATGGACAGATTTAAACAAACCACTTTCTCAGGTTGTTCTGGATCCATAGGACCAAATTTATTTTCTGATCATCCCCCCACCTTTCACTTTAAGGCACCTTTATGCCGGTATAAACAAATAACCTAATTAGCCATAATGTCCTCAATGACACCATTTCAAACACTGATTTTTCCTCATCAACTCCAGTTCAAAATAATTTCCCCACGTGCCAATCTCAAGAGGTTATTTTTAGAGGATTCTTAGAAAATGAGGGGAGACTGGAGATGCCCTGGGGTGCTGAGCACAGCCCAGCTTGCTCCTTTCAGTGGGATGCTGTTGCTTTGCTGCAAAGGGCAGAGCTCCATGCAGGGAGTGAGGAGGGGGATTTGTGCTGGGTGAGAGCAGCAGGATCACCTGGGTGGTCACTGAGTGAATGCTGTCCTGTGCTGGAGCTCTTCCAATATTTCATAGAATCAGAGAATATCCAGGGCTGGAAGGCCCCCCAAGGATCATCATCTCCTGTCCCTGCACAGACACCCCAACAATCCCACCCTGTTCATCCCTGCTGCAGAACTTTTCCCATCCTTTTCTTGGAGTCACCTCCTCTTTCCATTTCCCTGTTGTCTCTTTCTTGCGTCCTCTACATAAATCTGGAAGCAACACCGTTGCTCTCAAATGCCAGCCAGTGTTTCTCAGCTCCTTTTAAACCATGTGCTAAAGTGTTGTGAAGGTTTCATGCTGCATTTCCTGATAACCCTGTTCACTGAATAATTAATTCTTGTGTTATGTTCTCTATTCAGAGCGATTTAATAAGGTTTGGAAATGGGGAGCACATGTCATCCAGAAGAGTGGCTGCTAAGCATCTCGCAGAGCCTCAGCCCAGGAAATGACAGGAAAAGGGGAAATGGGGTTCTTTGAATATTGAGCAGTTATTTCTGCCTTTCTCTGCATCTCAGAAATTCTCATAACTCCAGTGTCTGCACCTTTAAGTAAAGATAAACTGCAGCTCAGACTCTGTAGAATTTTCTTGGTGGTGTCTCTTAGTTTTGATTGCAAATGCTCTGACTAGAAAGATTTTTCTGATTTTTTAAAAAATACTATTCCTGTTGTCTGTCCTTTTATATTTCAACTGCATGCATAAAATAACCTGAATCTCAGTGCATTTCAGAGCTGTACCAAACAATCCTGTCAAATGTTTCCTTTTAGAAAACGTGGCAGTAGGTGCTTGTACTCTTGCAACAATTACAGTAATGATCCATTTAAACTTATGCCATTAACTATTTTAATTTTTTTCTTGGCTCTGCATCAAGGTCATGCTGTTAGAAGCAAAACAAACCCAGGAGACCAGAAAAAAAAAAAAAAAAAAAAAGTCCAAGTTCATTTTGGTGTGTGCTGGTTTACTGGGTGTCATTTACAAATGACAAGCAGCTCCTATCCAAATCACACAGCCCAAAACCGAGGCAGACACGTGCTGGGAGCTCAGGGGAATTCAATGTCACCGTCTGGGACTTGATAAAGTAACTTCCTGCGCTCAAACATTTGAAGTAAACAACTGCATTATGTCTTTTCTCACTCAGCCTTTCGGTTCAGCACACACTTCAATGGTACATGAGGGAAATCTGGCTCCCCGGTCCTAAGCAGTCCCTGGGGTGTGCAGAAATCAGACCCAGCAGGGCTGGAATTGTGAATGTGCGCTGGATCGTTCCCTGGAGGAGCAGAGCTGCTTTCCCGGGGACCCAAGGTCTCCAGGAAGCTGTGAGGGTGGGAAGGGCTGCTATGCCCTTGGCACTGTGGAACTGAGTGGGAGGAAAAGAAGATGCTTCAACTGCAGGGCAGAGCTTGGACTCGCTTGGTCCCTCAGGTGCTTGGAACCATGAAACTCCTCACCCCCAGCTTGCAGCAAATCGCAGAAGGACCACATTAACTCAGAAGATAGAATCCACTCTCTACAAAGAGCCTAAAAGGTGGGGAGATAGTGAAAGCCAGAGGCATTGCCATCCCCTGTGCTATCTGGTATTAGCCAGACTCCCATCCAGGGCCACTAAATGGGAGTCCTGGGGAGTCTGAGAGCCTGGGCTAAATTACTGTCATCTGGCTTCCATGTGGGCAGCCCCTGATTCCTGCTGAATTCCCCCCAGCTGAAGTTCCTGGGCTTAAAATAACATTCTTTATCTCCCTCATCATATTCAAAACTCATTTTGCTGCAAACCACCCCCTCAGCCTGGCCCCAGTGATTGATGGAGTGTTCTGCCAACATTTTTTCCCCCCCATCCTGGCTTCTTACCCAGCCAGTTATCCTAAAGGGATGCAGAAATGGTGAGGGAAAGCCAGGCTGCAGTGGGTAATTCAGTCCTGTGCCTTCAGTCAGCAAGTGGGACTGAAAACAACCTCGTTGAGGAATGTAAAATCATCTGCAGGAATGTCTCCTGATACCAGGATAAAAATGTGGTCATAAAATTGCTCTTCATAAAGAAGAATAATATTAATAATTTTAAAGACTTCTATAGCCAGTTTAAACTTAAATGAAGCCCTTTATTGCTCTCCTGCAAAGCACAATCAAGGAGCTCATGCTCTTTCAATAAACTCCAGGGTTCTTAAAAACAGAGTTTAGTCATGGGTTGTTCCTGCAGTGAAAATATGGAGGTAAACAAAAGGGATTTTTTTTTTTTTTTTAATTTACTTACTTTTATTTAGAACAATGCATCCAGATGAAAAGCTTTGGAAGCATCACCTCCTTCTGCTGAAAACATCGTGTTCTCAATTATAAAAATCCGGGGGAAAGGAGGCTGCTCTGTGTTATGGAATTAGTGTGAGCAGTAAAACACAACTGCTTCCTGACAAGCCTGGAACATTTTATCAGCCTTCCCCGAGCCTGGGCAGTCTGGCCTGGGCATTTACTGGCTCTGTCTCCCTCGAAGCATTTGCTTGTGGAGGCAGCTCTGGTCTCCGTCAGAGGGCAGGAACTTTGGAATGTGATAATAAATCAATAAATCAGTGCTAATGAGCCCCGTGGTGGCTGCCTGGCAGCCCCTCCTCTGCCCCCAAACTGGTTTGTGCAAAGGCACGGCCGTGGAGTCAGTCAGGAGGTGTTCAGGGGACAGCAGGCAGGGGCAGCAAAGATTGAAGCAACCTCACTTTTCTCTAAGTTTAGAAATCCAATCTTTAATATTCTTCTCTCCCTGTTCTTTTTCTAACTGGCCCATTTTTGTCATCAGTGATGACATCAATGCTTTATTTTCATGGAGGAAAACTTTTCCTTGTAGAACTTGTGGTTGATGATTAGCCTTATTTTAAAAGGCAGTTTTGGGGTGATTTTTTTTTTTTGTTTGCATATTTTGAGAAAGGTTTTTTCATCCCCTCTTTAAAGAGTCTATTTTTTCATTTTGGTCAAAATATTTTCTTGGGGTGATCCAAAGCTGTGTCCACCTGGTGATTTGGGGGTTGGATGGGTAAAAGAGTCTCTCAAGCTGCTGAATTATTTTTCAGATTTTCTTGGTAGGCAATATGTACCCAACAACCAAAGGGCTGGTGTGACCAGGTTGGTCTAGAAATTGGATTGGCTTGGGATTGTAGGTCTTTATTAGGTCAAAAATAAAGTCCTGACATTATGAATATAAATTTAAAAACTTACATTAATTTAAAATGAGCTGTGGTTTTGCTTTCTGCTGTTCTTTTCCCCATCAAATCTGAAAAAAACTCATCTTCTCAGACATAGGTCTATGGTAAATGTTGGTGAATATTTATTGTGTGGACTAATGGAATTTTTCACTAGCAGAAGTGAAAAATGCTGTTTTTCTGAAAGTGTTCAGCTTTAAAAGCACTGAAGAACACCGCAAGCAGTAAGTTTCGAACTATGAATTTATATTTAAAGAGCAAATTTTGGTAAATAAGTTGCCAAAGCGCATGGAAAATTGGTGGTAACTTTTCATGTCTGAGCCATGAATGTAGTGTTTGTTCCACAGAATAGAGCCCCTGTAGCTCTTTCCTGCCAAAAAAAAACATCAGCCTGGCCTCTAGATTTCCAACAGCACTCTGGGAGGAAAAGAAATAAAAGTAAGAATAAAAAATCACTT
>CM019224.1:2606954-2652464 GCA_009741485.1 Malurus cyaneus samueli
TTCTATCAATATTCTAACAAAGAGACTGAGAGTTCCAGCTTTAGAAAGGAATCATAATAAACAAAATCCCCCATAATGTCAGCTCGGTGTTCCTTACAGCGAGTCATGTGGGCAGGAAGATTGGTGGTTCTGATATCTGGATGTTTGTAAGGTCTTTAATCAAGACATTCTTCCAACTCATAACTCAACACCACAGAGTGAAACACAGAAGGTAATTGAAGCTGATTGATAAAATATGGATTTCCTCTCCTTGGAAGAAAGTTAAGAGTACTTAAGGGGGAGAAACCCCAGAGCATTCGCAGTTCAGATGAAAAATATGCTGACATCTTTCTTCCAGGAAAAAAATAAATAAAGATAAAAGCTACAGGAAAGAGTAGGTGACAATAATTAGTTTGTTGTTTTAAATTAGGAGGTCTCCTGGGCCAGATGTTAGTTGTCAGGGAGTGATGCCCCCTCCTGAGACATGTAATGAAACTGAGATAGCCAGGGGCCTCGGGGAGGAAAAATAGGCTCTGTGTTTGGAGATGTCAATTTATTACAATGTTCTTGCCTTTTGCCTGGAGCATCTTGTGACTGGGGATGGAAGGGAAAAGGGAGAGAAAGAGAGCGTGCAGGGATTGATGGAGGGGATGCAGGATTTGTATTCCAGGCGGGTGTGGGCAGCAGAGCGTGCAGGTTCTATCATGAGGAGGAGGAGGGAAGCGGCGGTGCCGCGGGAGGAGCGCACACCCGGGCCGGGCTGGCCGAGCTCATTGCCATGCAGGGGACACGGCCGGACCGAGAGCAGCTCGGCTCTGCTGATCCTCTGGTTAAACCAGAGTGCGGGGCTCTGTCTGCACTCCTGCAGCAGCTCCGGCCCCTGGACACGGCGTTCCGGCTGCTGGGATGCTGGCACAGGGCAGCTCCGTGCTCTCGGGCCATCCCAGCGGTCACTAAAACCTCGCTGACACCTCAGTGTCCCGCGGGCACGGAGCGGGCTCGTCCCGGGACACGGAGCCGAGCTGCACCCCTGGCCCTGCCCCCAGCACCTCCGGGGATTGTCAGGTTATCCTGCATTCCACGTGTTTGGGATCATGCTCAGCATCAATCTGGGTCGATGAGAACAAACAGTGCTACAAAATTGCCTTCAAAGGTGACAGCTCCGCCGGGGCTTCGCCACTCGGCTCCCGCAGAGCGCACGGGCACAAAATAGCCCCGATAAAGCCATTGCAGTTGCTGCAGATCAAAGCCTTCATTTGTGGCACCAGCCACATTTGTACCACTCACATTTCACTTTTATTCCTGTCTCTGCCTTTTATTTCGGCGCAGGAATAAGGACAAATATTAACCTGATTTCACGTGAGGGATAATACATTTTCCAGTGTTCTCATGGAGCTGTGTTAACTCATTAAAATATTTTTTATGCTTCGGGAGCTGCAAATGCTAAGAAAGATGATGGATATAGAAAAATATATGAGTTTTGCAAAAGTTCTGTCATTCAAAATTATTTTCCAAGACTTAAGTGTTTCAGAACCAATTAACTTTGAAAACAGCATTTGCATTTACTTTATCTCAGTGGGGTGAAAGACTGAGTTGTTTTTGATTTATTCTTGTTTATGGAATGATTGAAAAATAAATCTTTTTAAAAGTGACTCATTTAAGGTGCCCACATGATACACATTTTAGTATCTACTCTAAAAGGTGTGCCAGCAGCATTCTGCATTTTAACAGCTTCTAACTGGTTTAATAAAGTGCAGTTTGCGTTTGTGACTTCCCAGCATGAGCACTGTATTGTTTCAGATGATGCAGCTGCTGACTTTTAATCAAATGACTATTTAAAAGACATAAAGACGTACCTCCATCTCGTTTCCTGGCTGGAATTTCAGCACACAGGAATTAAAGAAGGAATGTTACAGCAGATTATGGCACTTGTAATCTCTCAATTGGCTTCTGGTGGTGTTACGAGATCTTTTTCATAAACCCACCTGCTGTCCAAAAGTTACAGGATTTTTCCATTAATTATATAAGATTACCTCAAGTTTACCTAATGGCTCTCTGGGACTCTGTCCTGACTGCAGTGGGAGCAGAAGATGCTGGGACTTTGCAGGTTTAATCCCCGGGTCTGCAGATTTCAAAGAGCCAGAAGTTAATTAACCATTGCTATTCCTAGCTGGATAAATACTGGAGTCAGAGTGAACCATCCAGACATATCCATGGAGTCAAACCTCCCAGCTTGTTGTTCATTAGGAGTATTTTATAATGTTGGTAACAGCTTTAATCTCTCAAACACAGCTAATTGGATAAACTACAGTGAGCCTATGGGCATTCTTGGGTTTTATTTAAATTGCAGTTTACTTAGAAAAAAATTTTTTGAGGTAGTCTTCCAGTCAGAGTAACGTTTTAGGAAGTGCTCCCATGATTGAGAAGTCTATATTTCATTCTAAAAATTTACTTTGACACTCCTAGGTCCGCTTGAAAATCCAGACAATTTTGAAGGCATTTATATAAATAAATAGGAATTGTATGTGGAAAATAAATGCTGTGGAATCCCTTTCAGCTGAAAGTTGTCAAGCAGGACGCAGTCCATTAGAAGAGATTGAAAAGCCCAGTGACAAGCAGGACTGGGTATTTTAAGCCTCACCACATATTTTTTGGCACAATGTGTCACAAAGGTTTAGGCAGGAGATGCAGGCTTCGAGTTGACTCTACAGAGTATTATTTTCTTCCTGTGGCAGGAGAAGCCCCTGATTCACTGCCACTGTCAGCTCTGCAGCAAAGCTTTGCTGAAGGCACCGATGCTCTGCTCTTTTTTGACTGTTTAATTTACTTATGGGAATGTTGTTCAGACATTCTCCGGTTTTGGTGGCAGCTCTGGGAGTGTGTGGGGGCTTTGATCTGCTCACACACTGTGATAAAATGGGTGAACTCCTCCGATAAATGGACTGCCTTGCTTTTGCCTTTCTCAATAGGAAATGTGTTCACTGCCCTGGAGAATGTGGGAAAACATGCAGCTAACAGGAGCTGTGTGGATATTCCCTTGTGCAGCTCTGGGATTGGCCTGGCTGGATTTTCTACTGCTTACTTTATAAATATATAAAAGGTGATTGGGGCTTTCAGAATTCTTCTATAGAAATGCCTCAGCTCAATCATTGCCTAACTGTTCCCTTCCCTTTTTTTTTTTTTTTTAAATTTTCCTTTTTTTCCCCCTCTTTCTTTCCCCCTCTTCTTTCCTCAGTGTTTATATCCAGACTAAAATCCTGTCCCATTATTCTGCTGCAGTCTGACTTCTTGCCCACCCCACATCCATCTCTTGCAGCACTCAGGCTGCAGGCTGGGGGCAGTTTCTTTCTCATTTTGACTTTTGTTTTCTTCCTTTCGTTTGCTCATTCTCACAATGTATCAGAGCAGAAGACAGCTTGGAACTTCTATTTTACAGTTCAAAGCAAAAGTTCACCATAAATTGCATGTTTATTCCTGCTTGTTTTGTTTTACTTCTGGATTTTGTGAGCATAAAATGTCTGATGAAACAAAACTTTTCCAATCTTTTCAAGAGTTTTTTGATTTTTGGCCGAATCGTCTTCCATTGCCTGTTTCTGTCAGCTGAACAGCAGTTATTCTCATATTTTCCTTTTTTTTTTCTTTTCTCTTTTTATTGTATTTCAAACCACACTCTTGGGCTGAAATATCCCACCCCACCCACACAAACAGCAGAGGTCTCTGCAAATTCTTGAATGGCTTTCACGTGTGTGCTGCCTGTTCAGGCCTGATCCCAGCTTTTATTCATGTTATATTAAAGGGAGGAACACAGTTTATGTTTGAAGGAGCAGGACCATCTTTTCCCAGAATCTCTGGTTTTCAAAGGACACTGAGTTATGGCTCAGTTCAGACACAGGTTTAGCTGCAGTGCTGTAGATAAGCCTCTACCACAAGATGTTTTCCTTTCTGCAGCTGAAAATGATGGTTGTGGGTCTTTCAGGAGAGTCTGGATTCCTTATCCTCACTTTGTTTTGGTGGAAGGAGGTCCATGGAGCTGTTAAAGAGCTGTTTCTTTGCTTGCTATTTCACACTCTTATTTTCAGTAGGAGTTTGCTGATAATCCATCTCAGTGTTGTTATGTCATTTCTCATGATGAATTCTCTGTGCTTCTGCTTGTACTGGCGGTGATAGAAGATTTACTGGGTAAAGGACAGTGACTGTGTGTGTGAGAGCAGAAATAAAATCAGACAGAGAGAGAGAGAACAGCCACCTCAAGAATAAAATCAGACAGAGAGAGAGAATAGCCACCTCAGGAATAAAATCAGACAGAGAGAGAGAACAGCCACCTCAGTGGGTCTGTTGTGCTGGACCATGTTAGTACCACCAGAGACCAGATCTTACCCAACCTCTGCCCAAACCCTGCTGTTTGAGGGGTGCTCTGTGTCTCCTTGTTCCCCCTGCTTTTCTCACCATCCCTCTGAAGCTCTTGGTGCAGGGGAGCCCCTCTCTGTGTTCCCTTTACTCCTCAGCTGGGTGGCTGTGGGAAGGTTTGTGCTGAGGAAATAATGCTGGCATCTCAGGGAATCAGTCAGACATCCCAGTGCCCTGCAAAAATACAGAGTGAGCCTTCAGATGGTATTGCATGATTAACCTGTAGCTTTTTGGAAGTTTTGGAATTTTGTGGCAATGCCTAGGAGTCATCATGTCCAAAGAGAAGTGGTCACGGTAACAGGTGGAATGATGGAGCTGCAGCCTGTGCCAGGGAATGTGCCTGTAAAAGTGCCTGAAGGAAAGATGGAGAGAGGGTATTCCCAGGGGTCTGGAGTGCCAGGAAAGGGGAGAATGGCTTCCCAGTGCCACAGGGCAGGGCCAGATGGGAGATTGGGAAGGAATTGTTCCCTGNCAGATGGGAGATTGGGAAGGAATTGTTCCCTGTTTGGGTGGGCAGGCCCTGGCACAGGGTGCCCAGAGAAGCTGTGGCTGCCCCTGGATCCCTGGAAGTGTTCAATGTATCACAATTCTAATATTCTTTTGCCAGGAGTATTAAAACATTAACTAATTTTATTTAATTTTTAACTTTCCAAAAGACCTTTTTGTTCTCTAGCCCTTGAGAGAGACCCGTTTTTCCACGTGGATCTTATCTCCAGAGGCAGACCCCAATCCAGGAAACATCCATCCCAGCACACAGCATATATTTGATAAAGAAGTACCTTATTAAGACATTTCCTGAGGAGGGATGCCGTTCGGAATGTTTATAATTGCTTTCCTGAACCGGTGCCATGGAGCTTGGCTGCTGCACCACATTCCAAAGCAAACCCTCTGATTTCTCAGCATCTCTTACAGCTTCACCCCCATCCTGGCTCCTCAGCTTCTCCTGTCAGCTTTTTCTGACACAGCACTTGGAGGGCTGGGAAGAAAGGAAGCTCATTTTTTTCATCTGCCGATTTTTGGGAGCTAAGGGTCCTCGGCTCCCTGCAGATCTTATTTCAGTGTTGATTCAAGAGCACCACAGGTGGGAAATTGGGACAAAGTATAAAAATACGAATCTGAGATTGAAAATGCTGCCCCGGCTCCTTTCTTCCCTGTGTGTTGCAGTGACCACCTTGATTGTTTCAGGATTTCACAAGTCTGATGCCTGATTTTTCCCTTGGAGTCAAGCCATGCTCGGTGAGATGGAGCAGAGATGTGACCACAGCCTGACCTGCAGAGAAAAGGAGCAGAGCTGAGAAGCTCTCAGATGTGCTCAGAGTGGGCACCAAGTTCAGAATTGGGGCCACCAGGACTGTGCTCTGTAACACTCAGTTGGCAGGAGGGTGACCTTTGCTGCAGTAGGAAAGGATTTCACACAGTGAAATATCAGAGAAAACAAAAAACAACACAAAAAAACAGCAACCAAACTTTTTACTAAGTAGCTTGCCAAGAATTCAAAGAAGATAAAAGCGACAGGTCCATCTGGAAATTCCTTTGTTCCTTGACCAGCCCCTTTGGAAATTTCCCTGCAGATGGACTCTGATGCTGTGAAGCATTTTACTGCTGTTGGAATAATGTGTAACTAGATGGAACAAAGCAGTGCAGACCCTAAATCAGCAATGCATGTGTTCTGGAGTGGAAGGAAGAAGCTGAGATGAAGAGTTGTTTTTCTTCCCTGTCTTCTGTCTAACTCTGTGATTCAGACTGTCCTTCCCTCTTGTGGCAGGAGGGGAGACAAGGAAATGCTCCAGTAACCTGCAACATCACTGATTATTGTGTGAGGTCCTGGGAGAAGTGGGGTATGGAGAAACACTGTGGGTTTCAGAAGGGGAGAGTTCCCACTTCAGTGTATCTTGCTTTGCTTTTCAAATCCTGTTTGCTTTCAGCCAGGTGGTGCCAAGTGTGTGTAGCACCAGAGTTGTATCTGTAGAAATGTCAGCCCCCCTCACATCTCTTAATGAAATGATGCTGCAGTCATTCATTCTGGAATTGCAATGCCATTTCCATGGGCTGCTCGGGGACCAAAGGCACCTCCCAAACTGCAGGGAGCAGGAAGGACATGGAGAAATGGGAACCTGGGGCCGCAGGATTTTTAGTTTCTATATGTCCATGGATCTGTATTCTCACACTCCTCCAGTGCACAGCACTAAATCTCCTGTTCTCCCATCTTCAGACAAAACAATTCCTCTCTGGGCCTGAAATCCAAGGACACATCACTGCCTCAGAGCCCCAAAATATGGAAACAACAGAGAATTGGGGGGAGCAAACTTGGGGTGATTGACACCATCAGCTGAAGGTGTCCTTGGAGAATTGGGGCCCGATGTGTTCATGAGACAGAACTGATCAAAGGGGAAGATCTCGTGACTCGGGGTCCATTTTGGGTGCAGCCTCAGGAGGAGGCTTTGTCTGCCCTCAATGTACCAGCAGGCCTGGATTAAATTTGTCTGCTCTTATTCTCTTCACTTTGTCTGGGCTCTGTTTCAGGTGAGCCTTGTTTTGGGCATCAAGCCCACAAGTGGAGTATTCCTGTTTGCAGCTGCCCAGATTCCAAGACACTGCACTGATCCTGTGTATGATGAATTGTGAAGGGCTATTCCCACTTTTACAGCACTGTAAGTGGTGCAGTGGAGGGAAGAAACCACGTGGATATCTGAGGTGAGCATGAGAATACTCCCAGAGCACAAAGGGCAGAGGGTTTGCTGCCCTGCAGGCAGCCCAGCAGCTTCCACACAGCCCAGCTCTGTCTCCCTGGGACACCCTGGACCTTCTGTGGTCAGGGAGGAGCTGCTGCTTGACAGCTCAGATTGTCTGAGCTCTGCATTTTTTCAAATGGGGAACCTCCCACAAGGTTTTCCTGATGGAGCTAAGCATCATAGAATCACAGAGGGGTTTGGAAAAGACCCTAAAATCATGCAGTGCCACCCCAGCCATGTCAGGGCCAGCTCCCACTGTCCCAGGCTGCTCCCAGCCCCAATGTCCAGCCTGGCCTTGGGCACTGCCAGGGATCCAGGGGCAGCCACAGCTTCTCTGGGCACCCTGTGCCAGGGCCTGCCCACCCAAACAGGAACAATTCCTTCACAATCTCCTATATAAATTTAGTTTGAGGCCATCACTGCTTGTTCTGTCACTCCAATCCTGAGGAATTGTCCCTCTCTGGTTTCCCTGCAGCCCCTGGCAGGAGCTGGGAGGTCTCCACACCCCCTTCTCCTGTCCAGGCTGAGCAGCCCCAGCTCTCCCAGCCTGGCTCCACAGGGGAGGGGCTCCAGTCCCCCCAGCACCTCCGTGAGCTCCCCTGGACCTGCTCCAGCAGCTCCAGCTCCTTCCTGTGTTGTTTGCAGGGTCAGGTTTGTTGCACAGAACTCTTTAGGATTTTGTACTCGGACCATGTTGTGCAGATGAACATGGAGCACGTGGGAGCAGAGAAGCCATGTGCATTTTGGACTGGGCTCTTCCTGTGACCGGTGATGAACATCAGTGGAAATTTTATTTAATTAGGACAAAGTTTTTAGGGAAAGATCAAGTTCAGACAGAGTCACAAGCAAAATGTTCTGTATCTATTCATGGGTTCACTCACCATAAATCTTGTAATCCCCAATCCTCACCAGACCCTAATGAGTGCCATATAAGGGGTTGATTGCAACAGCCTTCAAAAAAAGAGGAGAAATGAATGTGTGACAACAGGGGAGGGTTGATAAAGGGATATTGCACACCAGAGTTGGGCTGCACTGGAAATCCTCTGCAATATTTATTTCTGAAGAATGAATATTATCGCGGTGAAAAAATCATTTTCCAGTTTGACAATTTCATTTTAGTGTTACTTGATCTACTTTTTAGACACTTGGGAAATCAGTGTAACATTTTACCTCTCTCCATGCCAAAATGTGAGCTCTTAGATGACTGATTTGCTCCGCGTGCTCTCCAAGATGGGCTGCACGTAGAGCTTGTTGAGAGCAGAGCTTTTGCATCGCTCTGTGGCCGAGTCCTCTTCAGTGCAGGTGCTGTGTGATGCGGAGGAGATTCCAGTGGAGGCTCTCAGGGGTCACCTGCAGTGACTTTTTTGATGTTTCCATACTAGTGAGAGTGTATTGTACCAAATGGATGTCAGGGTGTTGTTGGTGTTGGAAGGGAGCTCTGGGGATGGTCTGCTCCAGCCCTCTGCCCACGCAGGGTCACCCCACACTGGTGACACAGGTGGGGTTTGAGGATCTTGGGAGAGCAGGGCTCCACAACCTCTCTGGGCATCCTGCTCCAGTCCCTGTCACCCTCAAAGAAGCTTTTCCTCATATTCAGATGGAATGTGCTGTGTTTCCCTTTGTGCCCCTTGTCCCTCATGCTGTGCCTGGACACCACTGGGATGTGTCTGACCCCATCATTTAAAATATTTGTGTGCGTGTCAAGCTTCCCTCTCAGCTTTCTCCAGGTCAACAAGCCCAACTCCCTCATTCTCTCCTCATCAGAGATGCTGCAATCACATCTCCACCTTTGCACCTTGCAATATCTGAGATTTCACCCTGAAAGAAATAGCAAAGTGAACTTTCAAGGCTTGCTTTCCAAAAATCACTGTTCAGAAAGGCTGTGACACTGCTTCTGACATCTTCACCTAAAGAGATCCGAGTGTGTTCTCCTGGGGCAAAGCGGTGTCAGTAAAACCCTGTGCTGAAAGTGCAGAGAGCAGCTCAAACCCTGCACCTGCAAAACCCTTTTTGTGGTGTTCTCTGAGCTCATGACCTGATCAGTGACTAATTAAAGTCTCCAGGGGATGTTAAAGGAAATAAGGTTTTGCAGGTGTGCCCTGAAGGGCTGTATGAAAACACTGCTTGGGAGATTTTGGGGTTTGGGGTTTTCTTGGGGGGAAAGGGTGGTCCCTGGAGTCTCTATAGTTTGAATAGCAGCGTAATTTAGAGGACACAAGGAAGCAGGAAAGCCTTGAAAGCTGGATTACAATCAAATTACTGAGGAGTTCACTTCTGGAGCTGGGATATTTCAGAGTATTCCAGTGCAAAATGCAGCTTAGGGCTCTGCTGCAGTGATGGGAATGAAGGGTCAAACACATTTGGTCTGAGAGTGATGCTTTCAAGCTCAATAAATATGTTGTTTGGAGACCTCCTGATTATTGTTAAGCCCCAAAGTGCAGCTTTTTAAAGGGTTTACATCTAAACTGACACCTCAACATTGATCAGAGCTCATCGACCAACGCTGTGATGGACTTGGAGAAAAACGTGAATAAATAAAGGAATTACTTTGCTGCTTCCCTCCCCTGTGGGAGTGCTGAGCTCCAGGCAGCCACATGAGGAACTCGCTGGGCTTGGGCCATGAATCAGAGTCTGAAAGTGCCCTGGGACTGGCTGAGGGTCACTTCTCTGCTGATACACAGAGGAAAATTGGAAGGCAAAACAGCAGGAGCTAACAGTCTAGAGCCCAAAGTTTAGGGGTTATTTTGCTGCTGAGAAGGAGATTGGCAAAGCTTGCTCTGTGGAGAAGATTTTAAAAAAAAAAAAAAAAAAAGGTTTGTGAAAAGGAGTTGGGTTACAGAGAAATAAATAAAAGTTGTGGGTTTGGTGCTTTCGTCTTTAGCAGTAGCATAGCCATACCTGGTTAAGTGCAGGGGATAAACAGGAGATTTCACAGATATTCACACTGATGGCCACTTGTGAAGGAAAGATGAAGGAAATATTCATTTAAAGCTGACAGCTACAGCATGGGGCAGATAGAGGGCTGAAATCAGAAAGTAGAATAGAAAATGCTTAGTCTTAATCTTTATCAAGATAACTTGCATTGGCTGCTGGCTGGATTGACTTAATTTGAAATGTAATAGAACTCTTGATTCTCTCTAAAGACACAGAAAGTTAATGCTCGAAATGATATGTGTGCTACTAATTTGGCCCCATTAAGTATTGAGAGCTACAATTTCAAACACTATAGAGTTGTTTGACTTCTGATTTGTTCATTTATAAAAAACAAAACAGTGAAAAAATATTCAGGCATTTGTTTGAATTTGTTCACCAGAAGCCAAGTACTAAACTGCTTTTTCTAGACCTTAGTAAAGAAAGTAGAGAGTGCAGGTTATGGGATCGAAAGCCTTGCAGCAGTGTGTACAAAAGGAAACATAAAACTGATTTTTGAAATATAAATATGAATCAGGAATTCACTCTTTCCTCTAAAAGCACTGTCAATGTCTGCTGATGAGATAAAGATCTAGCTTGTATCCTTCTGATGGTTTATTTGGGTGGAGGAGGAACCACATTACTGATCTTTGCTTGCAGAAGAACTTCTTGTAGCTCTTGGACATTTTTTCAGAGCATTTTCCAGCCCTGTTTCAAGCCCTGCCCGTGCCTGGGTTATTCCAGCCCCGACCTCCCCCTGTGTGTGTGCTACAGGCTGCCTGCCCTCCCTCCTGAACCCTCGCTTTCCCTGGAACAATTCCTTTGAAACACCTTTTCTCAGCAACCTCTGAACTCCCATTTTTGCCTCAATCTTGTTTATCTTTCCTCTGAATATTTCTTCATGTTTTTTTAAAGAATCTATTAAATTATAGCAGTGTAGCTCTGTTTAATAACTGGTACCAGTTGCACTGTTGCTGCCCCACTTGCCACAGGGTTTTCCCTATTTCTGGCTCTGAGAGCTGGGTTTGTTTTCAAGTTGGATCTATTTTTTTAATTTAAATCAGGCCTTATGTAAAAGCTCATTCATATGCATCAGTGTTTCACAATCAAATCATTAGTGTTGCTGCTTAACAAAAAAGGGGGAAAAATTTGATTATAAGGTTTACTTTTAGGTGCTGCTGTAAGAACTGTGCCTGACAATGTAGCCATAGGAAATTCTGGGCTCATTTGGAGGCTTTGTACTTCTGCTTGGTTCTAAAGTTTGAAAGTTTGGTGTGTGATAAAGGGATGATAAAGGAAAGGAGGGACAAATCAAAAGCCACCATGGCAGCTCTGTGCTCAAAGGTCTTGGGAGGTGAATCCAACATCCCAGACTCATTTTGTTCTGCTGTGCCCACAATCTCTGCTCAGGTAAATCTTGAGGGAAACACCATCACAGCCAGTTAGGGAGCACAATTTGCTTTTCTCCATGTGCTCAGCAGATAGAGGAGCAGTGAGGATGAGAACAGGGAGGGTTCATCCCACACACCAAAAGAATTTTGCCGTTCCCTGACCTGAACTCTGAGACCGCCAATAAAAGCACTCAATTCCTTTCCCATTAAATGTTTTTTTTTACTGCTTCTGTCAGGAGAACACTGAGTGATTTGGTGGGAAGTTGTGTGGCCTGTTTGGAATGCAAATCTCAGTTCTGAAGGAGCAGTTCCCCCTCCCATGGCATTGCCAGACCTGCTCTGCTCCTTCCTGCTGGAACTCAATCCCAAACAGCAGCAGATCCCTCTGGGACAGAAACAAACTTGGGTTCTCTCACAGCCCAAGAGAGAAGCTCTGGGTGTTTTTTGCTGCTCCAGGAGGCAGGAGTGGGCAATCAGCAGGGATGGGGTGTACAGATACGGTGTTCATGAGATGGATGCAGCTGGAATTGTGTCAGCTTTTGTCCCCTGGAATTGTGTCAGCTTTTGTCCCCTGGAATTGCAGCAGCTTTTGTCCCATTCTGAGTCCAGACCCTTCACTCCTGGTGCTGTGGTTTCTAACAAGGGAAGCACCACGATGCTGGTTCCCCCTGCAGCACAGCCCAGTTCTCCCAATCCCTCCCCTAACTGTGCTCCAGCACAGCTTTTCCTCCTGGATCTCAGCTTTGTTCCCTCTGGAGCAGTCCGCTCTCTTTTCCTCCCAGCTTTGATGGGTGCTTTAAGGTGTTTCTTTCCTTTCTGACAGATTTTGGCAGCTTGTGGGGAGCTCACAGTGTGTGTCAGGAGGATTGCAGCGGGGCCTGGCTGTGACTGTCACAGCAGAAGGCAGGTTCTGCCACCCCACTCTAAGGGAGGCTGCGTTTGTTGGTGGGATGAGAATTGTGTTGCCCTCAGCTCTCAGAAGCCGAGGAAACTTCACACTCCTATTTTCCTCACAGGTACATGTTCTCAGGGATGTGCCAGCCCTCAAAGCAGACAATGGGAGAACTTCTCAAGTCTCAGATGTGCAGCCTTCGTCCCTGACAGCTGAGAGTCTGCTTCATTTTCCATGTGTTTTCCTTCCTACGATACCCCTGAGAGACTGAAAAGGACTTTCTCTCCCATTTTTTTCAGTGCAGATGTAGGAAATGCCAGAGCCAAATTCAGGGAGGATGCCTGTGGACAAAGGATAAAGTGGAGGTCTGGAATCCCAAGTTTTACTCGGCTCCCTGATAACAGCCACATCACCAATTAGGACTGACAGCAGGACACCGAGCCTGGCCCTTTTAAAAATGCATCAGGTTTATCTTGAAAGTTGTTGTCAGTCTTGAGTTGGCTGTAATTATCCAAGGAAACTCAGATTTTATGTTCCATATGGCCAGGAGAATGCATTTTGATGGTGAAAAATTGAAATATGCCAATAAAGCCAATTTCTTGAGGTGTAAGAGGATTCCAATTGACTTGTGATTAAATTTGACAGAGAAAGAAAGTTTACTCAGCCCTGCTTGTTCTGTATACAAACACTTAATTCACCAGAGCTACTTCCATTATTCCTTGTGAGAGCACTGAAGAATAAGAAATCTTTGCTTTGTGCCGAATACATGAAATATTCAGTTAAATCTGGGAAATTTCACTGGCTTTCAATCATCTTCCTGACTTGTCAGAGCATGAGGTGTGCCAAGGATAGAGGACTTGGTGTTTTACCCCATATTCTCTCGATCTCCTCATTTTTTTTTCCCTTGGAAAACAATGGAAAAATGGTGAGATTGAAGGATTGTAGAGCTATTAGGAATGTGATAAATTAGGAATTATGTGTCATTTTGATGGAGTCAATGGTCAAGTTTCACCCATAGACTGAGCCTTGATGGAAACAGTGACAGGCTTTGCTCAGGGATCTGAGACTGATACCCTACATGAGTCCTTTCAAATTCATGGAATTCTGTGCCTGTTGCATATGAAGACTGAATTACATGGCAGATGGCTGGTTAAAGCAAACTAAGGACAGAAAGGGAAAAAAAATGGAATTTCATAATTACTTCCCATTGTTACCCTCCTGTCCTTGCTGCCTTTCAAGCTGAGCATGTCCAGCTGCTGCTTTCCTCAGCCTCAAAACATATTTGGCATCTGAAGGTCTGGGGTTGGTGTTGTTGAATGCTTACCTGCACAATGGGTCATCCCTGTGGTCAGAATAACACATCTGGCTCTTCCATCCTGAGCAGAAAACCGGAGTGTTTCCCAGACAGTCCCAAGCAGAAAACCTGAATATGTCCCGAACAATCCCGAGCAGAAAACCCAAGCATTTCCTGTAGAATCCCGAGCAGAAAACCGAGCATTCTCCCAAACAATCCGAGCAGAAAACCAGAGCATTTCCTGTAGAATCCCGAGCAGAAAACCTGAGCATTTCCCAAACAATCCCAAGCAGAAAACCAGAGCATTTCCTGTAGAATCCCGAGCAGAAAACCTGAATATTTCCTGAACAATCCCGAGCAGAAAACCCAAGCACTTCCCAGGCAATCCTGAGCAGAAAACCCGAGCATTTCCCGAACAATCCCGAGCAGAAAACCCAAGCACTTCCCAGGCAATCCTGAGCAGAAAACCCGAGCATTTCCTGTAGAATCCCGAGCAGAAAACCCAAATATTTCCCAGCCCATCCATTTTCATCCCACTTTTCCACCCAGCTGGCATCCCTACCCCCTCACATGTCACACTCCTGCTGCACCAGCCATCTCCCAGCCCTTTGTTCCACCCCACACATCCATTACTCTTTTATTTGCTGCCCAGCCCGTGAGCAGAAATCTCAGATAAAACCATGTTTCACTGTCCTGTGTGAATTATAAGTCACTGAGGCAGATTGGAGATGCTGAGACCCCTTCAGATAATTTCATTTTTAAGGGCCAAATTTGCAAAAATCAGACCTGCCTGGTGCTTCCAGCCGTACCTGAGGCCTGGACACGGAACCAGCCATGGTTAGTGGAACAGCAGATGACAAATTCAGAGTGTTTTAAGTGAGAGTTCAGATGTAAGCATGATGGATTCACCGCAGCAAATGGAAGGCAGACACTCTGTTTGTGTAGTGACATTTCTAAAGAGGCAATTCCGTGCCACCAAAAGAAATGGTTTCTGATTTTAGTGGTGAGCCGTGTACAACCAAACAGTTCCCTTCTCTGTCCAGGTCCCACACGAGGAAGGCTTGTGAACATTTAAAAAGAAACATTGATTCGATCCCCCTGTTTTCTCCTTCGCACCTGTAGCTGCTACAGTTGTTTAATATTTTTGTAATCCACTTGAAAAAAGAGGAAACATCATCATTTTCCTTGTCATATCTTTTCTCTTTTTTTTTTTTTTTTTTTTTTTTTTTTTTGCTTTATTCAAGCCTTTTTGATTAGCAGTCCTTGTCTGTATACTTTCAAGTTGTGTCTCTGGAATCACTCCCTGGAGTGTGAATAAATGTTATTTATGTCAGCAGCTAATCTTACTCCAAAGCCCGTATTGTTATTAATATGTTTATTCAATACTGTTTATTCGAGCCCCAACTTACGCATTTCCAAGTTCTTTATTCCTGTATGCCCAGGGCCCATCAATCCTGACCCTCTGCTGGGATTAGAGGGATGAGGGATTACCCCAGCAAAACATCTGTCACTGCCACTGCTGCGGGGCTGGATGGACAGAGCCTGGATTAGAGCTCAGCAGAGCTCACTGCTGCTTCTCCTGGGCCTGAGCACACAGCCAAGCCTGCTGGACACATTTGCACTCCTTTTTCCAATGTGGGAATTTATCCCAAGTGTCTGTGTTCATCCTTGCTGCACTGGGTGATAACCCTGCTGTTCAAACAGGTGAAAATGCACACAAAGTGATACAATTTCATTGCAAACGCTAGTGGTATAATGAAAAAATAGCTTTGAATAATTACGTTAATTTATTTGTAATATCACCTAGGTTTAGAAAAGCATTTCATCCCCAGAGAATCTTTGCTTGGTGTCCCAGGGTGGAATTTTGTAACGTTTGAATGCAGCTGCAGAGAAAACAAGAGAGCTCAGCATGGAAAGCCCAGTCCCAGAGCCTGCACGGATCTGGGCATAGCCAGGACCATTGGTGTTGAGCTGCAGCCTCACACTCTGTGGGGGAATAAACGATCATTTTCCTAATTACAAACCCTCATCCAAACTTAAACTGAAGAAGACAAAGCCTAAACTGTCAATAACAGTTCCACACAGACAGAAAACTGGATGAGGTGTTTTTCTCCTGATCTTTGTCAGCCCTTGGAGCATTAACCTGGAGTATCAAATCATGATGTCAAAACTATCACCACATTACAGCATTTACTGCTTCTGGGGTAGAAATCACTTTTCTTCTAGAGATTTCTACAACTGGTTTAAAAGCTTCTTTAAGAACATTTGCATGCAGCTGTAATGTTACCTCCAAATCTTCTGTGTGAATCAACACAAATATAATTGGGAATTAGACACAGAAATTCCAGATCAAATGATAGAACCATTTCAAATTGGTGTTATTTTATAAATTTATCCCTTTGGTTTTGGCCCTGCTGTCATTGATTTACACAGGTAGCATGTATCATAATTTAGCTCCTTAAATATTCCATGTCAGAACCTGGCCAGTCAGGCAGTACCTAAGTAACAAGCTGCTTTATTTCTAAAGTCACTCACTTCTAATGCTCGGGCTCCAGGTGTTTCAGCGTGGACACTTGAAATTAAAGGGTTTCCCAAATGTCTATTTTGAATATCTGTTTGCTTTATGAGCCTACTTGAGGCAATAAATAATTGTATATACTTCTCTAAATAAGAATATAAATCTGACAAAAACAGAATCTTACAGAGAACGTTTTTCCCTCAGGAGCTTTTAGTCCCTTTCCTGTACTAAGCCATCCTTGTGCCTGCACAGGTTCCTGTTTTACAGCAAAACAGCTGAAACAGTTGTTCCTGAGTTTGATTTCTCCCCTTTCCATTTCCTCCTGGCTGTCACGGGCAGAGCTGTTCTTTCAGACTTTCTGATTGGTGCATAATTAAGGAGCTATATGGGACAATAGCTTCTTATTTTAAAAAGCCATAAAGATTTAATGAGAACATGGCTTCAGGGCCTTCCTCAGTGGGAAACGGGGGAAAAAAGAGAAGAAAAAAGGGGAAGGCACACGTCTTGCTGGTTCCTAGAGAGCCTTGCTGCAGCACAATGGAATATCTCCAGACAGCCATGGAAATGGATTGCTGAGAGCTTTTGAAGAGGCAGCTCGAACAAGAAGAGAAAAGGACTTAAACCATCAGATGAAAGGGTGTGCTTTGCAAGGACAGTGATCCAGGCAAGGGGAGGCTGCTCCTGGCTGGTGGAGGACCCTGATGTTCTTAATCTATGCCTTTGCTCCCAGTTTGCACCATCACAACCTCATGCTACAAACACACCTCTGCTTTCTTGTGCCTTTTGTTTTCTGCCTGTTTATTCTAATTTGTCCCTTCCAATGTCGTTTCTCTTCCAATTTTCACTCTGGAGGAGTTTTTCTTTCTTTGCTGCTTTGTTCCATGAGCACCGTTCTCACATCCCTGCACTGCATTCCTTTTAATCTCTCTGAGAGAGGATTGATGCATCATCTGAGACTTCTGTGATCCTCATCACAGACACTGTGAGATGGATTCCGAGGAGCAGAGCCATGTGCACCTTGCAGAACCAAAATCTCCCACAAAATTTTGCTGGAGACAAAGAGTTCCAAGTTTGAGCAACGCTGCCTTTTGAATTCACTGGTCAAGGGAATGCAGATCTGAATATCTGCCCTTTGCAGCATAAAGTGCCCTTTGTTTAATACTGTGCTATAATGGAGAAAACGCCTTCCTTACAGCATTGCCTGCAGTATATTCACCATCCCATGGAAACTGTGGAGTGTGAGGGAGCTGTGGAAAGAGGAAGCGATATTTATAGAGCAGGGGATAAAGTATCTGTGTGCATTGACCAAAAGGCAGGATATACCTCAAACAACATTGTGTGCTCCTGTTGTGTTCATTTCTGTTTAACCACTGTAAAGTGCATCCTGCAGGGTGCTGTGAGTGGCCAGGCCAGGGTGGTGGGCACCTGCCTGGCTTTTGGGAAATCAAAGAGGAAATTGATGCTTTGGCCATCCCTGAGCAGAGCAAAGGAACCAAAGAGCTGCTGTGGGAGCCACAGAATGGCCTGGACTGAAGGGACATTAAAGTCCATCCAGTGTCACCCCAGCCATGTCAGGGCCAGCTCCCACTGTCCCAGGCTTGCTCCCAGCCCAATGTCCAGGCCTGGGCCTTGGCACTGCCAGGGATCCCAGGGGCAGCCACAGCTTCTCTGGGCACCCCTGTGCCAGGGCCTGCCCACCCAAACACAGGAACAATTCCTTCCAATCTCCCATCCTGGCCCTGCCCCTGGCACTGGCGGAGAGCCATTCCCTGGCTCCTGTCCCTGCAGCCCTTGGCCATTGTCTCTCTCCATCTTTCCTTTGGCTCCTTCAGGCCCTGCAAGGCCACCCTGAGCTCAGCCCAAAGCTTCTCCTCTCCAGGCTGAACAATCCCAGCTCTCCCAGCCTTTCCTCCCAGCACAGCTGCTCCATCCCTCTGCTCATCCTGGAGCCTCCTCTGGGCTCTCTGCAGCAGCTCCACCTCCAGAATAATCATCAGAAGGGAGCCAAAAGCTCAGCATAAATGTGGAGCCTAAACAGAAACAAATGGTGTCACCTTTTGGCCCGAGGCAGACAGTGAGGAAAAATAAACACAACAGCCCTGGCCCTCGCAGCAGGTCATGGACACAAACTGCAGAGCAGGGCAGCACCTTGGGCTCTCTCTCCTGCTGCTCTCTGTGTGTTCACAGGGCTGGCTGAAACTGCCCTGGGCCTCTGGCTGTCCAAATAGAGATGCCTTCATCTCAATTTGTCTGATGAAAATCCATTCCTGGACCTCCGAATGTTGCGGATTTTGCAAAGCTGACCCAGAGCTGCTGTAATCAGTGCAACCTTTCTGTCCATTATCCTTGCTCTTTATGGAACTAAGTTTTAAGGTCCCCAATCTGCAGCATAGGAAACAATTAACTCTCTGTTCCCAATATTTTTTGTAAAAACATCCTCTCCGTATGCTCTCCCAGTTTTCATGGATGCATTTCCACACCTCCTTCTACAAAAAGATTGTCCCCAAGATGGATTAATATCCTTTCCAAAAAGCAGATCAAATTAATCCTGTTGGAATATATGTAGCTATAGGAGGCTCCAATGCTTTTTTTAGAGACATTTTTTAGAGCTTTTGACATCTTATGCTGAAATATAGAGAAGTCTCTTCTGTTTGATACATATACAAATGATCTGTATTTTCAGAAGCCTTTCTTGTGCTTCAAAAAATTGTCATTTCTTTTGTGCACTTCTATTCAGCAAGTTTCCTGTTGGTGGTCAGAGTAGTTAAAACAGGGGTTTTTAATGTTTTCTCTGTTGTTCTTTAAAGATTCTGCCTGTTGTGATAGTGATAGGTTAGCTCAGTTTTACTGGGCACCTTGTCCATGGAGAAGAACAGATGGATTCACTCCCATCGATGCTCATATGGAGCAGACATCCCATTATTTACCCTTGGTTTCCTGCAGCAGATTGTGCAATGTAAAGTTGCTGTAAAAGCCATCTTGTGCCTGGCCTCAGTTTAGGGTCAGCCTCAGCCTCTAGAAACCCAAACACAACGAGTGTTTTGACATGTCAAACTCTAAAGCTCTTAGGAGCCTGGAAATGGGCTGTGACGGGATGAAGAATCTGTGGAAGGCTGGAATGCAGCTTAGGATAAAGCAGAAGTGATTCAACCTGTGCAGTAATAGGAAAAACCTAGCAGATTTCCAGCCAAGGAAACTTTGTGTGAGCTGAATTTGACTCCACAATTTTGTTTTATTCTACGTTTTTAGCGCTGCCTGTGTGAGCTGCCAGAGCAGGGCTGCACTTTGGGCACTGGGACATTTCATGGGATGTTGCTGTTGGACAGAGGGATGGGGATGGCTGCTGTCACTGTTGGGGTGTTTGGGAACACTCTGGGAGCTGCTTTTCCCTCTGCTGCCCTGCTCAGAGTGCAGAGAATGCTTTAGGCAAGCTCAGGAAGAGCAGAGGCCATTTCTGAGCTGCTGTGCCCCTCCCAGCCAGGCACCCAGGCGGGGCTGCTCTGCAGGGAAAGCAGCCTGGTTTGTACCTGTGCAGCCCCTCTGCCCTCCTCTCCTCTGACCACACCTTCTGTCCTGCTCTCCTGCGTTCCTCCATGTGCACAGACAGTTTTTGGGGGTTCTCTGAAGCCTAAAAGCCTGGTCATGAGTTCTTGCAGGAGAGATCAGTGTTTAATGGGTCCTAACCTGTGTGCGTTGAATCAGCGCCGAGCTAAGTAGAAACTGTTTGCCTTTAAAGTGTAGATATTTCTTGAGGTTTAGAGATCCCTGAGTGTGACAAAGTGCAAACTTGTGATTGTGGAGTTCCCTGCCTGCTGTTAAAGTCAGGGGATGTTTTCCATCAATAACTGGGGTTTGTGGCTTTCAGATTTTCCCCGAAATTTTAGCAGCACAGACTCAAAATTTCCATGGTGGGTCCTAAATACTGACAGGCATGGTGGAAGGCTCCAGAATAACTGAGAATAACTCCACAGGGCAAGGTTAAAACAGGAACATAATAATTTTTTTTTTAAAATATATTAATTAAAAAATAAATAAGATTTCGGCCATGCATTGAGCAGGCAGGAGAAAACAAAACCTCAAATGGCTGTTCATTAAATAAAGCACTGCCTGCTGCCCTGGGGCAGGGGAAATATGGTGAAGTGGCACCTGTAAAGTGTATCTTTATGATTTCTGTGTGTCCAGATGCAGTGGACAGGTATTCAAGGGACAGGGTGATGTTGGTAGCACTCCCAGACTGCTGAGCTTTGGTGTTCAGCCTCACTGGTGAGCTCGGTGTGTGTTGTATTTATGTGTGTGCTGCTTTGTCCTCTGGTCAATTGTAACAAAATTAACGGTGTCATCAAGCCTTGAAAATGCTCCTCAGTGAATACCAGTGCTCCTGAATACCTCTGAAACAGAGAGAAATAGCCAGCTTGCTGGGCTCCCAGTGTAAGCCTTTCATGTGACAGTTCTACCCAGAAATGTATGCAAAGCCATTAGGATGAATGGCGTGATTGCAAACTGATTATTGCAAGAGAGAGGACAGAATTGGTGTTTAGCATAATATCACTTCCCTTTATATTTTGAAAACCTTCGTTCTGGGGAATACAGTAGAACTTTAATTTAAGCCTAATTGTTGGAATTTAGTGTTGTGCTGGAATGCCAATTTTCATCTCACTGCAGAGCTGAAGCTTTACAAACACCATGGGATTTCTTGCCAGCTTCGGTGGAGAAACTGCTGAAAGCTGCACAAAGCAGCTCAGATGTGCAGACCTGTGTTTAGGCTGACGTGGATCTGCTCAGAGGCAGAGGGGCTGTTATGGCTCGGGCTGATCCGGGGCAGCTGCACAGATCAGTGTTTGGGGTGCCTGCTGGGGAAACCGCAGAGGCCACGCTCCTCACTGGAGGTGACTGAAAGGACCCAAACTTCCCTGAAGGAATCGTTCCTCGGGTGGAGCTGGGATGTGGAGGACACTCAGGGAAAGTTTTGGTGTTTTCACTCGTGCTTAAAATTGTCATAATCACTGTTGTTGAGAGCAACGGCATCAACCATCAAAATAGTAACAATAACCAAACTTTCCATGGGAAAGATGGGGCTCACATCAAGAGCTTTATTGCCAGAGTTATATCACCCCTGTGCCTTGAATGTAATGCAGCTCACCAAAGTGGCCTCAGACTCCCAAGGCAGCCTTGGAACGAAGCACGTGGTGTAAATTCAGGCATGTGGTGCGAATTTGGGCTCAGAGTCTGCCTGGCCAGCCCTGGCCCCCAGGCAGCTCTGGTGCTTCCCTCATTCTCTCTGGTGGTTCCTCCCAGTGTCAGGAGTGTCCTGTAAACCCCGATCCTGGACATGAGGTGTGACCACCAGCCCCTGGGTCCTCGGGGTGCAGACATGGAGCGAAGTGGGAATGAGCAAAAGCTGAAATCCCTGAGCCTGAGTGGCAGAATTGGGAATCAATCCATGGCAAAAATGAGGGATGAGGCTTTTCTTCTCCAAAAATGCATCCTGTACCTGGTGCTCAAGTCCAGCCCTGTATTAACTCTCCTTAGTACCCACAGCAGCCAATTTTGTGCTGTTCTCCCTCCCTGCTCCCCTGTGGCTCCAGGGGCTGACTGAGCCAGGTGGACTTTCTCCATTCCTGCCTCCAACATAATTCCAGACTCTTCCTTTGGGAGCCACCTCTCGGTAGCAGGCACTTGTCCTTGTGCCTCTTTGTCTCTCCTTTATTGTACATCCTTTCTTCTCTCCTCTTTTAACTTCTGCATCTCCAGGTGCAGCATCCTCTGGGTTGTAAATCCTTTCCATCCCAAAATGGGGATTTACATCCTCAAAATTCTGGCACAGGCAGATGGTCACGTCCCAGCACAGCCCAGCTCTGTCCTGGTCCTGGTTTGGAAGAGGAGGAGCAGCTCCAGGCTAGAGCAGGTCCTGCACTTCAGCCAGCACCAGACCTTTTGGAGTAGGGCTGTTCCTTGCTCCTCCATGCTCCCCCTGTGCTGTTTGGTGTCAGAACTGACTCTGACTCCAGAGAGGGGCAGAGGGTGAGTAAAATGTGCTGGAAGGGCTGTGTGAAATGTGGGAGAGGCATTGGGGAAAGCAGGGGATCACTGAGGCCAGGAGCAGCGAGGCTGTGGAGTATCTGTGTGTGCATGGGGTGGCACAGACTGGAGAGAATCTTCATCATTCCAAAAACAAACAGGCAAAGAGGTTTGGGGAGAAAATTAACTGTACACGGCCTGTTGAGCAGGGGAGAGCATGGCTGTCATGCTTTTTGGCAGGCAGGAGGAAAGAGAGTAAGATTTGAAGGTGGGAATGAAAATGGCAAAAACAATATGGGGAGTGAGGATAGTGTGTGCTGGAGAAAAGAGGGCTAAAGAAACAGAGAGAAAGTAGAAGGCAGTCCAGAAATTCACAGCTGACATTGCCCCATTTTTTCAATATATAATTGGAACCTGCTTCAGAGGGAGGGAGGAGAAATGGAGTAGGGAAATGCTGTGGATCATGACACCTCTTATTCTGATTTTAATTATCCTATAGAGGGGCAAGTCATCTCTGCACAGATGGGCCTCTTCCCTCGCTCTCTGAAGTGCCTTAACCCTAACCTGTCTGATGGAATCGGTAATGATAAATTTTACAGGTTGAAATGTGGCTGGAAATTCTCGGCACATTTACATGTGGAAGGATGTCGATATTTTAATAAGCCAATTTCTGTATTCCATTGCCTTTCTTTTGAGCCTGAAGTCTCCATGTGGCTTACAGGGGGGATGGAAATCATGGTAAAGATCTTGCTGAAGCTCGTAAATCCCATTTAAAACAAGATCAGTGTGGAAATGGTCCCATCATCTTCTTGATTGCAACAAGTGGGATTCAACCTTAGAATGCAAGACTGTTCCACCTTACATTCATGGAAACAGGAGTTAAAAATGCAGCCTGGTGTGAGGCAGAAAGATAAAACTAACAGGAGTGTTATAAGGAACAAAATTATTTAAAATATAAAAGACTCAAAATTTCTGCTATTCAAGTATCTTTTTTTCTTAGAGAAAAAGTTCTCCTAGCCCTGCAGAGTTTCAGCAATGTTCAAAGATTAAGCAAATTTATTAAATTATCGATTGGAATATCATATTATGATGTTGGAGGGAGTATCTTGCCCTGGTTCTCTTTGGGAAGAGATTTGGTTCTGCAATAAGGAGTGACTGTCCGGGAGTTGTTGTGTTGGTGTTCAGCTAAATATTCACAGCAGCACAAAACTGATTTTGGAGGCCTCTTATTTTAGTCCTGATGATTTTTTTTTTTCCCCCACCCAGTATTTTTAAGGTTTTGTTTTGAAGGAATTGCACCCTCTGCTCCTCCGGGTGTTCCCACACAAAGGTCTCCCCTCACTGCTGCTTTGAGCTGGGTTTCAGCTGAACAAGAGTCACCTCTGGCTAATTCTGAACCCAAGGGGCTCCTCTTTCTGTACATTTATTAATTACACGGGTTATGAAATAGGGGGCAGAAATGCAGCACGTTGTATGAAAGGGCTGAACAGAGAGAAATAACCCCCCTGCTCCATCCTGACCCTCATCCACACCACACAGTGAGGAGGAACAAGCACAGGCTGCTGACAGCTCTGGTGCCTCCTTATTAAAATCACTGTCAGATTTCTTACCAGATCTCTGGCACAGGAATGCCGAGACAGCTGCGTGCCTGGAGACTGCAGCCTTGATGGATGGAGGCTTGGAGCTCACACAGCCCTACAGATCCCAGAGAATGTGTCCCTATAATCACACTAACCCCACCAACTTCCCAAAGAACAGCTCTGCCCCTTGCTCAGTATTTCAAAAGTTACTTTCCTATTTTCTCAGCACAGGAAAAACCCACAAAAGGAACCACCAGCGCCCCTATTTCTATATTCTGTTTTATTGCTCTGTTCACGTGTTTTCTGCTGGGTTTTATTCCAAGTGTTTGGGGAGGTCTGGGAGTCACTGAGCCCTTGGTCTGTTCTGTTGTGGAATTTTCCTGCCATCTCCCCACGCTTGGAAAAAACACAGAATCCAACAGCAGCAGAGGTTTTGCTGACACAGGTTTCTCTCTGCCTGTCCCCAAACACCTTCTCCAAGCACACGAGCAGGTGGCATCAGTATTTTCTGCCAGCATCCCCCTGGACTGTGGAATTGTGGATATTCACAGTGCTCACCTTTATTAAAGGTGCTGCAGTGAGGAAAGGAGGGAGCTGCGCATTCTTTATGAAAAAAAGAAGCATTGTACATTTATGAATTGCAGCCCAGAGCGAGATGAGATGTCAGCAAAGACACCCGAGAGGGGAAGGACTGGAAGAGATTGCCTTGGGCTTGGGGAGCATCCAGCACTAGGGGTTTTCAGGGAGAATTAGACAAATATCTGCCATGGACTGTGTGGGTATTGCTGGTCCTGCCCTGAGCAGGAGAATGGTGTAGCTGACTTTTTGAGAACCTTTCCAGCTCTTGTTGTGATTTTATGCTGCAGGAAAGAAGCTGTGCTCCGAGTTTCCTCAAAGACAGGATCTCTGCCACTCAGGCTTGCAGGACTGAAAGGACAGCAGAGCTTTAGTCTTAAAAATTCTCATGACAGCACTCAGAAAATATCTGTTTTGCAGAAATTTGTCACTGTGCTTTATAAAAGTTTAGTTTTAAGTGTGTGTGTGTGTAAATCCAGTATGGATGACAGAGCAAGGCTGCATGACTTAATTATCCAACAGGTCTGGGGTTTGGCTGCTGGGTTTGAAGCAAAGAATGCCTTATTCATAAACTCCAGTCCTGGCTCTTGACTTGATCACTGATTGTCTCTGCTCTGTCCCCAGACCCGGGAAATTAATGACTCTGTCTCACAGGGCTCTTTTCACTGAGCAGTTCCCAGTTATCTAAACTGTTGTTTCCCTGTCCTTCTTTCCCTTTGACTTTCTGACTCTGTGTGGGTTTTGTGTCATCCCAGAGGGCGCAGGCAGCCCCGCGAGGTCAGCTCAGTGTTTTTCTTGCCTGCAGTCCTGCGTTGTGTTGCTTAATGGATGTGATAACAATCTGCAAAAATCTCAAGCCTGTAAACACTGGAGAGGAGCAGGAATGGTTCCAGGGATGTGTGGGAAGGAGCTGACCAAAGGAACATGTCTGGTGTGTGCTGTGATAAGTATCTTCACAGCTGGATCTCAGAATGGAATATGCTTTCAAAAGATTTTTCAGACCACTTTAAATAAATGATGAAAAGTGTTCTGCAGTGTCAGCTCTTGATGGTGCTGCGGCTCTCTCAGCGCACTCTCAGAGCACATATGCTCATTCTTCCCCCCAGAAAACCAGTAAAAGGGCATGAGAAACCTCCACTGCAGCTGCTACATATCACAGGGGGAAAAAAAAAAATCCTTGGAGTTTTGTTGCTGATTTGGAAAATTCAGAGCTGACTCGTGATCTTCATGATAGCTGAACGTCTCTACCAAATTTAGCTGTCCTGCTCACCCTGTTTGAATTCCTGTCTGTGGGTCTCAGGTAGCCAATTTTGCTCCCTTCCTTGAAGGATCAATTCTTATTTCCACCTCCCAGTTTTCCAAACCCAGACTTTAATGAATTCTGTGTCATTTTCTGCTCCTTGCCGGCGCTGTTTGCTAATGCAGTGTGAGAATGCTAATGGCAGTAATGAATTTGGTACATTTACTATCTTCTCAAACAAAACCTCGCGGGGTCGGCTGATAAGGATGTCTTTCTTCTGTGCATCTTGATAGGATTGTGTGGCCTGTGGAGCACACAAGGCAAGGGACAGCCCTTCTGGAACTCCAGGATTAAAGGCTTTGAGCCCCTGTGGATCTGGGAACCAGCAGAAGATCTCTTTGCTCTGTCTTCCTTGCAGGTGCAGCTTCCACAGCCACAGTTCCCTTGATGTGGGCTCCCTCCTTCGGGCTCTGAGCAGGGCAGGACATCCCACTGGGCTATTGCACTGATTTTCCTTGTCCTCCTGCATGGATTTACTCCAGGTAGACCCATGGGAAATAATTTTTGTGGATTTTTTACCAGATGTTCTGCTCCTGCCCAGGAGCTAGGTGCAAATGTATCACTGATGCTGCAGCACAGTCTGAAACTTTCAGCTTTTCCCTCCTCGCTTTAAAGCACCGCTATTGGCTTTCTGTCACTTGACTTCAGGCCTGATTAATACTATGTAAAACTGAAGACTTCACAGCTATTCTTCAAAAGGATTTAAAGTTCCCTGATTTCCCATAGTGAAGTGAGCAATTGCATTATTTCAGTGTGAAGGAGAGAAAATTGAGATCAATATCCCCTCGTAAATACAACGCTGCAATTCGTAACAACAGCGGTGATTTAATTTTTTCGAAGGCCAGGGGACCAAAAATGTGGCAGTTCCTGTGTTCTCCCACAGTCATATATTTCTGTGTTCAGCTTCTCCAGGTGCTTGACTTGATGTCACAGGGCTCAGGGAACGTGTCTTCAGGAGATGTTCTGAAGAAAATAAAGAACTTTGTCTTACAACATTTGGGGAGAATGCTGGCAATTTCTAGCAGTTTTGCCTTTTCCGCTCGCAGTGATGATTCAGGACTCAATTCACCCCCAGACTACAAAGACTGAAAGTGATTGGACACTCAATCAGGCTGGAAATCTCTAATCCAAGCCTTGACTGGCCTACAGGTGTGGATTTTAATGGCCACAAGACAAAGGTGGACGAGGCATTTTCTTGCAGAGAGCGGGGAGTTTCTCATGGTGGGATGTTCTGCCACCATGCTTCACCTCAGAGGCAGCAGCAGCCTGCAGGCAGCAGGGCAGAAATGGCTGCAGAATTGGTGCTTCTTCAGGAGTGACAATGTTGGGGTGGTTTTGGTTAAATCCTGTGAGAGGAGCTGAACCCAACAGAAGCGCTCCTGCAGCTGAACAATGTGTTTTATGTGTGAGGACTTTGCTCCAAAGAGAATCTTCAAGGCTGAACTCCAGATCCTGGGAGAGAGGGTGAATATTTACTCTGATAGAGCGTGACAAGCTCTCCTAGGGAGTTGTGAAGAGTGTGAGATGCAGAGTGAATGCACCCAGAGTGAGAGAAGCAGCAGAGTAGGGGCATTGATGGTCTCCTCAAATGGAATGTATGGATTACCATATACTAAAGCATGGTTTGCTGCTATTCCCGTTGACCTCAGCATAAATCATGGATGCAGGGTCCTCTCTGGGTCACAAATACCTGTTCCTGTCATCCTGTGGTTTCCAGGGTTCCTTCTGCTGCTGAGAAATCACTGCAAACTTTTTCATTTGAGACAAATCAGTTTATTTTGTGTTCCCAGAGCCAGATGGGGAGGGCAATCAACTCTTTTTGGGGGTGGAGGGATTGAGCTGTTGAAGTGTTGGGTAGGAGTTGGAATTAATTTCAGATGAGAGATGTTTGCATGCTGAAGTCTGTGCTGACTCCAACCATTGGGCTGGATTTACTTGAAAAAGAGCTGTGCTAAGGGAGTGAAAAAAGGGTTCCACGCCTCTCCCAGAGAGCCTGGGGCACGGGAACAGCGGGATTTATGGATCTGCCCTGTGGCTGAGATTAGATAGCCAGCCTGGGGGAAAATGTGTGCTCATTTGCATGCAGCAAGGTAATTACATGTTCCTCCATTAAATCTTCCCCTCTGCACAGGGATCTACGGCTTCGTTAGGACAAGTCCAATTACTTTGCTGCACTCCACATGGAAATGTGCTTGTGATGCCTAAAACAGGGCTCACCTGAAACAGAGCCCAGACAAAGTGAAGAGAGTAAAAGCAGACAAATTTAATCCAGGCCTGCTGGTACATTGAGGGCAGACAAAGCCTCCTCCTGAGGCTGCACCCAAAATGGACCCCGAGTCACGAGATCTTCCCCTTTGATCAGTTCTGTATCGGGCCCCAAATTCTCCAATGACACCTTCAGCTGATGGTGTCAATCACCCCAAGTTTGCTCCCCCAATTCTCTGTTGTTTCCATATTTGGGCCTGAGGCAGCTTGGATTTCAGGCCCAGAGAGGAATTGTTTTGTCTGAAGATGGGAGAACAGGAGCTTTAGTGCTGTGCACTGGAGAAGTGTGAGAATACAGATCCATGGAAATAGAGAAACTAAAAATCCTAAGGTATCTCTTGGAGCTCAATGGTTGTGGGATGGGGTGAGTTTGATGTGAGTTGATGTGGGTTTGATGTGGGGTTGATGTGGGGTTGTTGTGGGGTTGATGTGGGTTGATGTGGGTTGATGTGAGTTGATGTGGATTGATGTGGGTACACTGGAGGGCTGGGATGGCTTTGGGGCTATCCTGGGAGCTCCACTGGTTGGTTGTTGGGGGAGCAGTGCACACACTTTGGCTGCAGAAGTGCAGCGATTTCACACTCCCAGCCAGGGGAATATTCAGGCTGTTTCTGCAGCAGGGCAGGAGCAATGGGTGCAGGTAATGGGACCTTGGGTTTTTTATTGGGATCTCAGGCCTTTAATGCAGCTGTGAATATAAATGGTGAGGTGCCATCAGTTCTGCACATGGGCTGTTCTCTCTTCAGCCTGAGAGCTGCCCTTCATCCCTGTCTGCTGCTTCTTCCCTGACCTGCTTCTCCTTCCACTCCAGGAAGCTTTCGAACTGAAACATTTTTGCTTATTCTTTCACAAGATCTTTGCTAAGACACGGTAAAAACAAGATTAATTTTCTGCCTAACAGGATTTTTAAAGTTCAGTTTTGCCCAAACTGTCTTTTCAGTGGCTCTGGGGTGTGGCTTTGCAGCCTATTCTCCCCTGAGAAGGCATTAATTCATTTTTCATGTGCCTCCAGTGAAGGAATCCTCGGAGGGAGAAGGAGTCTCTTGTCACCCTGCTGTCCAGGGAGGGCTGCAGTGAGATGATTGACCACGTTTCAGTCTCTCATTTCAGCTTCTTTTCAACTCCCATCTCTGAGAGATTAAGACTTGGCATTAAACTGCAGGATTTTTCTCTCTCTCCATTTCTTCTTCAGTCTCTCCTTGCTGATAAATAATAGATACAGGGGAATGAATAAAGCACTAAACTCGTGCCATGGGACTAAAGTTTCCATCTAATTGGTGGTCCAGCCCAGTGTGAAATCTATTTGGTGGTTTCAGCCTGGTACTTCGAACAATATTCCTCCTGTGAAGATATTAGCTGCAAAAAAATTCAGATGGCAAAGCAATCCCAGTGTCTGCTGAGAAAGAACAAAGATGAGATTAATACAGGAGCAGGTTCACCTCCACTCCTGCAGAAAGGGTGTCCAGGGCAGCCTTCCCTGGGCTGCTGGGGGCAGCCAGACCTGAGACCTCTCACACTCCTGGAGAGTGCCCCTCCTCTGCCCCCGTTTGACAGAAAATATCGGGGGTTCAGTGCTTGGGGCTTTGCAGTGACATCACAGAACCACAGCATGGTTTGCGTTGGAAGGGACCAAAAATCCCATCCAGTGCCACCCCAGCCATGGCAGGGCCAGCTCCCACTGTCCCAGGCTGCTCCCAGCCCCAATGCCAGCGGGCCGGCACGCCAGGGATCCAGGAGCAGCCACAGCTTCTCTGGGCACCCTGTGCCAGGGCCTGCCACCCAAACAGGGAACAATTCCTTCCCAATCTCCCATCTGGCCCTGCCCACTGGCCACGGGAACCATTCCCTGCCCGTCCTGCAGCCTGGCAAATGTCCTCTCCATCTCCTTTGGCCCCTCAGGCCCCTGCAAGGCCACCCTGAGCTCAGCCCAAAGCTTCTCCTCTCCAGGCTGAACAATCCCAGCTCTCCCAGTTCCTCCCAGCACAGCGCTCCATCCCTCTGCTCACCTGGAGCCTCCTCTGGGCTCTCTGCAGCAGCTCCAGCTCCTCCCTGTGCTGGCCCCAGGGCTGGGCAGCTCTGCCCGTGGGCTCTCACCTGGCACAGGGGCACAGGGACACAATCCCCCCTCCCCTCCCCTCCCTGCTGGCTCACCCCAGGGCGGTTTGGGGTCCCAGCCCCCAGCTCTGACCCGCAGCTCTGACCCACAGCTCCCCAGGGCTGCTCAAGTGTTCAGCCCCAGCCTGGGCTAATCTGGGGATTGCCCTGACCCAGCTGAACTTTGCTTTGTGATATTGCATTTATCTTTATACATATATTCATAAGTACAATTATGTATGCATGCATATATATATATACAGAAGATATGTATGCATTTATGATTTTATGTTAGTGAGTAGATATAAAATAAAATACATACATTCATATGTATACATATATAAAAAAGTAAAACACTCCTCCCCCAATTGCCTCATACAGGGGAAAACACCACCTGGCTGTGACTCAGAAAGTGATGTCCAATGTCACTTACCTAACTGCAAGAGCTGTGTTTTAATAATAAAAAATAGATCTACACCTGATATTAATATGCTGTTTGCAAATCTTCATAGCCAGAAAGTCCACAGGGTTTGATTTTTTTAGCCTAACTTATAATGTCTCTTGAAAATGGGATTGGATTAGAAATTAGTAACTTGGAGTTGGGCATTTCAGCCCATGTCCTGTGCCTTTTGGATTCCTATGGAAGGCACAGTCCTCTACAATCATTTGTCTTTGTTAAATGAGTAATGATAATTTATGTGAATTGGTTTTATATGCCAGAGTGACCTCAGAGTCCTAGCCGAGGTTCATTGCCAGAAAAATGCTGAAAGAGGGAACATTGAAGCACCTGTGTGTAAGTGCAGAGTCAGTTCAGTGATTTCTCCTGTACTGAAAAGTGAAGGTGTCAGAGCTTTTTAAACACAATAATTGGTGCTTTGGTCTGAAATCACCCTTGGATTTTGCAGTTGGGCATTGGGGCACTGCCTACCCTGGTGTCCCTGGCAGTGCGCCTCACTAAAATATCCCTTTGTGTCCAAAAATTCTTTTAGTTTTGCTTCTCCTCTCTAGAATCCTGGCACAGGTTTCCCAAAGAAGCTGCATCCCTGGAAGCATTGAAGGCCATGGTGGAACGAGGTGAACTTTAAGGTGCCTCCAACCCAAACTATTCTGGGAATCTGCAATAATCCCAAGAGCAGCTGGTGGAATCTGGCAATAAAAAAAGGTTCTTTTTGTGTTGGGAGTGCTAGCAGAGTTGTGAGTGGACTGAGCCGTGGTGATTGAGGCACAAACTCCACATTGGTGTTTATATACCAAAATCCAGGGGTTTTAACCCATTAGTTTGTTATGGGTTTACATTCTTGTGAAGCACAGCAAAGTGTCTGACCCAACCCCCATAAACCACAGCAGGAACACACCATGGCCAGAACCAGCCCCCACACACCACAGTGTGAGCTCTCACTGGCTCTATCCCTTGTTTTCCAGGGTTATGGAACCTGTTTTTCACCGCCAGTTCAGCTGAGCCATTCCCAGAATTCTTCTCTGGTTGGCCAAAGTGACAGGAGAGAGCAGGAGTTTTACAGGGATAACAAGGCTCTTGTTTTATAAGGTTTTACTCATCCCCAACAACTGACCAAAGTTTAGGACAGGAAATTGCTGAGGTTTGTCCCCTTGTCCAGGCACCTGAAGGTGTTTGCAGGAAGCCAATTAAAGTCAGTGGCAGGTGAGGCACAAAATTTTGCCATCATGCTCCTGTGTGGATAACAAACTGCCCAAGAGCTTACAGAACATATCAGAATGTGGAATTACTGCTTACACTTCAATCTTTGCTGTGTCTTTGAAAGGAGTCGTAACAAAAGTGAATTTTCTAAAATTCCCTGTAAAACTCTGTTGTGTTGCAGAATAAAAATAACAAAAAAAGCAACCAAAAAACAAAACCAAAAACCAGACCAAAAACCAAAACCAAAACCAAAACAAAACAACCCAAACCCAAAGTGTGCTGAGGCCAATAGAAACTTTCTGTTGGCTTCAGAGAGCATTGAAGCAGCAGCTAAACGAAATCCTACCATGAACTCATGATGTTTTGGCTTTCTTGTGGTAGAGAGAAGGGAAAGGCCAGATGTGTCCTCAAACTGTGCTCTGCTGCTGTGAAGAGCTTGTAGGGGAAAGGGAGCAGCAGCAGGGCCTGATGGAAGAGCTTCAAAATAAGAGAGAGAGCACCAACGAGGCTCTGCACCTTCCAGAAATATCAGGGTGTTCCTTTTGACAGAAAACTCCTGCAGAGCCAGAGCTGGCACAGAGGGACAGCTCCAGGTCTCTCTGAGCAAAACTGTGGTTTCTGCTCCAAAAGATGATGCTGTGATTGGGAACTCCTGTTTCTCCTGGAGAAATCCCTTCAATAACCAAGTGGAGCATCACCAAACAGCAACCAAAATGCCTGTTTGGAATGTTGGCTGTGGCAAATAAAGACTGGTCTCGTTGGCAGCTGGTGTCCCTGTGCCCAGCTCACACATCCCTGCAGGCTCCTGCTCGTCACTGTCACCTCTCCTGAAGGACATAAACCATAGTGAGCTTTGGAAATGTGTGCCTCAATAGTTCATTTTGGCTTCAGAACGTGCCAGGCCTCATGACTGTGTCGGGGAGGATTGTTTCAGATAGATCCGTGTCGATACCAACTTATTTGAGCTGAAATAACCAATCTGAGGTGCAGGACTCAGTCATCTTGTCGACAAGCTGCCTTCACGCTGGATGTTTTTCTATTATTGATGACATTTCCAGCCGATCCCAGAACAATGCTAGGTGAGTTCTAAAATTAATATCCCTTCTCGTGGTTCATTAGTTGGCCTCAGCCTGGATAACAAATGGAGCTACAAAATCCCAAAAAGAAAACAAACCCTGCATTTCCTCCCAGATCCAGTTCCAAAACTGAAAGTGGGTTGTTTCTTTTTTATAGATAATTTGAACTTTGACTGAGGAATCTTTATGAAGATTCTAAAAACAGCATGCTCATTTTTCTTTTCACTTTCACATGCCTACTGAGTTCCAATCAGAGTGATAATTAAAATGTTGAAATGCAATGAAATAATGCCTGTGAAGTGTTTCTAAGCAGAAGCAGAGCTCTCTTGCAAGATTTTGGCTCAGTTGTGCAGGCCCAGAGGATTTAGCTGTTTCTGATAAGCCTAGATAAGCTCCTGGACTTCTGAATGCCTGAACTGCAACTCTGAGCTTGGTGGAGTTCACTTACCACCAGTGAATTCTGGATTTAATTCAATATTGTTTTATCAGCTGTCTCTGTATAACTTTCCTTCCTCCTCTCCCCTTCAGCCCCCCTCAAAATCCTGACCTTTTAAACCCAAATCCCACTCGAATATTAGCAACTTCAGTACAGTAATTACAGATCAATATATTTTAATTGCAATCTATAGCTAGAGATCGACAGCTGCATTGAGCAGCAAAGGTGTTTAAATCACTCACAAATTAAATATATGAAGAATTTTGGACCCACTAATTTCCACCTGTAAATATTTAGTTGCTAAATAAGTAGTTCCTTTGGAATGAATGTAGGTTTTACGTGGATACTTGTGTTCTTTTAATGCTAATTTCTGTTACTGAATTAAACACCACCCTGTGTTCTCTTAGTTAGACAAATCTCCAAATATCAGGAATATTATTGGTTATTTTGTAACCCTGACTTTATAGCAAGATGCTTAAATAGTTCCAATGATTTCCCAAACACAATATTTGTAATGTTCTTATTGTAATTTGGGATAATTCTTCATAATGGGAGAATTATATTTTTTAAGAGAGTGATATATGCATGCTAGTCTGTATTGAACAATGCCTATCACTTTGGATTTTGAAATGTTTAAATGTAATTAAATATATATATATCTTGGGCTGTAGTGAAAAAACACACAATTACAGGTTTGCTTCAGGACCACACAACATTTGTGTTTTCTTTTTCAACTCTTCACGCCCCAGGATTTGTTATTGCCCACCACACTCAGGGGGTTTTCTGCCTTTGTTACCTGAGTTATCCTCGGTGCTGCTGGAAAATCACATTGCCAGGGCTGTACCCAGAGCAATTCCAGAGCACTGCCTCTCGTGTCGGCGGTGTTAGAACATCTGATTCCATCCCACAACCGACATTTCATTATTAATATTTGACTCCGTAATTGCTTGATATTTAACCTTCTTACACCACTGGGGAGGGGTTGGAAAATGATAATTTTCTGTGGGACAAAACTTGGAAATTCCAATCAGTTTGATGTTAAGTTGGCTGCACTTTCAGATGTGAAATAATGTGGTTTAATTATTCTGTCATTTAGAGTGCCCTTTCACTTCAGTCCAATGTCATTTCCTTTCCCTGTTGGATTCCTGGGGTTCTTTTAACGTTCTGCTCCACGCTTTAAGGAAAGCCATATCAGGAAATAAGAACCTGTGTGTTCCCAGCCAGTGAGATGCACATGTAACTTGCATTCTTAATTCAATTTAATTCCATTTAAATAGGAGAGTGAAGGTTTCATAAGCAAACACAAAAACCTGGCAACAGCAGATGCTGAAGAAAACGTCAAAGCACTGGGCTGATACAACATTTCAAATTCAAGATTTGAATTTGATTATTCAAATAATTAGATTAGTGTGGAGAAATGTGTCTGGTCTGAGCAGGACTGAGGGTGAGGTGGTGCCCTGCAGTGGGCACAGCAACGAGCCCAGCTCTGTGGGTGCCCACCATATCCTGTCTAAAAGAAAATAAATTGGAAACTGTGTTCCTCTGCTTGTGCAGGATTCTTACAGGACTTGATAACTGAGGGCAGTTCTGATAAATGCTGCGAGACAAAGATTTATGCTCTGAAAAGTGGCAAAGGGAGATTTCTGTTCTGATTTCCATCTTCGGTTGGAAAGGAGAGGGGAATGTGCTCTGAGCACAGACAGCTTGGAGAGCTGCATCTTTCCCCCTCAAGCTGTGCATTTAAAGGTCCTTAGGAGATGATGTAAAATATGTTGACAGTTTGTGAAACACAGCGATGCTGCAGATTCATCTGCCGTGCAGACAAATCTTTATTTCCAACAATTATAGAGTAATTATAGTCAGGCAAGCTCCGAAAGCTGTGGAGCTCTCTCTTATTGTGCCTGTTCAGCTGAAATCATTAATTGAAAAGTGAATTTTCAGGAGCTCCCACCTTGGAGGAGTTGAAGCAGCCCTTCAGACCCCTTGGTGCACCATCTTGGTCTAAATTCACAGTGAAAATATGTTGCAACTGTGTTGTTATTGATTCTTTATTGTGGGTATTCATCTTTTCCTTTAGCAGCAAACAGCAAACACAGGGGCAGGGAGAAGGGGATGTGCTTCCCAATGGAAATGGAGTAATTAAATTTTGAACTCTAACTGCTGGATATGTGTATTTCAGATAGTACCCTGCTTTTGTCAGGATCTTTTTCTTTGCAAAATCTTATCTGTATTTTAGGTAGGAAAGAGTGAACTCCCTTAGTGGAGTTACAGATTTTTACTCAACTTCAGGGCTTTGGGAGGCTGACTTGTATTGATGTTCAGCTTCCACTAGGAAAAGAATTGGTAAAAAGCACAATGGAGGCAAGAAACAGAAGACCTTTTCCTGTGTATGGGTGTAAAACTAGAGGAGAAGTAAAAAACAAATATAGGGCAGTAGGATTTTCAGAGAACTGCAGCCTCGGGTTAGACTTTATTCATATTTAGTCTGAAAAAAATGTTTGTCCTCATTTTCAAAATTGTTCAGCAATTTCCACATCCGCTCTGAGTGATCTGAGCCCGGTGCTTCTGGAAATCCAGGCACTTATTTTACCTTAAATATGGACAAGAGACCAATTATAGCTCTTTTATTTTAGTCTGGCCCTGAGTGCACTATATACCATCATAGCATATTCAGTGAATCTTCAGCTCATGGAATATATTTTTCTATCCCTTAAGACATTTATAAAACCAATATAAAACCCTCAGCCTGGTGAAAGGGTTTGAGTTACCCTGAGGCAGAGCTTGCTGAGGCAGGTGGGGTTTGGGAGCCTGAAATCTCCTCTGGGAGGTGAGCAGGGTGTGCAGGCACTGTCCCTGTCCTCCTCCTCTGGACTGGGGTGACAATGGCCTGGTCAGCACAGGGGCAGCAGGCTGGGCTCCTGAATTGTCTTTGGGGTTGAGGGTGATCCCTCAGGATTTCAGCTCCTCTATTCCCATGTCTCTGTACCCCTGTGATTCTTCAGTGTTTAACTCCACACTCCACAGACAGTGCTGAGCTCCTGCTCTCCCATTTTTACACAAAACAATTCCTCTGCAGCCCCAAACTCAAGGACACCTCCCTGTGCCAGGTCCCAAGAGATGGAAAGAACAGAGAATTGGGGGAGCCAAGTTGGAGTTTTTGACTGCATTGGCTGCAGCTGCAATTGGAGGATTCAGCAAATCCCGATGTGCAAATGGACAAAAGTGAGAAAGGGTGAAAAAGCCGTGAGCCATTGTCCATTGTGGGTGCAGCCCCTGGCTGGGCTGGGACTGCCCTGGATGGCCCTGAAGGGCCTGAAATAACAGAACTGCTCTGGATTCTCTCAATTCTGTCTGGGCTCTGTTCTAGGTGAGCTGGATCAGGCATCAGGGGTGTCTGTCGTTTCCTGGGCTGGACACAAACGGGGCAGGTTTGGTGTAAGTGGGGCTGTGAATTGGCTCTGGGTGTTGGATGGGGAGAAAATGGGACCTAAAATATGTTTGGGGCAAGAGGGGTGTGGGCACATTGTTAAAAACTGCACCTGGAGGGATTTTCTTTGTTCTGTGACAGATTAAGGACATCCTTTCATTTGATGGTGTTGGAACCAAGGTTTTCCTTGGGGATGTGAACACCTATGGTAACAGCAGACAATTGGATTTACCTGCCCATTTTGGCCATTTTAATGAGCCCTCATTGCCGAGGCCTTCTCCAGAGCAATCCCTGGGTCACTGGTGCTCCTTGTGCTCCAAAAAATGGTGGGCTCTTTATGGAAACGTCCACAGCTGCTCCAAGGGAAATTTAAGTTAGATATTAGAAAAAAAATCTTCACTGTAAGGGTGAATCACACACTGGGATTGTCTGTCCAGGGAGGTGGTCGGGTCTCTGTCCCTGGATGTGTTCACAAACAGCCCCAGGGCCAAGGTTTGGGTGATGAGGAGGTGTTGGGCCAGGGGCTGGAATTGATGATCCTGAAGGTCTCTTCCAGCCTGGTTCATTGTGGGATTNCAGGGCCAAGGTTTGGGTGATGAGGAGGTGTTGGGCCATGGGCTGTAATTGATGATCCTGAAGGTCTCTTCCAGCCTGGTTCATTGTGGGATTCTTTCTTTTACTCTGTTTTCTGTTAGAATGTAGGGGTTCGGGATTTTTTTTCCTGAAAACTTAGATTAGGCTTTTCTGGAGCAGTTTTAGTTTCTGCTCTGGCTCCTTTCCATGGCCTGAGGTTTTCCTCTCTGCCATTTGGGCAGGATGGAATCCAATGTGTGCAGGGGTGGCACTGGGTGACCCTTAAGGTCTCCTCCCAGACCAAACCATTCTGGGACTCTATGACTATGATCCTGTGAATTTGTCAATGACTTGAGGAAAACAAACAATTAGAGAGATTGCTCCAGAAGTACCCTGGAACAGGTTTTTTTTCCTTCGCCTTCCTCTGTCCCAAGAAATCTACATCTAGCAGAGGGAAAAGAAGTAGAGATCTTCAGCTGGTTATATCTCAGTTCAGATTTGTGGATCCAGTGTGAATAATTGGATTTATTTGATGAATACAGTGTGACATGGAAGTTTCCTTCTGATAAATTTGTTCTGAGATCAGAATAGATGTGTGAGTGAGAAAGGGATGCAATCTGCAAATCATCTCTTTAATGATTAAGACAAACCCCAGGCTGCCCAGAGGATGGCCATAGGGAAAGTGAAAATGGGAGTTTATGGCAAAACCCTGAGTCTTGCCAACACAGCACTCATCTGTATCCTTCTGGTACGAAATGTGGGTAGTTTAGGCTTTCAGAAACATGCCAGCATTTTACACCCCTTCCTGTGGTTTCTCTCTGAAGGAGATAAAGGCGTGTTAAAGCATTCAGAAACCCAGAACCCTCTGCAGAAGATATTTCTGCATTCCTTTACAGCTCACTTTTAATCCCTCAGTGAAGAACTCTGTCACACAATGCCCTGCCTGGTGCAAGGGAAACGAGGGAGGGTTGTGTTTGGAGCTTTTAGTATGGACAAGGCATGATGGCACAGGCTGGGGCAGGAGAACAAACGGATCATTCCTTTTGCGGGTTCTGCAGCAGTTAATGCTCCCTGGAGCTGGGGTTGGCTCACACAGATCCAGCAAAGGCACAATTTTGTGGAGCAGAGTCGGTGATTGTTCAACCCACACTCAGGGGATTAATTCATGTTAGTTGTGGGGGTAAAATTCAAGGGGTGCTCAGGGAATGGGTTTGCTTCTCACCCCACCCCTGGCCCAGACTGTGTCATGAATGAGGATTTCTGGCTCCCACAGGATAGTGAAAGAGAGTGGAGTTAGCTGGGATATTGGGCAGAAATTGTTCCCTGTTTGGGTGGGCAGGCCCTGGCACAGGGTGCCCAGAGAAGCTGTGGCTGCCCCTGGATCCCTGGCAGTGCCCAAGGCCAGGCTGGACATTGGGGCTGGGAGCAGCCTGGGACAGTGGGAGGTGTTCCCTGAGAAAATCTTTTAGGTCCCTCCCAACCCAAGCCAGTCCATGATTCCATGATTTTCAGCAATCCCATATGTTTGCAGACAGTGTTTTGAAGCATGACATGATTCAAAGTATAATATGATCTAATTTAGCAGCAGAAACTTTGCTGATTTCTATATTGTTTTCATTCCAGTTTGGCTCCTTTTGTTCCTCTCTGTGCTTTCCATTTTTAGGCTGAAATTCTGCGCCGCACGTCAGAATGTGGGAGTTCCTTTAAAAACTCCTCAAAATGGGAGGGTTGGTTATTGGTGCAGAGATGGGGAGCTGAATTCAGGGAATTTGTGCCCGGAATGATGGCAGGGTGTGGCTGTTCTGCCCTGCATCCATGCAGGGTGGCTGCTCATACCTGGATTTTCCTCCCCTGTCAGGGAATGTGCTCAGAGCTGCCTGGATGTGTGATGGATGGGCAGAGAGGGATTCCACCCTTGGCTGTACCAGCCTGCAGTGCTATAAATCAAACTCCCAGACAAAAATAAGCCCAAGAGTTTTAGATTTACTGTACAGCATCCAAAATACAGTTTGATTATTTGTAAACAGCTATGTGGTGAAAAGCTTTCAGAGTTACCCAAAGTACACCTCAGATATTTTTAAAATATATTTGCCATAGGTGAAACTGGCTAATATCCACAGCGCTGTATTTTATCACTGAAGCAAATGGGCTTGAAGTCAAATTAGTCACTTATTTTGTTGTCATCGCTGCTCATTAGTAGGGAAAAAAACATAGAAATGAAGAAAAATTGTGCTAAAAGGTAATATTTATTTAAGTAAATGTGTGCTGGTGTATACTTTAGGCTATGCAAATAAGAATGTTGTTGTGTTTGTGCAGAAACATAATCAAGATATTTCCTTCAAATTAATCTGTCCTCCTTTAACAGAATATAATGTGTGAGGTGTTAGAGGCCTCATGTTTCTCCTTCTGGTGGCACCAGACCTTGTTTACCATTTGTGGCTTTGCATGGCTTTGTTTGACCTGAAATTCGTTGACCCTTTTAGAAAACACCGGGATTTTGTTTTTCCAGCACAGGATGAGCTTAGTGTGATTGTACTAAACTTTATCTTCAATTTCAAAATGAGCTGTTATTGCTGTGATGGAAGAAAAAAGGAGCAGGAGCAGGAAATTACTCTGTTTTTAAGAGAGGGTTTTTATGAGAGCCTTCAGGAGTGCATTAAGCGCTGTGAGTTACATCTGCCTCGTGGGTTTTCTCTCCATTGATGAGAATTTTGTTTTGGGGGGGGTGCTTTCTATCCACAAGGTTGCTGTTTCTGTGGGAAACATGAACATTTCTTTCTTCATGTTTTCCTGGCTTTTGGGGCACAGGGGCTGGAATTCCTGCTACCCCTCCCAACCTGGCAGAATCACTGAAGAGAACACCACAGTGCCAACCCAGTGACATCACTTGGAAGAGAGTCCTAAGAGGGCAATTCCTGTTCAATATTCTGAAAACTCACTCATTCCAGGCATTTTGTGGGGACTTCTCTTGTGTTTGATTTGGGGGGGTTTGTTTCCTCTCAGTTGCATCAGCAATTCCTACAGATGTGGAAAACATCTGTATCCAGGGGGACATGGAGCTGTCTGGTCACTGAACCCCAAAGGGATGGAGGAAGGATGGAGGGAGGAGGGAGGGAGGGGGAGGGAGGGGAGGAGGAGGAAGGAAGGAGGAAGGAAGGAAGGAAGGAAGGAAGGAAGGAAGGAAGGAAGGAAGGAAGGAAGGAAGGAAGGAAGGAAGGAAGGAAGGAAAGGAAGGAAGGAAGGAAGGAAGGAAGGAAGGAAGGGGAAATTCAATATTTCAGTTTAGGAAATGTCAACAGCAGCTCCCTTCCTAAAAGCTTCCAATACAAACAGAACTTTACAGAAAAAACTTTTTTCTTTTCCTGATGAAGGGCACAAAAGATAAACATCAGGAGTAGAGGCTGATGAGGACAAGTATGGATCCCTGTTATTGCCCCTCTTTATTGATTTGGGCACTGCCAAAACGACCAATTAGTGTGAGACCCCTCCTATTCAGACCCCATAAAACCAGAAGGGATTTCCCAGCTTTTTCTCAGCCCTGCATCCTTTGTGAGTGCCCGCAGCAGCGAGGCTGCATTCCAGGCACAGACAGAGCAGGAAATGTGTGCTCTGCTTTGGAATCTGCTCAGCTCCGAGTGTTCCTGCTGCCGGGTTCACCTCTGCACAGCTCCGAGACACAGCCAGAGCTGCTCCGGGATTCCTCTGTGCTGCTGTGCCTTATCTGCTCCACAGCAACAGTAATTACACCAAATTTAGAATGCACACAGCCGTGAATTTAAGTTTTCAAAACAAACTCGTGCCGGAGTTATGCACACAAGAATGCCTTAAATTGAGTATTGAAAGGAAAAAGAAATGGACTAAATCACTTCTAATTTTCTGGTGGGAAAAGACTGTAAAATATGCTAAAGAATACAAATAGGCAGAAAAATCCTATTGTGAGCTGGGATTCAGACTTGATCTCATTTCTTGTCCAGCTGTAAGACAAGGAAGAATAGAATTTTTATCAGATTTGATACAGTCTCGACTGCCAATCTGATGCTCCTGCTGCAGTAATGACTACTATTTCCTCTCCTCATCCAGCAGATGCAGGAGGGTTGTGTATTCTCCTAAAAAGAGTCTAAAATATTTATCTGAGAAGTAAAAAGAGAAGCCCAGTCTCATCCAAAGACGTGCCTTAGAAGGAACACTGCCTTTTTAGGTTTTTATAGGGGTTTTTGCACTCATTTTTTTTGGAAATTATTATTCTATTTTAAATTTGATTTTCCATAAGGGCTCACAATAGATAAAAATGCATATTAGGAAATTTTTCCTTGGTATAATTTTTGCCCTGTTTATGGTTTTGCCATTTTTTCATCCAGCGAATTTGCCACTTTTTCGTCCAGCGAATTTGAAAATCCGGTTTGCTCCAATGCTGTTTAATAATGGAAAAGTTAAGAAGAAGAAGGAAAACTCACACTTTTGATTTAAGATGCTTGAACTCATAACTAAATTGGTGTGAAAGGCCCATCTTCTCGGAGAACCTGTGACTACAGAACTACTCAGGGGCACTGTATCCACACACGGAGGTCTGTGTGCATTTTTCTAACCTTCCAAAATAACCTCCATAAATCACATCATTAAGAAACTGTCTCAGACTAATAAAAATAGCTTCCATTCTTAAATCACTGCTAGTTTGGAAACCAGAGAAGTAATGGTTTCCTGCAGGAGGTAAAGCTGCGAAGCAAACCCCGAACAAATGAGGCTCGTGGCTTCTGTTGGCAAAGCCCTGCCAGAGGCTGGAGCCAGGGAGTGGCAGATCCATCTTCCCTGAAAGGCAATTCCTCGCTGCTCTTTATGGTGGCAGGTATTAAATATTCTTTGTTTTGCCAGCCACACCTTTTGGAAGTCATAAATTGCTTTATCCTAAGTAATCAGGGTAGTTTTGGGTAATGAGGATCTAAATTATGGATCCTTTTATCCCGCCTTTATTTTTGGAGACGGAAGGGGAAGCATCATTTTATTTTACCTTTTTAGAGAACTAAAGCTTCTCTTGCTTGGGGAGCTGGGGCTGTGTGAAAAAAACATGAGCTGTGTCAAAATTTGCAATAACATAATGAGCTCTCATTAACAACTGCATTCCACCCCAAAGTTTCCTACTCTCCCTAATAGCTTTTCACACCGCAGTTTCCCCCAGTACCATTAGGGACTATGTATAGCAGCTAACTTTAAAATGACAGATCCATTCAAAGACATGATCCTGAGAGTTTTACTCACCCATTAGCTAAAATAAATACACATTTCCTTCTCCTTTCCAAGGGCAGAATGAAGACCCGCAATTGCATCTCACTAAAAGGTGAAGTTTTTCAGCTTTTTTGGGGGGAAACTTTTTGCTAATACACATTGCTCAGGATGTGTGTGATATTTAAAGGGAAAATGTTATGTGACTTCTTGCAAGAGCTTTCAACAGGACTTCTATGAAAAAAAAAGAAAAAAAAAAAGCCAAAACCCCAATAATTTTAAAGAGCATTTAAATAAAAATGGGGCTTTAATTTTTTTCTTTTAGGTAAAGTCCATTTAATTTTTCCTCCCAATCCATCATCAATCCTCACAATTGCATCTCTGAAAGGCAAAGGTTTTTAGCTTTTTTTGCGGGAAACTTTTGCTATACCACAGATTCCTCGGTGATGTGATATTTAAAGGAAAATATTACTGAGTTCTTGCAAGAGCTTTCAACAGGTTTCTATGAAAAAAAAAAAAAAAAAAAGAAAAAAAAAGCCAAACCCATAATTTGAAATGGCATTTAAATAAAGATGAAGGTTATATTTTTTAAATAGAGTAATTTTAGTTATTTTCTCCCAATCCATTATCAAAACCCCACAATTGCATCTCACTAAAAGGTAAAGTTTTTCACCTTTTTTTGGAGGGAAACTTTTTGCTAATACACAGATTCCTCAGGATGTGTGTGATATTTAAAGGGAAAATGTTAACTGAATTCTTACAAGAGTTTTCAACAGAATTTCTATGAAAAAAAGAAGCCAAAACCCCAATATTTTTAAAGGGCATTAAAAATATGGAGGTTTAATATTTTTTTTTTAATAGGATAATTTTAGTTATTTTTCTCACACCCATCACCAAAACCCCAATTACAACTCAGTAAAAGGTGAAGATTTCAGCTTTTTTGGGGGGAAACTTTTGCTAAAATACAGATTCCTCAGGAATCTGTGTGATATTAAAGGAAAATTTAGCTGAATTTCTGCAAAGCTTTCAACAGGACTTCTATGAAAAAAAAAATAACCAAACCACAAAATTTGAAAGTGTTTTTAAATAAAGATGGGTTTCAAATTTTAAGTAATTTAGTTATTTTCTCCCATTCCATCACCAAACCTCACAATTGTATCTCACTAAAGGTGAAGCTTTTCAGCTTCTTTGGGGCCAAACTAATATACAGATTCCTCAGGATGTGTGTGATATTTAAAGGGAAAATGTTAACTGAGTTCTCGCAAGAACAGATTTCTATGAAAAAAAAAAAAAAAAGCCAAACCCCAATAATTTGAAAAGACATTTAAATAAAGTAGAGGGTTATCAATTTTTTTTTTTTTAAAGTAGAATAATTTTCTCTCAACCCATCACCCAAACCCCTCTAAAGCAGAGGAATTAAAATGATATTGATCTCCATGAAGACCCAGGAACTGGATGCACATGTAGATGGCTGTGGTCTGTTTATTCAGGTTTTAGGAGGCACAGAAAATGGAATTTGCCATGGGGCAGGCAGCGTGTGTGGGTGGAGAGGGGATGGCAGTGAAAGGCCAAGTGGGAGAGCCTCTTGCATTGGAAATGTTTCAGCGGGAGGTGTTTGGAATGGCTCCCTCACTTGCACGTTGTGAAATCAGGAGGGAGTTCTGTGCATCCCAAATGAGTGCTAATGAAACCTTTCTTCCCGGCACCGTCGTGCTTTCTGCATATGCTGCATACGAGGTGGGAAAAAAACTCAAATTAAAATTGAGGGAGAGCGGGGAACATGCGGGAGAGAGAGGCAGAAAGGTTTTATCAGCATGGGGCTGGGAGGGGGTGCCTTGCTCACAAAAGCAAAGCTGAATTTACATTTTTTTCTCTCCCTCTGAGCCCTCAATCTTGGCACTCACTGGAGAACAGGGGCTTATGGGCACAGGCTGTAAAAATAGTCTCAATAATCTATTTTAAAACTCCTTTTCATCTTTCAATAAATACTTTCTTTTTTTTTTTTGACAGAGTACATGAGATGGTTCTGGGTACAAAAGTCTTACCAGAGCTTGTTTGGAATGTTCTGCATTTCTCACTCCTAATTTTTGCAGTCTTCTGGGTGCTTTTGAACGCTCATATCTGAGCCTTGGCTTTTAATCGAGCCAACGGAAACAAAAACCTCCTTCTAAGGAGAACATTTCTTTCCCCACCTTCCCTCCTTTTCTCCATCACTAAATCCTTTTTCTGACTCCCTGAATGAGAGGGAATCCCTTCTCTCATCCCTCCCAAAGCCTCAGCACTGGGACACTGGGCAGTTCTGGGGTGGTGCTGTATTCCCAGGGTGATCCAAGCCTGGAGATTTGCTGCAGGAGCTCTCCCTGGGTCATGGCAGGGTTTGAATGCTCCTGGAGCTATTGTTAAAAATGGGTTGATTTTTGCCTTCCCAACCTTTCCAGGGGGCTCTTAGCAGGGTTTGAATTCTCCTGGAGCCATTGGAGCTCAGTTGGTAAAAATGGGATGATTTTTTGCTTTCCCAGCCTTTCCAAGGTCAGGTCCCAGTCACGCTGCCTTTCAAATCAATAAACATTTAAAGCACCTTAAAAAAACAGACTAAAATCCATAGTTCTGGGTCCCTGGCCTGGTTCCCTGATGGAGCCCTGCAAGGTGCCTGTGCCCTCCTGGAACACATTCCTGCCTTCCCCTCTGGTTTTTGGGGTATCTCTGCTCCCCTCTCCCTGTCTGTGGTGTTTTGTTTGCCCTGCCTGCAGGAGCAGAACAAGCAGCAGCAGGGGATGTTTCAATGTGGTGGTTGAATTCTGATTTTCCAGCTAGAAACAGGCAGGAACAGCCTTGAATAAAGGTGACCTTCGTCACACTTGGAGGTGAGCAGTGCCAGAGGGAGGGAGAGGACACCAAAGCGTGAAGGGTTCGTGTGACAGGAAAAATAGCACAAATATTAAATTCCTCATTAAGGTCATCTGGTCATTCTGTTTGTGCATCTATTGACTTCAAGCCACAGAAGAAGAAAATCTTTCAGCTTTCACCAGGAGGTCAGGTGGCACAGAGGAGGATTTGTCCTCCCATGACTTCTCATCTTTGTGACCTGATGCTTCCTTTCAGCAGGAGAAATTCCTCATTTTGCTTTCTCCTCTGTGCCCAAAATGAGGTCTCTAATTACACCCACTG
>CM019224.1:2656007-2763980 GCA_009741485.1 Malurus cyaneus samueli
AGAGAGAGATACATGCTATGGGTGACAGACACCCAGCTGTTGGTGACACACCCCTGGCTGGTGAATGGTGACACACACCTGGGCTATGGTGACACACACCCAGCTGTTGGTGACACACACCCAAGGCTCTTGGTGACACACACTCTGGCTATGGGTGACACACCCCTGGCTGTTGGTGACACACACCTGGCTATTGGTGACACACCCTGGCCTATGGTGAACACCCCTATGGTACACACACCTGGCTGTGGTGACACCACCTGGCATGGTGACACACACCTGGCTTGGTGACACACCCCTGGCTATGGTGACACACACCTGGCTATGGTGACACACCCCTGGCTATGGTGACACACACCTGGCTGTGGGTGACACACACCTGGCTATGGTGACACACCCTGGCTATGTGACACACCCCTGGTATGGTGACACACACCTGGCTGTGGGTGACACACCCTGGCTGTGGGTGACACACCTGGCTGTGGGTGACAACACTCGCGTGGTGACACCCCTGGCTGTGTGGTGACACACACCCAGCTGTTGGTGACACACCCCTGGCTATGGTGACACACCCCTGGCTATGGTGACACACACCCTGGCTATGGGTGACACACACCTGGCTATGGTGACACAGCCCCTGGCTATGGTAACATAGGCCAGGCGTGTGTCACCAACAAGCTGGGTGATTGTCGTCACCACCAGCCAGGGGTGTGTCACCACAGCACAGCCGGTGTGTGTCACGCCACAGCAACAGGGTTGTCACCATAGCAGTGTGGTCACCCAAGCAGTGTGTGTCACCAACAGCTGGGTGTGTGTACACCATAGCCAGGGTGTGTCACCCACAGCCAGGGTGTTCACCCAGCCAGGTGTAGTCACCACAGTGGGTGTGGTCACCATAGCCAGTGTGTCACCCACAGCCAGGTGTGTGTCACCATACAGGGGTGTGTTCACCATAGCCAGGTGTGTGTCACCCAAGCCAGGTGTGTGACCATAGCCAGGGGTGTGTCACCAATAGCCAGGTGTGTGTCACCATAGCCAGGTGTGTCACCCACAGCCAGGTGTTGTCACCATCAGCCAGGTGTGTCACCATAGCCAGGTGTGTTCACCATAGCCAGGTGTGTCACCACAGCCAGGGTGTGTCACCATAGCCAGGTGTGTGCACCATAGCCAGGTGTGTCACCATCAACAGGTTGTGTGTCACCATAGCCAGGGGTGTGCCCAACACAGTGCCATGCCACGGGGGTGTCACCTAGCAGGTGTGTGTCACCCATAGCCAGCGGTGTGTACCATAGCCAGGGGTGTTCCCACTAGCCAGGTGTGTGTCACCAAGCAGCTGCTGTAGCTAGCCAGGGGTGTGTCACCCACAACCAGGGTGTGTCACCCAATAGCCAGGGGTGTGTCACCATAGCCAGGTGTGTAGTCACCATAGCCAGGTTGTCAGCCATAGCAGGGGTGTGTCACCATAGCCAGGGGTTGTCACCAACAGCTGGTGTGTGTGTCACCCATAGCCAGGGGTGTGTCACCCAAGCAGGTGTGTGTCACCAGCACAGCGGGTGTGTCACCCACAGCCAGGGTGTGCCACCATAGCCGGGTGGTTGTCACCACAAGGCTGGGTGTGTGTCACCCATAGCCAGGGTGTGTCACCCTCACAGCCAGGGTGGTCACCAAAGCCGGTGTGTTCACCAACAGCATGGTGTGTGTCAACCAACAGCTGGTGTTGTTGCCTCTGACCATAGAATTCACGCGGCATAGGATTCCCAAAGAAAGTTATGGCCCAAATCCTCTGGACGCACAGTTTACTGGATGCTTGCACAAGCTTTCTTCAGCCAACACTGGAAAAGAAACTTTGGAAATCAAAAAGGTGGGTTTGTGCACCTCACATGACAAAGGGCCTCAGCGAGTCGTGTGATTGCCCAGTGATCTTTTCATCCAGCAATATAGCCAGAGTGTCTTACTGTGCCTGGAAGACCATAGGGAAGGGTTTGTTGTGCACTGGGTAAAATCTTGTTGTGCTCATGCACTGAGGTTCTGCTCTGGCTCTGGTGTGAGCACAGCTGGAGGCACTGGAGGGATGGTGGGAGCCACTGGAATTCCTTTGGTTGTTGCTGACTTCCAGCTCCTCTTCCTGTAGAGCTCCAGGTGCTGTCAAAAGCTTCTTGGAGAGGACAATCCCAGGGTTATCCCATGGTGTGTGTGAAGCTGGACCACAAGGAGACTGCTCAAACCTTCCAGGTTTCCCAAATTTGGGGCTGTTCAGCCTGGATGAGAGAAGGTTCTGTGGAGACCTCACAGCACCTTCCAGAAGGAAACCAGAGAGGGACAATTCCTCAGGGACTGAGGGACAGGAGCCAGGGAATGGCTTCCCAGTGCCAGAGGGCAGGGCCAGATGGGAGATTGGGAAGGAATTGTTCCCTGTTTGGGTGGGCAGGCCCTGGCACAGGGTGCCCAGAGAAGCTGTGGCTGCCCCTGGATCCCTGGCAGTGCCCAAGGCCAGGCTGGACATTGGGGCTGGGAGCAGCCTGGGACAGTGGGAGCTGTCCCTGAAATAGCACTGGGTGAGATTTAATGTCCCTCCCAACCCAAACCCCTCTGTGATCCCATTCTCAGGTAACTTTGCCTCTTCTCCAGAGCTGCAGTTCCTCATTCCTGGCTCTGTCTCTCAGAACAAAGAGAAACCCACGGAGACCCAGCTGGGATAGGAAACCTGAAGAACAGGCCCTGGAAGAAACCAAGAGCAGTTCCTATGTCTGGAAAACACATTCCTGAAGACCAGGGAAGGAATTTTTTTTTGGTCTTAAAGTAGTTTTCTGCTTCCTTTGAGCTCCTGTCAGTCACCTTTATCAATCCATGCTGTTACAAGGCACGGATCAGCTCAGGATCCAAATGGCACAGGCCTCCCATGGAAGACATTTAGATAAAATAACTTTGTGGGATAAGGAACTGACAGGCTGCAGAGTGCCTTAGATGGGAATTCACTGGGGAGAATGTGTACATCCCACAGCATTTAACCAATAATATATAAACTCAATTTGAAATATTTATACTCTACACTGTAACACGGAGTTTTGGCACATTGTCCATAAAATCTTGATATTTCGAGACAAGCAGAATTGAATTTTCATATATTTCATGCATCTGTATTTTTAATCAGCTTTCCACTGAATTGTGTGCTGAACTGCAGCAGGAGTAAAGTAAATATTAATGAAAATACTTTTGAAATAGTATTTTAATAATTAAGTGACTAACACTGGAATATTATATATACAGAAATATTTGTGGCTAAATTCTAAACTAATACTGCGAGATGAATTTCCAGAGCCTCAATTAGCAGATGACCAGTGGGGGAATGAGAGGTTTGGGATAGGAAATGTTTTCCTTCAGGTACGAGGGGTGAGGGGTAGGAACATTTGTGAGGATGTTACTTTCTGCAGCACTAAAATTTGTCACCAGAATTCTACAACTCTTGTGCACTTAGCTTGAATTACCGGGAGAAGCATTACAATTTATCTCTAATAAAATACCTGGCAATCATTTCAACTGGGAACCAGAATATTCAGAAAATAGAGGTTACTTTAAGAGGAATATTATGGTATGGGTAAATTAAAGAACTCTGATCACATTCTAGAGAAAATGTTTAAAAACCCATAAATGTGTGTGTGTTTGAACCAGAGGTTCTGGCTCATAGCCCTTAATTCCACTCAAGGCCATTGTTCCCAGAAATGTTGAACTCTGGGTTGATGCATCTGTAGTGAATATAAAATTAAGAAATATAAGTAAATTTATTTAGTTAGAACCTAAATGATTTTAACTAAATTAAAGGAAAGGAATACAAAGTAAACATTTGCTGGGGTTGCTGTTATTAGAAAAGCAAAAGTTGTGGGGTTTGGGAGAGGTTTTTTAGCTGCTTACACTGAGTCCATTTCTTATATTTGGGTGTTCTGCAGGTAAAAATATTTCCAGTCTCTGAGAGAACTCTAATTTATCCCATCTCATGAGCTCTATATCTGAGAAGGTGACAAAAATGGCTGTTTCAATGAGTTCTTTCATGGTGTCATGCCAGCCATAAAATGTAGAGCATCTGTAACACATGCACCATGCTTCCAGCAAGTAGGAAACACATTCTGATCCTAAAAAAAGTTCAATATTTTTCATCTGGAGTTGGTTTTCTACTGTCAGAAAAAAAAAAAAAAAAAAAAAAAAAAAAAAAACCAAAAAAAAAAAAAAAAAACAACAAAAACAAACCAAAACAAAAACAAGAACCCGACCATGGATGCAGTCATGTATTTATGAGCAAGTTTTATCTCTAAACAGATTTGTAACTAAAAACAGAAATATCTTTTTATGGGAGACAGCTGGTTGGGAGATTAAAGAAACCCAGCAAGGGAGGGGAGTTCAAATTAACAAACATTCCTAGACAAGGAATGCCTGTGAGCATTAGCAAGCTTTTAGCTTGCGACCTAAAAACATATCTAATCCCATCCATGGGGCTGTGCTGAGAGGTTCCGCTTGGTCATTTGCTGATAAAGAAATCTTTGAAAAGCCCGGTGTGGAGCCAGAACTCTTGGACGTCTTTAAGTGTCAGAAAAACTTTATAAATGTGTCAGCCCAAAAGTTTCCTATTATGCCATGTTGGGTGTCAAGGGGTTAAACCCAAGAGAGCTTGTGCTGGTACCATTTTTATTGGGACACACTGCTCTGGTCTTTAGCAGCATCTCAGAAAACTTCCAGATCGTGCAGCAGAGACTTTTCACCAGAGCTGATGTTTTCTCTGAATAAAACAAAATTTTCTCCCTGAAGAGCCAAAATCTGAAGGTGGACAGGCAGAAAGCAGCTTGTCCTTGGCCCGCTCAGTGCAGAAAGTCAGAATGTCACAATTTTACACCATTTTCGTCCCAGAAAACTGTGCAGGACAAGGTGTGTGATGTTCCTGCTGGTACCGAGGTGGCAGCCTGGCACTGGAGTTCCTCAGCATGTTTTTGAGGGAATTCAGAAAGGCTCTGTAAAACGAGGCCGTTGTTCTGTGCACAGAGGATTTGAGCAGCCAGACTTTGAGTTATTTGACAAATCTCGCTGAACTTTTCTCAGAAAGTATACAGTAATATGTCAGTTAAAAATAGTTGGACTATGCCTGTGCATATTGTATTCTGTCTTTGCTTGTTTAAATATTATTATTGGGAATGCTGCCAGTTTCTAACAGAACCATTGTTTGTTTTTAAATCAGTATAGTCACATTTGGAATTGTGTTCCTCCTTCGGACCGGGATGGTTTTTATATTATTTTTCAAGTTTGTCTTATAAGGGCACATCTCCTGCTGGAGGAAGGCAGCTCAGATTTGCTGTCTTCCAATTGCACCAGAACAGAATCTTATCTATGCTCAGAAAAGTCCCAGAAATATTTAGGCCAAGGAGAGATGCAAAGTACCAGCTTTCTTAATTCCAACTGCTTTGAAGCCTTTTTTTTTTTTTTTTAAACTTCACCCAATGCATGATTATGTTTTTATCCTGCATCTCATACACATCCTCTAAAGATCTGAAGGGTGGAAAATCCTGTCCTCAGTGTAGAGTTAGTTAAATCCAGGTTTCCCAGTATCCATATTTTCATCACTTCTGCTTTACTTTTTTAAAAACACCAAGTTTGCTCAGAAAGAATGAAGAGAATAAAGGTGATTAAAATGATTTACTCTGATAATTAATGCATGCATGGAAAGAGGAGAATGGCCAGGGTGTGATTTTTTTTATGTCACAGTATAAAAATTTGAAGGAAGTTTGCATTTGTGCTTGACCCCAGCTCCCTCAAAGAACTTCTAAGTGCTGATATTTGGCCATAAAATGTGGCTCAGTAAAGGGGATGCAGGTGGACATGAACAGAAATGATTTGAAATACATCAGTTCCCTGATTTCTTGTCTCTGTTTCACTTCTGTGATGTTTTTTCACCTGCTCCACTCAGAATCCAGGTAACACATGGAAGATAATTGATGTGTGGCATCCATATTTCTCAACAGAGATCTCTTTGAAAACTTGCAGAATCAAATAAATGAAAAATATTGGAGCTAATTTGGATGTCATCCTCAACACAAACAGGCTCTGGGATATTTCTGGTTACTGCCTTTTAGATAGGACAATAAAATGTGGTGAAAAACATGCAAATTAAATCTTAAAGGGGAAGAGTTGGAAAATCCTTGAAAGAGTTTTTATAGAATCAGAGATGGAATGGAAATTTGTTTGTTTGTTTCTTTTTGCTTGTTCACATTACTTTTTTAAAGCAAGATATTAAAATTATTTAGTTACTTGTATAAATTTTAATGATATTTTGTTCCTTGCAGGATTGGGATTTGAACATTTTAGGGGTTAAATAATGAATTTTAGATCTCTTCTATTTGCTTTTTCAAGTGGATTGAGTGCAGGTGCCTGTAGCAATTTATGCTTTCACCTTCCTAGTTGCAATTATGTACATACATTACAAAATCAGAATCCTGCCTCTGAAAATCTGTTTCTTTCATTGCTTTGTGAGAGTATCATCAGTTTAGATCTCTCTCGCACATGTTCCTGATTATATCCTAAAGAGGAAACATTTTTCAAATTCATAAGTTAAAAAAAAAAGGAAACTCCATCTGATTCTTGAGCCCAAGAAAGTAACATGAGAATCGCTCTATTTTGACTGGAATTCTTTCTTCATTATGTGCAATTCTAATCTAGAACACATTTTTATTGCCCTCAAAGTGACATTCTTTCAGCATGTGCTTGGGTGGAGAGCTACATAAAGACTCAAATACATTCTGAGAGCACAATTTTTTCTTAAAATAAAAATAATATTGTTGGTTATCTATTCTAGATATTTATGCTGGGAATGTTGTGCTTTCCCTGCTTCTTCCTGTCAGTTTTCCAGCCATAAAAAATGGGGTGGAAGGGATCCATGCATTGTTTGATGCATTTGTCTGCTTTACAAAGACATTCTCTGGATATTTAGAAATGAGATTTGGTGGCTTGGTGGTGCTTTGGTGGTTTGTTTCTTGGTTTTCTTTTGTTGATTCGATTCCTTTCATTTGTATTTTTGCTCCATCAAGTAATCATGGCAAGTCACATCTTAGAGATTTCTGTAGACAGCACATAAATCCTGGTTTTATTATTTCTAAGAACTTACCTTGAATGCATCCTGGTGCATTATCTTGTTCAGAAGTAAAGAGGTTTTGGATTGGAAAAACAGTCAAAATGGGTTATTTTTCATAAAAATATATAAACTAAACCTTTACTTTGAGCAGCATTCACTTCTTCAGTACAAATGGCCTCTAACTGCTCCAGACTATTCACCCCCTTTGTTGAAATATTAATATTGAAAATATCAGCCATAAAACCATAAGGGAACTACTTCTATAATAAGTGCTTAGATAAATAATGTTAAGGAAAACCAAATAGACCTCTTTTGTCATCCTGTTTCTTTTCCACTAAAAAAAAAATCAATTGCAGAACAATAACAAAGGCAAGTAAAGGAGCACATGAAGGAAACTCCTCCTGCTGCACAGATGTTTATGAAGATGTGAGGGTGTATAAAGTTCAGAAAGCAAGTAATCACAGAGTGTTTTTAATTTCAGGATTGGCTGGGGCCATTATATTATCTGGTTTGACCTTTTATGTGCAATAACTCTTGCCCTTTTCCTTTACTGTTCTGGGCCCATGATGGGAGTGGGGCAGCAGTACCTGGACAGCACCTCGATGGGAGAAGATGAGGGTGCCATCCCATAATAACTGCTGTGTTCAATTATCCATCACAAATCCATGCCTGTGTGGGATTGGTGTGATTTCATCATGGTTATGCCAGGTATGTTTAGGATTTCCCCAGGAAAGTTTTTATCTGTGAGTTCACCATATTTGCCAGAGAATTAGCACTGTAAATAGCAGCATTTGTTCATTGACACCCTCCATTTGTCACTGGAAGTTCCTGTTGTCACTGTGACATTAGTGAGGTGAAGGAACAGCTGGTTGGTACAGGTCTAGCTGCAAACCAGCCCTAAATTCCAGTGTTGCTTCCATCTTTCCCAGTCTTTGTGCAGGGGGCTGCTCAGGATAAAGTTTCCCAAGTTCACTGCTTTGTGCTGTCTCATCCTCTGGGGCTCACCCCATTTTCAGCAGGCACAGTCAGCTTAATTTAATTTCCTAACAGCTTTCCTGCGAGTGAAATTCATGGATTTCCTTAAAGTGAAGAGCCAGCAGAAAGATCCTTATTTAATTTCAGTTTCCTTTCTCTGCAGCTTGTTTTAAATGTTAATGTTAATACCTTTAATGCTTTCCGGCGTTTTTGCTGGTACTTTCTCAGCAGCCATAACACTTAGAGTTATTAATTCTGTTAAGGTGATGTTTGTACTCTGCAGAGCTGAAATCATAAAAGTCCCTGGTAATAGCTAATATAATAGGATATCCAGAATTACAGCAGAACTGGAAAGTAGGGGTGTTCTTTTTTAATTTAAGCTTGTACTTGTTGCCATTTTTGGCAGGGCTACATCAGCACCAGTTTCTGGTTCCTTCATGTCACCTTACCACGGAGAAGCCCAAGGACTTTGAAGAAATTCTTATTTGTTTCTTGAAGGATACAATGGACTGAAGAGCTGCTGCTATGCAAACAGCTCTAAAGTTCTGCACAAATCCAAAACAAGTCTTTGGCAGGAAGATGAAATTAAGCTGAGAGTCTCAGTGATGAAAAAAAAACACTGAAATGTTTTTCAAATTTTGGGAAATAATTAGTACCAACAGAAAGCAATTCAAATAACAGAGAATACATCCTTATCATCCTGGAAACATTAAGAAATTATGTTAAGAAGAAAACCTCCTGAGATTAATGCCAAAAGCAAGAAGATTATAGAGCACACTATAAAATTATTGCTGCTGCTCAATGGTTACTTTAGTGATTAGCTGAAGGTTAAATAAGAGCAGTAGTGAAGTAGCAAGAAAGAAAGAAGAAAAAGAAGCTGAGACAAAGATTAAAAGATAGAGTGGAATTATCTTATTGATAGCCTGGGTCAATTTTTTTCCCCAGGAGACTTTATGAGATATCCTGTCATTGTCCATAATTATCTCCTGCTACTGGAACAGCTTTTTCTCTCCGCTCACAGACAGTTCTGCATCTACCATGTGCAATCCAACTTATTTCTGTGTCATATACTTCATTCAAGGCATAACAATATGGAATAATTTTATTTTTTCATGGCATTTCTGCTGCTGGTTTCCCTGGTGCATTTTCCCAGATGGGAGCACTGTCCAGACCAGTAGCAGACCCAGATGTGTAACCTGTGGAAGGTTTGGGGCTGGATTGGTCAGTGCTGCTGTGTTGTGGTGAGCAAATCAACATTGACATGTCACAGATGGAGTCAGACTAGCTGGAGATTTTCATAAGAATGTCCAAACCAAACATTCCTTCACTGGATGTTTGAGTGCATTCTGGTGGATATTTTAGTCCATATAAATCCCTTGGTGCTGTCAAAGCTTGAGCAGTTCTTTGGCTTCCTCTGGGGAATCTGTGCTGAAACCTTAACGAGTACAAACCCTCACGAGGCTGTAGAAGGTTTCAATCATGACTTGGGGGGCTGTTTATTCTCATAAACGAGTCCTTTTATGCAAGAGGATTCAGAGGAGGAAACTGGCCGTGGCACAGCTTTTCCAGCTCCAGAGGCTGTGTGTGATTCTGGACCAAAAGAATGGAGGGAAAATGGAATTCTGGAACCCTGGATAAGTGACTTAAACTTATCTGGTTTGGAAAAAGGATTTCAGCTGAAATGGAATTCCTGTTTCAAAGTGAAGAGAAGTTCCTTCAGTATTCCTCAAGTGGGAAGATCAGGTGGAACAGCCAAGACAGAGCCCAGTGTCCCCCACTTTTTGTGCTGTGGAGAGCTTAGTAAAGGTTAGAACAAAAGAGTAATGGCTGTGTAAGGATTTATCCCAAAATCCTCTGAAACACTGGCAGAAAAATGCTGAGAGAAGCTGGTGTTTATTTTTACATTCCATACCATTTTATTTTTGTTCTTCACACAGGGAAAAGCAGCACAGACATGATTGTGGGATTTACTAATGCAGATCATTAATTCTGCTGGCCTTGGCTGATCGGAGTGTTGACTTCAAACATTATCCCAATGTAATCTTGCCATGTTCAAAGCATCCGTGGAGGAAAGCAGAGTCAGTTCTCCTGCCAAAAGATGTTGGAATGTGGGAAGAGCCTGGTGGGGTGTAGTTTCTGCTGCTCCACAGCCCCCCAAAACCTTCCCCGAGGAGCCTCCTAAGATGAACTCCAGCCACTGTTTTCTGAGACAAAGGAGCAATTGCAGCTACTCAGTTTTGGCTCTAAAGGTATAGAAAGAGCTTCAAAGCTTCCACAGGCTCCATATTTAAATGAATGGAATGTGTACAGCTGGGAATATATATTCCTGCAAATTTCTGCTGGCTAAGTGAACATGATACCTAAAAATCAAGCAGAAAGTGCATTCTGATGTGTTTATTTTAGCAGTAAATACAAATCCTAGTTTAAAAGCAAACTTTTCTCTCTCACAGTGATAGTTTAGGCTGAACCACAATGGAGCAGGCCCAGGGAGTCCTTAAACAATATTTTATGTATCTCCAGATGGTTGTGCTAAATGATACAAATAATCACATTAACCTGCTCACTAAGTCATTACTGACAGGGGAGGGTGCAATGATTAAACACTGCGCTGGGTTCTCGTGTTTTGCTTTTACAAATCCAATGAGTTTTAATCCAATTTACTCAGAATATTCGGAGGGAATTTTTTTTTGTTCTTACTTGAGGTTTGAGGAGGAGGTTTTTGCTTTGCATTTGAAGTGTTCTACCTGAAATATAATTCTTTCATCTAACAGGAAGACAAGGGCTAGTTACAGTGCCTTGGAAAATTGCCTACTTTTGCGATGAATGGCAATTAGCACCTTTTTGTTTTAGGATTTTTGTAATATCTCTCTTCTTTCACCTCTGTGCTTTGCCTTGTAGCTATTATTCTCTGCTGTTTTTTACTGTATTTGATGTCTTACTTAGGTTTCTTCTGTTTTGTCATTCAAATATCAAGTGTTTATGGTTTTGGTAGGTCACTTCAATGTCATATTCACGCTGGATTTTTTCAGGCAGTCTGGGCTTTGAACAGAAGCAGCAATGTGTGTTTTCCCCTCTACTTTTCCTGTCATTTCACGTTGTTTTCTTGGGCTTCCTGGACAATGTTTCAGATGTCTCTGAGTTTTATTGAAGGATCAACACCTAATTTTTAACAATCGTGTTGTGGAGTGGAGAGGAATGAGGATCAACACAGAAAGAACCAGAAGATTTCTTTTTGCCAGGGGCAAAAATACAAATGAGATGAGTGGCAACTTGGGGGACAGCAGAACAAGAAGAGAAATTGTGTTCTGAGTCAGGGGAGTGATCCAATGATAGTCAGGGAGAGACAATGGTGCTTCAAGAAACACTATTTTCCCTGTGGCCTTTCCACACAAATCTGGCAGTCTGCAAGCCAAGAACCCACTGCTGGTTCTTATTCCTGGTTAAAAAAGGGGGAATTACCAGCAGTTGTTGGGTTAGCACCTCAAACAGAGCTTCCCAAAGGTGGTGGTTTGGTATCCTCTGATCCTGAGCCATTGAGTATGTCCCTGATGCCTAAGACTTTTGGCTTTTTGTATTTTTCAAATATTTGTAGCTTTGTAGATTATTCAAGCATGGCTGTGGCTTCTACTATCTTTTCTATCCTGCTTCCCTGCATTTAGGAACAATTAGCTAACGTTTTAAACACATTCCTAAATATTCTTTAACCTTATTCCAAGTAAAGAATCAACAACAAGGATATTCTGTTTTCCAACCAGAATCTGGACCAGATATAAAAAAAAAAGTGTGGCAAAACGAACCTCTGGACTTCTTCCAGTGGGGCACAACCTCAGGAATTGTTACCAACCAACTAACCTTTTAACTGGACAGTATATGATAAGTATACTAATTGATGCTAATTTATACCTTAGAAAAATTGGAGAATTATTATATCACATGTGATTTTCGCCATATTGTGTACCTGAAAGCTTTCACGTAGATGTTTGCTTTTATATCCCCTCTAATGTTGTTGGGAAGATCGGTTCTGTTTTCCATGAACCATCCCAGGTGTTGTGCACTGATCTCATGAGTGGGGAGTAGTTTGCAGTGCAGGGTTGGAGAGTCATCTGTTCCCTGCTTCAAGGAAGGCAGGTCATTGATTGTAGGAGTGTTTAAACTTCTGTATTGTCATTGGGAATTATTTTTAGTAAGAATTAATGCCAGAAGACCCTTCAGTGAGGCAGCAGAGGCCAGATTGCAGCAGACAGATGCCCGTCTGCAGCGTGGAGCTGAGCTACCGAGCCAACCCAGGAGCACAATCCTTGATTTCCTGTGTCTGTGGGATTTAGCACCCTGATCACCGTTAGCAGACAGGATTAGCACCATGCTAATCATCCCTCAGAAGGAGCAGCATCCCTGCCCAGTGTGCTCTGCTGGCTGGGCAAGGTCAGCAGGAAGGGCGCTGTCACCCTTTGTGTAGGGTTATGTGTCCCTTGATCACCCCAAACCATCGTCTGCTAAGAGATGACAACGCTGATTATTATTTTCCAAGCCATCAGAAAAAAGCAAAAGTAAAAGAAGCTGCTCCTAAAATACTGTTACTCTATGAAAAGTAACAAACGTGTTCATTTGCAGTGTACTCCCATGGAAGGCTTTTCTGTGCATCTGATGTGTTGTCTCCACAAAAAATAACTGACACCTTGAACATTATCCAGGCAAAATGAACCCATCATTCTTAAAGGAATTTACATCAAAATGAAGCTCTTCCACCCCCCTATTGTAAGTAATATAGTAATCTACTCTTTCTACTCCCTTGGCTTTTTAAGCCTTTTTTAAAGAGTTGTACAATACAATACACTTGATTTAACTAAACTGTTTCTTGATAAAAACAAGGAACCTGGGAGAGCTGTTCTGTAATTGTGTGATGTCAGAAATAATGGGCAGGTTACTCTGTACGTGAAAACTGGTACAGCTCCGTTGCCTTCAAAACAGCTCTGGGAGTTAACAGCAGAATTAACAGCCAGAGGTGTAATTTGGGACAGGCGCAGTATGTGACTGGTCAAGTTTGCAGATTGGTTTGGGTTTAACTGGAAAAAGACAAGGAGAGCTTGATCCTCTCCAAGCAGGAACAAATTCCTTCAGGAGCAATCCATAAAAGTTACTTGTTTTCCAGGAGACTTTCAAAATCTTTAATAGACGTATTTTCTCTCTGCCCCAAAACTGTAACAAACAAATGCAAAACAATTCAAGAGAGAAACAAAACAGAAAGGAGAAGTTAATTATGATTTATAAATGTATTCACTTGTTGAATATTCTAATGAACCAAAGCAGGAATTTAATTTCAGTGCAATTCTGCTGAGGTGTGTTGCCAAAAACAGCACCTACGGAAAAAAAGGAACATCTGTCAGATCATGGGTTAAGATCAATAAAAAATGCGACCTTTTAAACATTGATGTCATTTGCTTACTTATAGATAAGTGAGTAAAAGTGACAGATTAGCAGCATGGCATGGCTGAACCTCTTAAAGAATCATTAATATTTAATCAGCAGGAAACAGCAGTGGTAAAAGGCAGAGCTTGGGCATGGGGGGGCTCCTGCCAAGCTCCCCACAAATTGCTGTGCCTGTGCAGATGCTGAGTGTGGAAATGCTGCTGCTGGGTCACGGGGGATGAGTTGGTGCTGATGTATGGAACGACCATCTCTCCTTCAATAGCAGCTCAGTCCTGTTCTTTTAATGACACAATGTCAAAGCAAGGCTGTGTTGCTGGCTAGAATGGCAAAAAAGTCCTCAATTCTCAGCTAATATTGAAGACATTTTGGAGGTATTCTGTGTAAGTTAAACTACTTGCTCTATTCAGAGGATGCTAAAATAAAAATAATAGTATGTTAAAATATTAATAAATTGAAAAGAAATTAACTTTCCCTTTTGTGTATTATGCATCAGCATATATTTCTATTTTGGCACTCTGTGCAGTATTCTTTTGAACAGCAGTTGCATGGACTCAAAAGAGAAAATTTGCCCAGTGTTGTGCAAGAGGGTTCCTCTGGAATTGTCTGCAGTGTCCTGCAGGAGGGTTCCTCTGGAATTGTCTGCCAGTGTCCTGCAGGAGGGGAGCTCTGGAATTGTCTGCAGTGTCCTGCAGGAGGGTTCCTCTGGAATTGTCTGCCAGTGTCCTGCAGGAGGGAGCTCTGGAATTGTCTGCAGTGTCCTGCAGGAGGGTTCCTCTGGAATTGTCTGCCAGTGTCCTGCAGGAGGGAGCTCTGGAATTGTCTGCAGTGTCCTGCAGGAGGGTTCCTCTGGAATTGTCTGCAGTGTCCTGCAGGAGGGTTCCTCTGGAATTGTCTGCAGTGTCCTGCAGGAGGGGAGCTCTGGAATTGTCTGCAGTGTCCTGCAGGAGGGCTCTGGAATTGTCTGCCAGTGTCCTGCAGGAGGGTTCCTCTGGAATTGTCTGCAGTGTCCTGCAGGAGGGAGCTCTGGAATTGCCTGCCAGTGTCCTGCAGGAGGGCTCTGGAATTGTCTGCCAGTGTCCTGCAGGAGGGACTCTGGAATTGTCTGCAGTGTCCTGCAGGAGGGAGCTCTGGAATTGTCTGCCAGTGTCCTGCAGGAGGGTTCCTCTGGAATTGTCTGCAGTGTCCTGCAGGAGGGGCTCTGGAATTGTCTGCAGTGTCCTGCAGGAGGGAGCTCTGGAATTGTCTGCAGTGTCCTGCAGGAGGGGACTCTGGAATTGTCTGCAGTGTCCTGCAGGAGGGAGCTCTGGAATTGTCTGCAGTGTCCTGCAGGAGGGCTCTGGAATTGTCTGCAGTGTCCTGCAGGAGGGAGCTCTGGAATTGTCTGCAGTGTCCTGCAGGAGGGTTCCTCTGGAATTGTCTGCCAGTGTCCTGCAGGAGGGGAGCTCTGGAATTGTCTGCAGTGTCCTGCAGGAGGGTTCCTCTGGAATTGTCTGCAGTGTCCTGCAGGAGGGGAGCTCTGGAATTGTCTGCAGTGTCCTGCAGGAGGGTTCCTCTGGAATTGTCTGCAGTGTCCTGCAGGAGGGGAGCTCTGGAATTGTCTGCAGTGTCCTGCAGGAGGGGAGCTCTGGAATTGCCTGCCAGTGTCCTGCAGGAGGGTTCCTCTGGAATTGTCTGCCAGTGTCCTGCAGGAGGGGAGCTCTGGAATTGTCTGCAGTGTCCTGCAGGAGGGTTCCTCTGGAATTGTCTGCAGTGTCCTGCAGGAGGGTTGCTCCGCAGCTGGAGCTGCTGCCCATGGAGGTGGATGCTGTATCGCTGTCTGCACCGTGGCACACTCCAATTCAGACGCATTTCCCTGCACAGCACTGACAGCCGGGCACTGGGAGCGCACATTCCCGGATACATTCCCAGTAGTTTCCCTCCCTGGACGCAGGTTTGATCTGACGGCAGCAGAGCTTCCCGCCGGAATGCGGGAGCGATCCAAATCCCGCCGGAATGTCTGTGCACAGTGCCCTTTCCCGAGGCACCGTGTTTGATGGCAATGAGAACACCGCTCTGCAGTGTGCTGCTGATACCTCGCACGTCTCTGGCACCTCTCATCTCGGGGTTTCAAAGCGTTTCACGAACCTAATGAATCACTCCTCGTGTGAAGGGGATGAATGACAAGTCTCATTAGAGCTGCCTTGTTTTGGAGGCCAATTTTTAGCGTTTTTGTTTAATGGAGTTGTAGCAGGTTTTTTGTTGAGGTGGCAGTGCATAAGTTTTTAATACATTGGCAAGCCTGAAGATTCATTAGACACAATATAATTTAAATTAGTTATTCTTCCCTTTCCTTGATGCCAATCATTATTCTGTAGATTAAAATCGCTGTGAATCTGATTAGATTGGCAAGTTTTCTTTCCACTTGCCATGGCTATAGCATTCCAAAATATTTCAAAAAATAGATTGGAAAAATTTCTTTCTTTGGACAAAAGGTCCTCATCTTTAGGAAAAAGATGTGTAACTCTTAGAGTCACAGAATCACAGAATGGTTTGGGTTGGAAGGGACCTTAAATCCCATCCCACCCAGTGCCACCCCAGCCATGGCAGGGCCAGCTCCCACTGTCCCAGGCTGCTCCCAGCCCCAATGTCCAGCCTGGCCTTGGGCACTGCCAGGGATCCAGGGGCAGCCACAGCTTCTCTGGGCACCCTGTGCCAGGGCCTGCCCACCCAAACAGGGAACAATTCCCGCCCAATCTCCCATTTAAACTCCCCCTCTCCAGTTTCTCTTCCATGCACTGAGATGACATCCCTTCCCAGATCTAAGACACCAGCTTAGGTCATCCCCGTGTTTAATGGCTTTTCTAAGTTTTGCCCAGGAAATGTCCATTTCTGTCTATTTTTTACAGATTAATCAATTCCTTTTTTGTGAGTGTACCTCATGAATATTACCCATCAATGTAGTGCTTTTGTTTTGTGCAAGAACCGTATCATGTAGTTATAAACAACACTTAATTCTCATATTTTCTCTTATTTTTATACATTTCTACAGTTTTCTTGTTATATAGCAGTTTATATCAATGGGTTATGTCACCTCCTCTCTTTGCCATGGCTCTCCAAGAGATTCTTTCAAGGACTTGGATTGCAGTGCAGCATTTTGACCCTCAATGAGTCTTTCCTGTTAATTCCATTCCAAAGAGGCACAGAGGTGTGATGACCTCATTATCTTGAACATGGCACTGCTTTTGCTAGACCCTCACTTTGCCATCCTCATCAATCCTCGGATGCCTTGCAGCCTTCACCATGAATAAGATGACATTTGTGCTCAGACTTGATCATATCTTTATAAATGTTTGCTTTTACACATTTTATCTGCTGCCTTTTCACATTTCATTTCCTTTTAGTTATTTAATATGTATGGATGTATGTATTGTAAAAATAGGCTGTTCTTTTTTTTTCTGGGAATATGTAAATTATAAAAATATATTTATGCTGGATATATTAGCATGAGAACCTATCCATAAGATCCTGGGGACCAAAGGTCATAGAAGTACTTTTTTATCAAACCAGCGAACTTCATAATTTACAAGTTCAATGGAATATTTCTGTGCATGTCATTATCATATTACTTGATACCAACATTTATAGGTGTTCCATAAACCTTATTTGAACTGGGAACTGATTTTTTTCCATTTTGTTCACTTAATGAAACAATTTAAACTTTTTTTTCTGTTTGAATTCTGTTTGAATTCTGTTTGAAACTCTCAAAATGTATTTACAATTGGACTAAATGCTCTATTCTGCTCAAAGAGGGTTTTAAATGTTTAGCTTCAAAAAATTTAATTTTAGTTACATTTCATTTTGGTTTACATTTATAAGTAACATTTTCACACATTTTGTTTAAAACATATGAAAACAATGTTTTGACTTTTCTATAATGCTTCCCTTCTCCATTTGTCTCAATCCCATTTGCACAGTGGATTTAATGTCAATTTACCAATAATTTGTTGTTGAAACTTCAGTTTAATATTTTGACTGGCAACAAAGAAAACTTTAAGTAAGTCTATTATGGAAATGAACAATTTAAACAGTAGCTGATAAAAAGGCATGCAAATTCAGGCCCAAATTACACAAGGCACTGAATATTTTGTGCTGAAAAGAAATATTCCTGTTGTTAATTGGAGCTTTAATTGGAAAAGCTGCAGCACCAAATGCTTTGAAAGGTGAGAATTTGGGTGCCACGAGCACTGTTTGATTAAGGACAGGGAGGTGAAATTGAGGACATGGATAGAACTACAAAAAAAGCAGAAATAATGGTATTTAATGGACTTTTCAGGAATGTCATGTGGGACATGCTTCAGGGTACACTTATTGGGATTTTTATTATAATGAATGAAAAATCCCAGTTTGTATTTCCTAGTGGCGGATTTGTTTCTAGAGAATGACGTTTTATTGACATCTGAATACTTTCTTTGTTTTATATAAGAGGCTCTGCCCCCTTTTTGTCTGATTTCAGGCTGTAATTGCTCTGGGCAATAAAATTAGAATATTTTACTTGCATGCATATTTCAGTTCTGTTTTATCTCAGGAAAAGTGCTACATAATTGTATAAAATGTGAACTAGGTCACTGTTGCATCATAAAACACAAACAATAAAAAAAATCACTTGTGAATTAGAGAAGATGCCTTATTTAAGGATTTTCCTCAGTCAAATTTAAAGGCAGTAGAATTTGGAGACTTCTTCAAATTAATGTTTCATGTTTAATGTATAATGTCTGCATGTAGTTTAGATTACTTGAAATTATTCTCTTGGTATCTTTAAGATCTGCATACTTTATTACTACAGCACATCCCTGAAGAGGATGGTTTACAGCGCTTGATTTTCAGGGTTAAAGGTACAAAAAAATTTGTATGGCTGCTTTGTGCGTGTTTTATTCAATTCTTTGGTGCACAGAACCATTATAGTTGTGCTCAAAAAGCATCTGTAGGTTTGCACAGCTTTATTTCCAGTCAGTTTGTACAAGTGCAAAATGCAAAGGACACACAGTGCTCAGGATTGCACACACAGTTTGGGAGTGTGGCATTAATTTCTTCTTGTATCTCTTACCTGGAGATCAGCACCAAAGCAGAATCCATTGTTTATTTATCAGTTCTTTGGGATTCTCATTTATGCAGGAAAATTTATCAGCTGAGCCTATGACTTTCAAAGTATCAGAAGATGGATATTGTGTCTTCTTATGCCAGATGAGAAATTAATTTGAGTGAAATGAAAACCGTCCTCTGTTTCAAGAATTGCAGATTGGATTGTGGCACTCTCACTGGTGCTCTGAGAGTTTCCTGCAAATTACAGCTGCAGACACCCAAGAGCACAGGCCTCCAGACAAAAATTAGTTTTTCCATTAAATTCTGCAGAAATCCTGTTTAATGAATGAAGGAAAAGCAAGATGAGGTGTCAAGGCTGAAATCCACATTCAGACATGAAAATGCTAAATATTAATCCTGTGCCTGGGAAAAAGCAAACCAATTCAGACCAAAGGATTTCAAAGTTTTCTGAGTTATCTCAGCACAAGTCTATCTTGAACAGGAGTCAAGACAGCTGAATGTGGATCTTGATAGCAAAATCTGATATCTGCTTTAAATATAGACTCAAAGTACTACTGAATAAGTGACCAGAGCATAAATCCATCCAATATCAGAGTGAAATTAATCCAAGAGTGCCCCTGTGCTCCCAGAAATGGCCTTGGATCTCCTTTCCCTCACGGCCTCCCTTGTTCTCTGACACTCTCCCATGATGTTCAGCCTCTCTGCCAACTCCCAGATCCTTAAAATGGGTTCTTTTGGCAGCTGCAAATGCTCTTATCAGCAACTGCATTTGAAATTTATCCAAGTCTCAGACAGTTGTAAAATCTTGCAAATTGAAAATCCTTGGATCTCAGGGGAATCGCTGTTTAAGATCATGTTTAATCTCCTTTTAATATCCTCTCAGCAGTTTGATCCTGATCCCTCAGTGATGTAAATTCAAAGTAACTCTCCTGAAGTCAATGTGAAATCCGAGGAAGCCAGTGGTGTTATTTTGGATTTATGGTATGAGAACAGAATCTGGCATGGCAGCCTCGTGTTTTAGCCCATTGTAGGAGCAAGTCAGGGAGTGTCTGAATCCTGTGCTTTGCTCCTTCATCTTTATCAGCCAAAAGGTTTGTTTGCTTTTTTTGAGCTTGACCTGAAGACTCCTGACAAGAATAATTAATCAATTAGGTTCTCCAGCTTCTTTGCCTCATTTGTTTGCCTCTTTATTTTGCAATTCTCCTGTAAAGCCTTTATCAGTTAACTTTTCAACAGAACAGATACTGAAATGGTACAGGAGCAATATTCATTTAATGGCATGAATCACTGCAATGAAAGAAAAATAATCTCTCTTTTCACTATGTGATCAGAAGCTTCAAACATTCAGGCAATACTTTTCTAACCTTGGTTTCGTTGGATAGTTATAACCATCATTATTATTACTTTTTATATTATTAAAAGTTTTTAAGGTCCCTAGATCCATGTTTTAAGTGTGTAAACATGTATAACTCCTTGGATATAGGGGTGTTATTTATAAATGTTGTTCTTAAATTCTTTGTTTCTGGTATTCTTGAGTCAAAACTTTCAAATACTGTGTTCTACTACAAGCAGTGCAGTCCAATTATCTCTTTAAAACAATGCCAAACTGCATTATCAAATCAAAAAGGAGAATATCTAGGCCTATAATATAGTCCTGTGTACTTTATGTGTGGCACCACAAAAATCATAGAATCATGGAATGGTCTGGGTTGGAAGGGACCTTAAATCCATCCCATCCAGTGCCACCCCAGCCATCAGGACAGCTCCCACTGTCCCAGGCTGCCCAGCCCCAATGTCCGCCTGGCCTGGGCACTGCCAGGGATCCAGGGGCAGCCACAGCTTCTCTGGGCACCCTGTGCCAGGGCCTGCCCACCAAACAGGGAACAATTCTTCCAATCTCCCATCTGGCCCTGCCCCTGGCACTGGAAGCCATTCCTGGCTCCTGTCCCTGAGCCCTGCATTGTCTCTCTCCATCTTTCCTTGGCTCCTTCAGGCCCAAAGGCCACCCTGAGCTCAGCCCAAAGCTTCTCCTCTCCAGGCTGAACAATCCCAGCTCCCCAGCCTTTCCTCCAGCACAGCTGCTCCATCCCTCTGCTCATCCTGAGCCCCTCTGGGCTCTCTGCAGCAGCTCCAGCTCCTCCCTGTTGGCCCAGGGCTGGGGCAGCTCTGCGTGGGTCTCACCTGGGCACAGGGGACAGCACATCCCCCCCTCCCCTCCCTGCTGCCCCCACTGGGGCTCACCCATTTTGAGGTCCCAGCACACGTTGTCTGCTCCATGACCTTATTTGCACAAGTCTGAACTGTACCTGCATTGAAATAACTGACTTGAAAAATCAGAGGGAAGTTCAAGCTTGCTCATTTGAGCATCGTGTGGGTCCGTTCTTGAAACTGGGACAGTGTCTTGGACCCCTCAGGACAGGCCTCAGTGCTTAGTGCAGGATGCAGAGCAGGCAGCAATGGCACAGAGCACCCACTGGATTCTGAGATGCTGCAGAAGGCCACCCCTCTCCAAGGAGATGCTTAGGAAAGCCAGGAGAGTTGGAGTAATCAATACATCCCTAAAAGCAGAAACAACTCCAGAGAACCTCTCAGAGGTTTCTACATGGGAGAGCATTGCAGGAACTGCTTTCCATGGAAATGAGTTCATCTAGATGCTAAACAGTTTAGTGAGGGCTCCTTGCACATTCCTACACGGCAGCAGTGGAAAATGGAGAAAGATGAGGCTTTCTCTGACTAGGTCTTATGGAAATGAAAGCATTTTCCATGGATTAAGGGCTCTGCAGATCCAGAACATATGTAATTTTCACCAATACTCCTAGGAAAGAGCCATTCAGCTGTGGTAAATTGTATGAAATGCTTCTGTGAAGCATTGCTTTGTGTCGTATAACCTGGACAGAGGCCGAAGAGGCCTGGTCCATGTGCAAATTCCCATTTGTTTCTTTTTTAAACGTGTACTTTTGCTTGCTTTGTTGATTAAATTAGTAGGAACAGCACATTGGATTTTCAGATGGAACATGTTTTTCTCCTGGTGGGATTTGACACCATGGCAGCACAGTCTGAGCATGTTTTTCACTATTTTTTAGCACCCGCAATATTTCACTTGGAAAAAACTCTGACATTGTTTGATGCATTAAGCATCTGTGTTAATCTACCTCCTGATTTTGAAAAATGGAAGGCAAACAGCAACACATCTCCTCTGTGGAATCGACAGAAGATTTGTAGGGTTGGGTTTTTTCTTAAAAGCTAAAAAATCACCAAATGTACACAACAAATAACCAAAATCATCAAATGACCAAGCAACAGAAATGCATTCTCATGATTTCTCACAGGAGTTATATATAGACATGTTCTAAACGATACCACTTTTTGCCACAGAAGTTTGTTAGATTATCTATTGAGGTGAGAATTAAAGATAAATAGATGGCTGAGGTTCCTGCCTGTCCCTTTTAGGCATCACTTCTCCGAATGGGATTTATGACCCCTGACTTACTTGTACAGGGAACTAAAAATGCTTTTCAGTGTTTCATTTGTATGATTGGAAAACGCAGGAAAAAAAATACCAGCAGACTCTTCAAATAATTATCTGGGCTCAAGTGAAATGATGCCATACTATACATAGGATTTAAAAAAGATTGCACTGAGTGATCAATGAAATTTTAAACCTTGTGGCAGATTTATAGTAAAGAGGTGCCATCTCTATTTTTAACAAGTTTAATAATGGAGATTGTTTTCTTGTTTTGTGATTGATTATTGTGTGAATCATCTGATGTTTTTAGTTGTGACTCATCTGACAAACTCCAAAGTCAGTTATGTTTTTATCTCCTGATAAAATCAATAATAAAGAATTATAATCTTGTGGACTTTAAATAGTGAAGCGAACATATTTCTTTTTATAACTTTTTTACTCCATTAAAGCTGCAGTGCTTTTTTTTCAGTAGCAGATAGATGTGACTGCAGTGACAGCATGTGATTTATGGATAAAATTTCATAATTTTGCCATTATTTTGCTAGCCTGTGCACAATTTATCGCTGTTTACTGAACTTGAGAGCAGTCGGTCTCTTGGATCATGGCTATCCATGTACAGATGTAAAAACCCCTCTAATGATGGCTTTGTGTGGAGAGAGAAGCAGCTCCCAACTCTTGGTGCCTGGAAGAGCACAGGGGACAAAAATGAAAATCTGAAATACTTGAGGCACACACTGGGCAAGATTGGCTATCTCAGGCTGGGGGCATTCAATGGAGAAAGATCTTTGTGCTGGATAAGCCTGAGTGCCTGGTGTTCATCAGTGCAGGAGGAGCAGCAGAGAGATTTCAGAGACATCACTCTCCTTTACATCTCCCTGGGCTACTCACAAACTTGTGGTAGATGTGGCTGATACACACAGAAAGAATATTCCTGGCAGAACTACATGCTATCAAATCCAATGTATTTCTTTAGACAAAACACAGAAAAATAGAAAAAAAAAAAAACCAAAAAAAAAAACAAACCTTGAAAAATTGCGAGGATGATAATTTTTTCTTATATTTTAGAAGAAATAGAATCATTAATTGTACAGGATGTCCTGCACAAAATAACTGACATTGAGAACTGGAATTTAAAGGCACAATGATTACCAGCTCTTTAGCTGTGCTGTATCACTGTCAGATGATGTGTGTACAAGCCGTGCATGCTCTCCAGTCAGATGCAGCATTTTTTTTTTTCAACTTGTTTTCTAACAAGATAAATTAATAAGCTATCAGTTGACTACATTAGAGAAATATATTCAGAGGCATCATCCTGCTTAGCAGCCCACGCAGACAGTGCCCAGTGCATGGTTAGAATCACAGAACCATGGAATTATGGAATATCCCAAGTTGGAAAGGACCTGCAGGGTTGACCAATGCAGCAGCTTTGGAGGTTTTTTACGTCCTGGTGCCCAGAGCTGCCCCAGTGCTGGAGGTGAGGCTGCCCCAGCCTGGTGCAGAGTGGGACAATCCCTCCTTGGCCTGGCTGGTGAGGCTGGACTTGAGACCCCCACACAAGGATGGACATTCTGAGCACCCAGAGAGGGATGGACATCCTGATCCCCAGGACAGGGATGTTCCCCTGATCCCCAGTTCAGGGATGTCCCTGCTGATCCCACAGTTCAGGGGTGTCCCTGCTGATCCCACAGTTCAGGGTGTCCCTGCTGATCCCCAGTTCAGGGGTGTCCCTGCTGATCCCACAGTTCAGGGGTGTCCCTGCTGATCCCAGTTCAGGGGTGTCCCTGCTGATCCCACAGTTCAGGGGTGTCCCTGCTTCAGTAGGGTCCTCTGACCCAGTTCAGGGGTGTCCCTGCTGATCCCACAGTTCAGGGATGTCCCTGCTGATCCCCAGTTCAGGGGTGTCCCTGCTGATCCCACAGTTCAGGGGTGTCCCTGCTGATCCCCAGTTCAGGGGTGTCCCTGCTGATCCCACAGTTCAGGGGTGTCCCTGCTGATCCCACAGTTCAGGGATGTCCCTGCTGATCCCACAGTTCAGGGGTGTCCCTGCTGATCCCACAGGGTTCTGGGATGTCCCTGCTGATCCCAGAGTTCAGGGGTGTCCCTGCTGATCCCCAGTTCAGGGATGTCCCTGCTGATCCCACAGTTCGAGCGGATCCCAGTCAGGCCTGCTGATCCCACAGTTCAGGGATGTCCCTGCTGATCCCACAGTTCAGGGGTGTCCCTGCTGATCCCACAGTTCAGGGGTGTCCCTGCTGATCCCACAGTTCAGGGGTGTCCCTGCTGATCCCAGAGTTCAGGGGTGTCCCTGCTGATCCCACAGTTCAGGGATGTCCCTGCTGATCCCCAGTTCAGGGTGTCCCTGCTGATCCCAGAGTTCAGGGGTGTCCCTGCTGATCCCACAGTTCAGGGGTGTCCCTGCTGATCCCAGAGTTCAGGGGTGTCCCTGCTGATCCCACAGTTCAGGGATGTCCCTGCTGATCCCACAGTTCAGGGGTGTCCCTGCTGGCTCCAGGCACTGCTGTCTCAGATCCCACAGTCACTGACCAGGACCCCCAGGTCCCTTCCCAGGGCTTCCCCCCAGCCTCTCATTCCCACTCTGTCCCTTATTGTGTCTCCATACACATACACAGAAATGCATTTCTTTCTTTTAATGTGCAGCGTCAGAAATAAATGAGCCTTAAGTTCCTAACTAAATAATACCCTGTCTAAATGAGAAATTTAATTTTAGTATCTGCATTTCTAAAGAACTTATTAGCAGAAGACATTGCTGCATTAAAAAGTTTATGAGGTCGATCTGACTCACCCATTTAGGCCTTTTCTCCCCCTGGATTCTTTGTGCTGTATTTTTTGGATACTGGGTTGAAGCTATAAATAGTCTATAGTTGTGAATCTACATTGGTCAGCAGACCCTTTGTATACAGCATTTTTGAATTCATGTCTTTATAAATAACATTCTCTGTGATAATCCACTTCAGAGTGGTAAAAATCACCCAGCTGGGGCTTGATCCCTGAGTGGGCCAAGTGTGTAACTCAAAGCAACCAAAAATGTCCCCGTCCTCCTGGAGACTTCCCAGGCTCGAGGGAGCCCTTCAGGACAGAAAAGCTGACCAGGCCAGCCTTGCCTGGTGTTCACTGCATCACAGTAGAGGTGAGGAAATGGGATGATGGCCAGAATGCTGCTGCGATCACATCAGTTACTAACCTCATCATAAAACTGAATAAAACAGGCCCAAAAGAGCCAGAAAATTGTACCAGGGTAAGATGGTCTCAAAGTTGAGTGACAGAAATGTTAAAGTGTCCATACATTGCCAAATGTCGTCAAATTTTCTAAAACAAAATGAGGAGGGAAGCTCTCCCAGCAAAGCCTTAATTCAAACACACCCAGCTCTAAAAAGTCTCTGAACACTGGAGAAAAACATGCTTTTTTCTACTGCAGCCTAAATGAAATTGGACTCCATTCTGTTGTTTTCTTGTAGGAAGGTGTTGGCTCTGTGGCCTGGGTCTGGATGCCTAGTTTGGCTGAACGGGGGGATTTTCATCTCACTGGAATATCTGTCCCACTTGGGATGTCTGCTTCAAGCCGATGGTTTATCAGTGTATCCAGTGCCCTTACAAGAAATACAACTGCTGTTCTAAAACCATCCCCAAATCCCCTGTTTATGATTGTACTATTTCCATAGTGCACTTTGTTTTTACTTGAATCCTCTTCCTATTTCAAAATTTCCTTTTCCCTCCAGGTTTCAATGCTTCAAGTCTAACCCCAGGAAAATGTTTGCATTGCTAACTTGGTGGAGATTCTGTTTCAGTGATTTTTGTGTATATTTGTTTTAACCTCCGTGGCTCTGTCTTTGTTTTAACCTTTTTCAAGTAAACACATGTTGTTGTATTCTTATATTTCTACAAGGAAGACATTTGTTATTGGAAAAAATGGCTTGAGGTAGCAGCTGCTTTGAGCTGTTCATTATTTATTGTGTAAAAGCCTTGCTTCCTCGCCGCAAGAAAAACACTTTTGTTAGTTATACTTTTTCCACACTTGTCTTCTCACTGGGCTGGCATTGTGGCTTTAATTAGTTTCCTTTTTTTTGGCATTATTAAGAACAAGGTTTTTTCTCTGCTTCAATCCTGGCCACCTTTCATGTTTCCACAGAGGAATCAACTTTTCTTTGATTCATTAGCAAAATGACACTGAAATTGAAGGGCCTTTAGAACAAGAAACTTTATTCTGACCGTGTGGAATATCCTTTACTATAAACCTCAGCTTCTCTTTCTCTCTCTCTTGCTTCTCCATGAGCTCCTGCAGATAGCAATATGTTACTCATGTGCCTCTTAAATTGCTAATATTTTCCAGGTGAGAAGAAAAGTGAAGGAAATTGCAGGTCTGTTAAAGGGAGCTGAGAGGAAAGAGGATGTGTTGGTAAAGCCAAGTGCAAATAGGGTTGGTGAGGCCTGCAAAAAGCAGGGTCAAAAGAAGAAAAGGAGATTTTTCTTTTTTTTTCCTTAATGTGAATGTACCCAAGCTGGTGAGTAAATGGGCCATTGATAAATATTTTGAATTGCTAAAGGCTTTTTGGAGTTTGATTCCTGAAGTTCACAGTTCAAACTTTTTTTGTGTACCTTAATACAAATGTCCAAATTAAATCTACAACAACTTTCTAACCTTTAATTCATGAACTCAGAATTTCCTAGAACAATAATTCCATTAGCAGAGGTACCCACATCCCTTCAGCTGCTTAGAAAACAAAGCAGCTAGCTTATTTTCAAACTGAAAATGGGTTAACTTACCCAGCAATAAGCATAATTTTAAAAAACTTCATATTCTGTAAGCCCACAGTAGAAGAGAAACATTTTTTTTTTAGGTTTTGTGGATTTGTTATCACAGATGTTCTTAACCTAAATATATGGATATGCAAAAACAAATACTGTTTAAAATATGTATAAACTTCCTTTATTTATGTCTGACACTGATTTCATTCTGACTCCAGGTTTCCAGCAGCTGGAAATGCTAACTACAGGGCTCAGTGTGCTCCCCTGCTGCTCCCCGTGCCTTCCTTGGCAGCAAGAGAGCTCAGACTGGTTTTTGGGGGTGCATTTTGTGAGGAGGGCTGACAATTGTATTCAGAAAGATTTCCCACCATGAATGTAGCACGGCCCTCACTGGGTTGAGCTTGGTTCAATGTGCCATTCACAGTTACCACCAGCGCAGGGCTTTGGAGGTGAGGAGTCACCAAGCAGCAGAAACTGGGAGTGGCAAATCCTCTTTTCCTCATCTCTGTGCGTGCTGGGAATGCCAAGGTCTGGCTTGGGCAGGCTGTGAACTGGTGAGCAGTGGCTGAAATCAGTGGGGGAGCTCTGTGGCCATCCAGGCTGCCCTTCCTCCGTGCCCACCTCTCCTCTCTGTGCCCTGCTGTGCTCCAGCTCTCCTGGAATGATGGCAGGGCAGTTTGGGCTGCTGCAATGAGAGCTGCAATGGCTGAAGGGAATGTCCAAATGTTGTCACTTACCAGCATCGTGGGCTGAGTTTGGTTTGACCACTCCTTGTTTTCTGTGTCAAACAGGAGAAGTGGGTCCTGTCTCATCTCCTCTGGCTGTAGGAAGGTTTTTACTGTGAGAAAGTTGTCTTTGGGATACAGAGAGGCCTCCCCAGTGAATGGCCTGTCCCAGCTAAAGGGACGCTTTAGTGGCATCAACTGAACTTTTACTACAGACAGCCTGTTAGGCACTCAATTTTAAAATGGCTTGAGGTAGGTGAAATTAATTCCACAGTGGTTATTCAGGTAATCAGCCTGGGGACTTAGCCAGAGGTGCAAACACACAGATTCCAGCAGGAGTTTTGCTTCAATTTTATTTGCAGATAAGGACCATCTATCCATAGATCCTATGGGAAGATGAACAAATGAGAAAAATAAAAGCAGAATCTGATTAGTTTATGCTGAGATTTCAGTGTAGAAGAAGGGAAGATATAAGGCTCTCTCCAGATCAGATGTTCCTGCACTCATTTGTTAACGTGCGTCCTTGAATGGAATTAATGAAACCTTTCATTAGAGATCAATATGCTCTTTGACCAGAGAATATTATGGGGGCCTATTGTATATGCTTAATTAGATTGAAATTGCTTTCACATTTCCTTTATATTCTAAAAAATCTGATCTCAGCAGTTTAAAAAAGGGAATTACAAAAGTCATCCCCTCCACCATGCTGCTCGAGTCAGCAAGAGGAGGGAAAAAGGGAGAAAATCCTCAGCCAGGTCTCAGCTTGGTGGTGATTTTGGCAAAGCTCACTGGTACTGCAGTGTATCCATGACAAAACCAAATGGTAAAACCATCACCAGGAGATTGACAGGTGTCCATTAAAGGCAACAGATTTGGACGGGGACTATATGATCAATTTTGACACATTCTTGCTTTTGTATTTTCTGTCCAAAACCAATTTCTCGACAAAACTGTTCCAGATTAATGTGCACCACCCTCCTTCCTCGTCCCCAGCTCCCCAAAAACATTCTCAAGTGATCCTTTGTATGTTTAATTTCTAAATGGCCTTTATTGCTCCTTGAATTATCTCTCAAAACCCACTCCTCAAACATGGTGCCTTAGTCCCACAGGCCTATTGCCATAAAATAAAGCCCTTTGGCACTTCAGGACTAATGAGGCTGCTGTGCTGTTCCCCCACGCTTTCAGCTCAGCCCCCAGGCTCTTTCTGGGTTTGTTCCTGGCTGTCCCTACCATGGCTGCTGCCCTTGTCCCCAGGTGTGGCCCTGGGGGCTGTGTCTGTGCTCCAGGCACTGCCCCACATCCTCTCACCCCATGGCATACTCAGGCCCTGTCTGAACTCAAATGTCAGCTCTCATCCTCTCTCTGAAGCAATTTTTGTCCTTAATTCTCCAAGCCCCAGCTCTGCAGCCAGAAGGCTTCTGCTGTTCCCTTGGGGCTGGCATGGGGCAGGACTGGGGTTATCTAGCCTGGAGAAAAGGAGGCTCTCTCTCCTTGGAGCTCTCTACAGTTCCCTGACAGGAGGTCGTAGCCAGGTGAGGGTCAGACTCTGCTCCCAAGCAACAAGAATCAGGACAAGGGAAAATGGCCTCAGGTTGCACCAAGGGAGGTTTAGATTGGCTATTAGAGAAAATTTCTTCACTGAAACAGTTGTCAAGGGCCTGTCCAGGGAAGTGGTGACTCAAGCACTCAAAGATATGTGGAGGTGGCACTTGGGAACATGGTTTAGTGGTGGATTTGGCAGTGCTGGGAGAACGGCTGGACTTGATGATCTTGCAGGGCTTTTCCAACCTAAACAATTCTGTGTCTTAGGGCTCCACTGTGCTACGTTCAGCATCCCTCAGCCTCCTAAGGATGCATTGTTTATCAGCTTTCCTCCTTCCAAATTCTTTGTTTGTACAGTGGCAGCTTTTGTGCCAATTTTTTTTTTTCTTTCCTTTGCCTGCAGTTATTGGCAGAGCTAATGAACCACAGAATATAAAAGCCTTGTTCTCCAGGGCCGGGTGCTGTGGTCCCAGAGCAGCACTGGGGCTGCCTTGGGAATGAGCAGTGGAATGGGTTGCCTGAGGATGGGCAGATGATTTCACAGAGATGCCAGGTTTATCCAAGCAGCGAATGCAATCCTTATTGCGGAGGGGCCACATGTTGCATCCTTCCTTGTCCTGCCCCACAGCCATGCAGATGGCACTGGCTGTGCTCACAGGCACACAGGGTAGGGGCACAATGGATGCCCATGGGGGAGAGGGGATTTGCAGGCTCAGCTGTGCCTGTGTGGGTGTGAGGGGCTGTGTGCTGCCCCTGGGTTCGGCTGGGTGCATGGGCTCAGGGTGCTCATGGAGCCCAGCCCTGCCGGGGAATCGCTGTGGGTGAGGGGGGAGCCCCTGGGACTGCAGGATGGAGAAGGAAAGTGTCCCACTCCACTCCAGGCCTGTCCCCAAGTCTGGCTCTGGGCTGTGAGGGATGACGGTGGTGCATTCCCCCTCTGTTCCTCTCCAGGCCTGGGCTGTGAGCTGTGAGGGATAGCGTGGTGCATTCCCCTTCTCTCCAGGCCTGTCCCCAGGCTCTGGCTCTGACTGTGAGGGATGGGGGGTGCATTCCCCTCTGTTCCTCTCCAGGTCAGGCTCTGAGCTTGAGGGATATGGCGGTGGTGCATTCCCCTCTGTTCCTCTGGCCTCCCCAGGTCAGGCTCTGAGCTGTGAGGGATGGCGGTGGTGCATTCCCCTCTGTTCCTCTCCAGGTCAGGCTCTGAGCTGTGAGGGATGGCTGTGGTGCATTCCTCTCTGTTCTCTCCAGGCCTGGTGTGCTCTGAGGAATGCTCATTAGGCCTTGGCCTTGGCACATCACCTGGGCTCAGCTCTGTCCTGAGCTTATCAGAATCTCCTAACAAGCTCCTGGTTTTCTCATGACCAGCCTTGGAAAGCATTCCTCTGGTCCGAATGGCGTAGCATTCCTGTTCTCACACTTTCAAAGAAAGTGCCGACTCAGAGTGTGGCCAGGATGAAACATTGTTCTGACTGAAGCCTACTCCCTTGCACCCCTATAAACAGCATTCCAAAATGGGCCCCTTTGATTCCTGGGTCACCGTGGGCTGTGACCAGCATCTCCCTCTGAGTGGGATGGCTCTCACAGCCAGCAAATCCTCAGGTTTGCTGCACCTGGAAGATCACTGAACAACCACGTATCCTGGGCCAGCACTTCACTGCTCAAGGACCAATTCTTCGCCCATTGGGAGATGCAAAAGCATGTCAATGAAGATTTCACTGACCTCTGAGGGAGATTTTTCCACGGTACCTTCTGCGTGCATGCCCTTGGGGCATATGCTATAGCAAATCTGCAAGTTAGGTTAAGTTCTAGTTAGAATTTAGGCTAATGCTGTTAAGTGTTATTTCTCTGTTAGATTGTTCAGGTTAAGCTATAAGTTAAATTAAGGTATAAGTTAATTTAAAGTACTGGTAAGTGTTATTAAGCTTTAGGCTGCATTCCTTCTCATCCTTGTCTATGCTCATATACACATACACTCATACACACATACACACACACATAGGTAGTTTTCAATTCATTTCTGTTTTGATTGCTGATTTTGTTTGGTTTTGCTTTGCCTTCCCTTGTTGTGCCTTAGCTGTCCTTTGTAAGTAGAGTGAATCTCCCAGCGAATACGTTGTGCTTTGTAGTTTAATATTAAATCTGACTCTCACTCATGCCTTGTCAGTTTTTCAGAGATCTCAAGAACACTCATTCGGGACAGAGACCAAGATTTTTCCACACCCAGAAATGCTTGACGAACTTGGTATTTTTTTTTTGGTCTTTTTCTTTTTTTTTTTTTTTTTTTTCTTTTTTTATTCCTGGACAAATGTCTGCTCCTGACAGGAAACATGACTGGATTGAGTATAAAACGCTGGCGCTGTGTGCGCAGCCCCGCCGGCTCCTGTGCCGTGGGGAGGGGGTAGCCAGCCCCACGCACGGACCCCAGGGCTCTGTGGCGGCTGCAGCCCACCCGCGGCGCCCGGGGCTGCTCCTGGGCAGCCTGGACGGGGGCGGCAGGGAAGGAAGGGACTGACAGGGCACCGGCACCGCAGGATGGGGGTCCCCGGCGCCCCCGCAGCCGTGCCCGTGGGTGCCTGCGTGACTGAGAGGGTGCGGAACGGCCCGTGGGGAGGGGACACCGTGCCCCTGCCTGGGCACACGGAGAGGCCGCCCCGCGCTCCTTGCCCTTCTCGTTTTGCCCCTCCAAGCCCGGCTTCTCCCCGAAGGCATCGGCGGAGCGCCAGGCACGGGGCCCTGCGGGAGGGCAGGGCCGGGGGGCTGCGCTCCCCTTGGGCTGGGGGGAAGGGAGAGAGAAATCGAGACGAAGCAACAGCCTCCAGCTTTTCCCTTCCTCTAATCTTGCTTCACTCCCCTTGCTCCCTCTCCCTCCCTCTCCCTTTCCCCCTCCCTCTCCCTCCCTTTTCTAATTTCCTGCCACTAGCTCGGAGCCTCATCAGCAGCCGCTGCCGCTGGAGTGTAATAGGCTGAAGATGCTGCCGTGCCCGCTCCGCGGCCACTTGTGAATGGGACTTGCTCGTCTGCCTCCTCCGCGGGCGGCCAAGGGACGCCGCCAGCCCCGCCGGACCCGCAGGTAGCGGGGGAGCCCGGGAGGCCGGGGAGCCGCGGCCGGGGCGGGGGCAGCGCGGTGCGGGAGCGCTGGCGAGCCCGCAAGGGGAAAGGACGGCGGAGGCGGCGGGGTGAGCGTGTCGGCACTCCAGAGGGTGGCTCGGGGGCACCCCGAAGTTGGCGGCGGAGGGGCGGGCAGGTGTGCGGGAGCGGCTCCGAGCGGGGCCGGCGCGGTGCGGCGCCTGCGGGCGCCGCGGGGGCCCCGGGGCGCCTCGGCTCTCCGAGGGAGAAGGAAACGCTCTGCCAGACGGAGCTTTTTTTTTTTAGATTTTTTTTTTTTTTTTTCTCTCTCTTCAGTTCTTGCCGGGGGCGGGGGGAGGGTGAGCGTTTGGCCGTTTCAAAATGTTCCTTCGGAGAAGCAGATGCCGAAAGCCCCGGACTGAAAATCTTTTACTTGCGCCGTAGCTCCCAGGCACGAAATGGATATGCAGGAATTAGGAGTGCATGAAATGAAGGATACTCTAGCCAGAATGTAAAAGGGAAAGACTTGGATTGATACCCTTTCCCCCCCGCTCCTTTATTTATTTATTTATTTATTTTTGCTGGCTTTCAAACGCATTACTATTCACAAGGTACCAAAATGGTATCTGTCTCTAACACGGGCTAGTCCAAAAAGCATTAGACTCCTGGGTGATGCATGCATAAGCACATCCCCAAGAAAGGTAAAATAGATCAGGCTGCGGGTCCCCATAAATACCATTAAGTTTAGAATAAAAGTGCTTCCTGTGCAGCCCTTCGGGAGCACATATAGCAGTCTGACATCATGATACAAATGCCTTTACCTCCTATAGAAGTCCCCCTTTATTGTCTACTCTTTTAAATATTCATTTGGTGAGGAGAGAACCAGTATATGCTGGGAGAGCTTCTTTGTAGCGCTGCTACAAAGGACAGAGTGGCTGTGTAACACAGTATTTACCTACCCAGATATCTGTGACAAAGGAACCTCTTTAGAAAATGAGGTCACTAATTCAGAAATTGGCCCTTTATGAGGAGAATGCTCATTTCTTTTTCACGTTCCAATTACTAGCAACTCCCTGGGAAAGACTTTCTTCCTGTTGATCTGTGATGGTGATACGATAAGATTTTCACAGACTCCGTGCCTCTCTATTAAGAAATTAAATGTTTTTTAATTATTTAATAACGGAACTGTTGAATAAGAGAGGCACTAAGAGGCTCAGGAGCAGGGAAGCACGCACTCAGGCGCTGCTGGATGTCCATCTCTTTTCCCCTCCCTTGCTCTTCCCTGTGCCTCAATGTTTCCAAAGTCTGTGTGATTCTCCAGGTAAATACTTGCTTCTCTTTTTCTAACGGATGCCAATGAATAAATTGCCTTTCAGAGTAGAAGTCCCGCAATAATTAATCTGACATCTGCCTCAGTCAGGTCTGTCCGCTGAGGTTTGGGACACAAATCGATGCTTGCGCTCGGTCCTTTGACTGATTTTATAAGCAGAGATATATACACAGGTCCATGGCAGTGGAACTGCAGATGTTGCTCAGAAGCAGCAAATCCATGGCAGAGCTGCACAGTTCGTGTCGCTGGGAGAGGGAGGAAATTGGGAGCAGAAGGTCTGGGTTGAGCTTCATGCCTTAACACACAAGGCATTCTTTTAGCACATTTCTGAGTCTAGAAAAGTCTATGCTCTAGAAAACAGAAGTTCCTGGCTGTAGTTCAAAAGCAGCTCTCCTGCCTCTTGCAAAAGAACAAAATAAAGTTGCAGAACTAAGAACGAGATCTTCAGTAAAAGAATTGGAAATCCTTTAGGAAAATTTTACCTAAAGGACATCTTTGGCAGGCTCTTGTTCTTAGGCCCTGGAATAGGATTCTTTTTTTTTTCACCTCAGCCTTGCACATCAGAGAACGAGCATGGACAGAGAATGCTATTTATAGGCTTCTCTACATCAGCTTTAACTTTGCTACAATTATAAGTGTCGCCTGTCCAAAAAAATCAGTAGGAACTAGATTAGTTCATTAGCAGAAATGCTACTACAATAGGACATGCCAAGGGATGAGATAAGTCATTGCAATTTATCAGCAGCAGTTTCAGAGGAAAATATGGATAGAAATGGTTGATTGAGAGATAGGACAGCTAAATTAATTTTTCTTCTGCATAACAATATGGGAAAACTGCTAAGATTGGAGTGATTTCTGTAATTTATCTGATAAAATGCTTTAAAGTATATCATGTGATTTCAGCTTCAATTAATATGCTATTCTGACAACATCTGACATATTTAATTTAGTGTAAGGAACATATGTGAAGTTCAGAGTTACAGTAGACTGAGACTAACATTTTTATTTTCTCCAACTGCTGTAGCATAACAGCATAACTTGACAAACAAACCTTTTAGTGCTTAGAATTCCACAATAGAAGCTATTTCTAGCTTAGACATCATAGAAATTTCAAATCACCTCAAACTTAAAACTAGCATCTCTTCTTGGTGAACCCCTTGGATGAATTTTGAATCCGTTTTGTGAGCTGGATGTTTAGCGAAATATCTTCAGTGTGTGAGAAGCAGATGCCTCATCTGGAATCAATTAATTTGAAATAGTTTAGCAACATACTTCCTGGAATTTTAGTGTGTGTGTGTCTGACTTCTACCAGCTATTTGAACTGAAATCTGTGCATAATTTCTTATACCATATCTGTTTTTATGTTTGTGATGGCACTTCAGCTTTCACTGTTTCTTTGTTGGGGCCATCCCAAGGCTTGGGCACAGAAGTGACGAGATGGCCATTGATTTGAATGGAGATTTGGCAGGGCGCTTTGTCTTGGCGAATTCAGAGGACTTTATGGTTATTTTATGTCATCTATATCTTTTTATGTTAGGTGTGTTATCTCTTATCGGTCACAGAGCACTGTAGTTACCTGGTTTGATGTATGTGGACACAGAGAAAAACTCATTTAAGAGGAAATATATCTGTCCTGTGTTGCGTTTTGGCGCTGAGGACTCTCAGGCTGTGAGCTAAGCCACCCGTTTGAGTGCGTGATCCCCCCGTGCCGCTTCTCCCGCTTGGAGCGACGGCTGGGACGCCTTTGGCTCCTTCCTCCGAGGGGAGCGGGGCTGGGCGGCCGGGCTGCAGAGCGGCGGCCGGGCACCAGAGGGCAGTGCTGGCCCACGCTCTTCCCGGAGCTGCTCCCGCACCGGGAGAGTCCCGCGGGATGGGACCGGACCCGAAACGGGAGAGTCCCGCGGGATGGGACCGGACCCGCACCGGGAGAGTCCCGCGGGATGGGAACCGGACCCGAACCGGGAGAGTCCCGCGGGATGGGACCGGACCCGAAACGGGAGAGTCCCGCGGGATGGGACCGGACCCGCACCGGGAGAGTCCCGCGGGATGGGAACCGGACCCGACCGGGAGAGCCCGCGGGATGGGCCGACCCGCACCGGGAGAGTCCCGCGGGATGGGACCGGACCCGAAACGGGAGAGTCCCGCGGGATGGGACCGGACCCGCACCGGGAGAGTCCCGCGGGATGGGAACCGGACCCGAACCGGGAGAGTCCCGCGGGATGGGACCGGACCCGCACCGGGAGAGTCCCGCGGGATGGGACCGGATCCGCACCGGGAGAGTCCCGCGGGATGGGACCGGACCCGCACCGGGAGAGTCCCGCGGGATGGGAACCGGACCCGAACCGGGAGAGTCCCGCGGGATGGGACCGGACCCGCACCGGGAGAGTCCCGCGGGATGGGACCGGACCCGAACGGGAGAGTCCCGCGGGATGGGACCGGACCCGCACCGGGAGAGTCCCGCGGGATGGGAACCGGACCCGAACCGGGAGAGTCCCGCGGGATGGGACCGGACCCGCACCGGGAGAGTCCCGCGGGATGGGACCGGATCCGCACCGGGAGAGTCCCGCGGGATGGGACCGGACCCGAACGGGAGAGTCCCGCGGGATGGGACCGGACCCGAACCGGGAGAGTCCCGCGGGATGGGACCGGACCCGAACCGGGAGAGTCCCGCGGGATGGGACCGGACCCGAACGGGAGAGTCCCGCGGGATGGGAACCGGACCCGACCGGGAGAGTCCGCGGGATGGGACCGGACCCGACCGGGAGAGTCCCGCGGGATGGGAACCGGACCCGACCGGGAGAGTCCCGCGGGATGGGGCCGTACCGCACCGGGAGAGTCCCGCGGGATGGGAACCGGACCCGCACCGGGAGAGTCCCGCGGGATGGGACCGGACCCGCACCGGGAGAGCCCCGCGGGATGGGGCCGTACCGCACCGGAGAGTCCCGCGGGATGGGGGCCGGACCCGCACCGGGAGAGTCCCGCGGGATGGGAACCGGACCGCACCGGGAGAGTCCCGCGGGATGGGAACCGGACCCGCACCGGGAGAGTCCCGCGGGATGGGAACCGGACCCGCACCGGGAGAGCCCCGCGGGATGGGGCCGTACCGCACCGGGAGAGTCCCGCGGGATGGGACCGGACCCGCACCGGGAGAGTCCCGCGGGATGGGGGCCGGACCCGAAACGGGAGAGTCCCGCGGGATGGGACCGGACCCGCACCGGGAGAGTCCCGCGGGATGGGACCGGACCCGAAACGGGAGAGTCCCGAGGGATGGGGGCCGGACCCGCACGCGGGAGAGTCCCGAGGGATGGGGGCCGGACCCGAACGGGAGAGTCCCGCGGGATGGGGGCCGGACCCGAAACGGGAGAGTCCCGAGGGATGCGGGACCGTATTCCGCATGTGGAGAGTCCCGAGGGATGCGGGGCCGGACTCCGCATGTGGAGAGTCCCGAGGGATGGGGGCCGGACCCGAAACGGGAGAGTCCCGAGGGATGGGGGCCGGACCCGCACCGGGAGAGTCCCGAGGGATGCGGGGCTGGAGCCGGGATCACGCTCCCTGCTCCCCGGGGTTTAACAGCACTCCAGCCGCTGCACCGCCTCACCTGCGGCAGTTTCGGGATGCTGGAAGTCCCTCTTTTCTGCAAACAAGCCGGCTCCAGAGCTGGAGTCTGGGTGTGGAATAACAACTCCGGGCCCCTCTTGGAAGGGTTTTGCTCTCTCTTTCTTCCCTCTTCAAAGGCGGTGTCGGTTCATGCCATGCCAAGAGTTTAAAGACAGGAAAAAATGATACAGTGAAACAAAATGCATTTCTTTTGGAGACATTATTGGGTTTGAGAGACCTTATAAAGACATCCTTGATAGGAGCAAATAAAAATATAAAGACATATTGGGCCAAATTGGTCTGGTTTTGTCTGTACACATCCAGGTCAGTAGAGCTTACAGATGGAGAGCTGAGAAAAGCAGATTGGCCCAAATCACGTCCATATATCCTGCAGCACCCTGGAATACAAAAGGTGTTGTTGCTACCCCTAGAATCACAGAATGATTTGGGTTGGAAAGGACCTTAAAGACAATTTCCTTCCTCCTCCTGCCATGGGTAGGAACACCTTCCACTAAAGTAGGCTGCTCTAAAGCCAATCCATGCTGGAGGCTGACCAGCAAGGACTCATGGCTGTACAGATTTGAAATAGCTGCAGGCATGGAAAGAAGCTTATTTCACCTGCCTTCTTCTGATGCTCTTTTCTGGATATCCAGTTTGGAGTGTTGCTACAGACTGGATCTTTGATCTGACCATATGCCTGTGTCTAAGAAAGATATACCGTAAATAGCAGAATGCAAAACCCTACAAGATTGTAAGATATCCACTGGCTGCAGCCTGAGAAGTCACTCCACCTAATCCAAATTCTTGTCTACAACTTTATGCCAAACCCAGGCAACACAGTGCCATGACCACTGTATAGTTTTCTGTCAATGACCTGAGAGAGGAGATTAATAAGGAATTATCTCAGAGGAGCGACCCTTGGTGAGAGCGTTAGTGGCTCCTGCACAGGGAAACGGGCGCAGGAGCCCTGTTGGTGCCCCTCCTCTGTGCTGCAAGGTAGGGAACATCCCTTCAGCTGCTGTCCTCAGACTGGAGGGAAAACTTAAAGCACCAGTGCTGTTCGAGACCCTCCCGAGAACATTCCGCATGGCTGGGACATTACGGGGACATTCGCGGGGACATTAGCGGTGCCTCGCGAGCCAGCAGCAATTCAGAGACAAGTACGTGGAGCCGCCAGCCATGCTGCGGAGCAGTGCCCGGGGGGAAGGTGACATTATGGCTCATTTTGCCTGACAAAGGCGTCAGGGCTTCTTCCATAACGGCTTGGGTGGTGCGGTGGCTCCCAGGCAGCCCGGTCACACTGAGCTCTGCTGGCTCCACGAGCTATAATTTAGCTCCTCGATTTTAAAGTGCTGGCTTAAGCGAATTCTAAGGGGTTTTTGTGTGTGCGGTTGTTGGTTTGTTTTTTTTTTCCTCCCAAGTTTGGCAGTGAGTAAGAGCCCTCTCCCTTCTGAATCAGCAAGAGTTCATCAGAATTCTTAATGGCAATGCAATGGCAGGCAGAGTTGGAGTAGTAGAAATCAATGTAATGGATTAAAACAAAAGGACCGAGTAACTGAATGTAAAAGAGGAGCCAGGATTTTCCAGAATGATTGGTGAACAGTGAAGCAAGTTTTCCAAATATAATTCATGGTTATAATGAAGATTTAGTTGTTCATCAACAGATAAACTGTGGCTACGTTCTAGATACACTAACATAAAGTGCAGTTGTGGATTACGGAGTGTTATAAAGCAGACAAAATTGAACAGGACACTGATGGGCAGATATCAGCTGGAGGAAATACCCATCTAGGCAGTAATTACAGTTAAAAGTTCATTAAATTGTGTCGATGCAGACTGTCACTGCTGCCATGAGCCCCCAGTGATGGTGTGAGGACACGGGCCCATCAGCTGAAGACCAGAGGGATGGGCAGAAGGAATTACATTCAATAATCCTTGAAAACACAGAGTTTTTGTGTTGGTGAGGTGCACAGCACTGAGCATTTAACCCCCTATGTTTGAATGGTGCAACTGGTGCAGGTTTTCTTGCCCTCTGAGCAACACCAGCCTGAGCTCATCCTGGTGTGCTCAGCTGTGCACTGGATCCCATCCCCCAAGCTGGGATAGGCAGTGAATCTGTGCTGTTCCCTCTCACAGCCCCCATTCCTTTCTAGTGAGCCCCTAATCACACAGTCTGTGCTGGGCAGGGAAGCTCAAAACTTCCTTAATTCCATGCCAATCCTATTGAAAAGCTGCTTCTTCTGCCCCACAATTTAGTGCTCCTCCTTTCACATCAGCTATTCCGAGTGTGAGAATTACACTTAAGGTTAAACTGCTGCCATATAAACTCTGGTTCAACATAATTTTGATCCCAGTGAGGCTGCTGATATATACTTTTAAATAAAATCAAACTTCAGAAACACATTAATTGGTCTCAGTGGTTAAGTTAAATAGTTAAATACATGCATACATATCATTCTGCCAAGGCTAAGTCATTAGTTCAGTGGAAAGCAGAAATGATGGCTCTATTGGAATCAGGAGACTAAACCCTATTTCCATTAATGCTAACTGTTTTATTAATACATGCATGTGTCGGCATTAAGTCATAAATTTAAATGGTCTGTCCCTTCTTGATTTAAAGTAATTATCTCCCAGATCTTGGCTGCTGAATGAATAACTCTGCTACTCCTTTCATCTTCTTTCAACTAAGTTTTTGTTTTGTTTTGTTTTGTTTTGTTTTGTTTTGGTTTTTTTTAATACCTATTTATATAGACATTGCAAGGCAAACAAAAGAAATAGAGTTTGTGCAAAGTTGGCTGGCGTTTGAACCAAAAATAAATATATTTTTATTGTCCAAGCAAAATACCTGTAACTATGTAACTGTAACAAAATAACTGTAACTATCCCCAAACAAGGATTCCCAGACCTTTTTAGAGTTGTGTACCTGTCTGCATCTTATGTGAACTTTGTACATTCATTTATAGAGGTGGCTGGGAAACTTTAATGGAAGCAACAGGTAAAAATTGCAGCCTTTAAATTGCTGGAGAAAAATGGCATTCAAGAAGTTTATCCTTAATTTTTGAAGATAGTTTAATCTGATAAAGAGAGATCCTGAGACAAATACAGAACTTCGAACATCGTTTAGAATTGAAGAATTCAATTAGAATTCTTCAATTCATTAGAAATGTCAAACACAGTTGAAATGTTGGGATTCAGTTCTAGGATTCACTCTCATCCTCTTCAGGGCAGCGCTCCCTTCAGAGACCTGAGCACACATTGGTGCAGTTAAATGTTTCCAAGCATCACTCACTCCATAGCAGGTCACCACTGAAGACAAGGTTTGAGTGCATTTCTTCATTCCAGGGCACTTCCAGGCCAGGCAGGAACGACTGGAAGCTGTTTTCCAGGAAGGAGCAATATGACAGCAGCTAACGCTGCCAGGTTAATTCAGTACGTCCAGAGCACTGATCCAACCCTCCCGTTTCATATTGCATGAGCCACAGGGATCACCAGCCTGCTGGAACTGAGAATCACTCAAACATTTATCCAGTGCACACAGAGAACAGATTTTTTTTATGATAATAGCTCCTTCCTATTCTCTTTCAGCATATTTTTCTTGCAATTGAAATTCCAGAGAAGATCTTGAATATTTCGCATTAGTGAAAAGTCACTGTTCATTCACAGTTTCAAACCCAATTTTCTCCAGACTTAAGAGGTTCCAAAAATTTTGAAAAGCAGCTGAATAATAATTTTACTTGGGGCTCTGATTCAAATAGAAAATTCTGTCCACTGCTGATTGTTGCCTTTTTATTTGTTACTGTTCCAATTATAGCTGGTATAGCTGGGAGAATGTGGCTGATTAGTATGCATTTCAATTCTTTTTAGCACGGTGGCAATTTTCATAGCATTTCTTTTTCTAAAGCAAGAAGAAAACATAGCAGGCAGTGGCATTTGCATGCAAACAATTTGTCATTTACATACAAAAGGGCTGATTAGATAGCAATACACGTGGCTGTAGGTCAGACAGGGTGGTCATAATAGCTCTTTCTGTCCTTAAAACTGTGAATTTTATGATATTTTTATGAAAAAATATATTCGTAAATTCAGTATGTTCATGTTTCAAGTATTGAGTTACAAATGCCCTTAGAGATCTCTGGTTTTCTGTGGTGCTTTGGCTACAGCCCTGTAAGTGAAACCGGTTTGCACTGATCCTTTCCCCAGTGCTTCCCAATCCTGTGCTGCAGGTCACAGTCCACTGCCCCAGACAAACAAAGCTGATTTGGAGAATTCAGAGCTAATTGGGACATCTGCATGCCCTGGGTCAAAACAAACCATGTACAGTAGTTCAGGTTGATGTCTCTGTGCCCTTGGAGTCTTGTCGGTGCTCCTGGGCTCGGTTCGGGGTCTCTCAGGCTCCTGCATCATCAGCTGGAGTTCACTGAACTTGCTGGTGTGGGATGAGATTGTTTGCCCCTCCATTTATCAGATCCTGCCCTCCCTCTGCAGCACCAAATCTAATATTCAGTGGATGTTGCACCTGCAGAATTTCTCACTTTTCAGTGCAAACCTTGCTCTGCCCTCCGATGACCTCACCTTTAGCGGGTACAGCGGACTCTTCTGACCTTTCCTTTTTGTTTTCATATTTCTCCTTTGCTCAGCCGTCTCCACTTGTGCTCAGAAGTGGAGACATTCTTCTCAGCTTCCTTGGGTCAGGCTTATCCAACAGTTGCCTTATCCTCTGACTCTCCCTGCTCCCTGAACTAAACAAGGTTCCCATGTCCAGCCTGCAGGGCAATCACACCCCTGCCTACAAGCTTGGAGCTGATGTCCAGTGACCTTCTGCTGACATTATTTCGGGGTTTGGATCCCAAAGCAAAAGCTGATTTTTCTGTGTATTTGTCTCAGTATAGGTCAAAGTGCTGGGAGCAGCTAAAATTAATTCTTAGTGTGTTCAATGACTTCAGTAATTATTTACTTCATAACAAAAAAAACCTCCCCGTTTAAATGAGGCAATGGAGTAGGATCTGAGAAACACTTGAGCAGTCTCAGGAGAGAGGCAATGGGAACCAGCCCTGCTGCCTCACTGGATGTGTACAATATGCAGCTGTCACATGGAACTAGGACACCCTGAACTCCATGGAAAAGGTAGCACAAGGATTTACTCCAGGCTGCAGTGATGTGCTGTCATTGTGGAGCATCACAAATTACCAAGTGGCTGCTGGCTTGGGCTTTAAAGGAACAGTCAAAACAAATGAGGAAAATCAAAAGTCAAAAGTCAAATTGCTATTTTTTTTTTTCTCATGGCATGGACTTGACATTGAGTTCCAGCTTATTGTGCCCTTCAGTGTGGATGTGTACTTTTGGAAGGCATGGGAAATGTCCACCTTATTTAATACATGCTCAGATTTTTTATTGTTGTTAGCAGTCTTTTAAAATTATTTTTGTTGTTTATCTGATGTAATTTACTGGTTAAACTCAGACTGGTGGACCTGATCTAAGCCAGAGAAATGGTAGTGGAGTCCATGGGGTTGTTCACTGACACTGGGATTACTGCTCAGCACCACTGATATGGCATTTCAAGGAGTTTTGGTGGTTACATTGATTTTGTATTTGTTTGAGTTTAGATGGAATTGTGCATTCCAAGGCTAAAACAGGTTTTGGTCCTAGCAATGTTAGGAATGCTCCCAATGCACCATCAAATGGGTGAAATTGCACTAATATTTAATTATCCAATCAAGTTGAACATGAAATGAGTTTGGCTGCAATAATCAAGTCTGCAGAGGCAGTGCCAGCTCTGAGATTTACCAAGGTTTGGTAGGTAAGGGACAGTGGCTCCTTTTTGGGACCTTGGCTTTTTTTGTGATGAGCTGGGAGTCAGGGAGAGGCCTCCTGGAATTTCTGCTTTCCTGGGATCCTGAGGGCTCTGACCAGACTGTGCATATGTCTCCCATCCCTGATGGACTGAGTACAAATCTGTATTTTGGTCATGGAGCTGTGAAATCCTGACTATCCCCACAGTGTGTGGAATGGCTCAGCCTGTATGGTATTTCCCTTCAAAAATGAATGACCACTAAGCCGTTTTTTGGAAGTTTTACATAATAGAAGAGCTACCAAAACTCAGTACTTTTAACTTCTATTTACTTTTTTCCCCCCAAAAAATTGCAGAAGTTCATTGATACTTTATTAAGAAGAGAATGTAAATGAAATTAATAATGTGTACAAAAGACTTTTCCATTGATATTTAATCATTTTGCCGACTGGAGGAGAGAAGGAAGATGTTTTTGCCTAGAGGTATCTCCCATCTGGAAATTACATCCATTTTTACTAGAAATGAAATCATTCAAAGTAAACTGGAGTAAAGCTTGTGTTTTAACTGTTTCCATGTTCTTTAAAGTAGACTATATTTAACCCACAAGTGCCTTGGGCACTTTATTACTTTGAGTTAATGAATGCTAATTGCTTGTTGAATTTGGGATCAGCAGCTCCTCCTTTAACACTTTTCACTGGTGTTACAAGGAGTGTTTGCTCAAGGAGGAAGGTTTCCCATTTCTCATGTTAGTTATGTGTGCAGCTCCTTCAGCTCTATGGAAAATGCATAAAATTGTGTACACATTAACTTCTTTTCCCATTCTTACCAATTCATTATACACATTTCCCATCTGGGCTTTACAAAAAGTCCTGAGTTTTATTTTCCACCAAATCAGAAACATCCCGACTTTTTCATAACTTCCTGAGCATTTTAAATGTAAATACGTGAATTTCCATCAATGTCCTCATGCCCCCAAATAATTTGCCTGTTATCTAGGGGAAGCCAGGCATGTCCATGATGCCTTTTGCAGCCTGTGTGCCTGCGAATGGAGATGTCACTGTGCATGACAGCGATCCTTCCCACAGCTGTGCCATGAAGGACAGATGCCTTTCTGCCGTGAACGAACCCAGAAGAAGCCCTGTTGCAGAACTGTTTTTGCCACATCTCAGTAGTCTGCTGAGGTCATTTCCATAATCCATGGAGCTGCTGCTAAAATTAGGGGTGTCTCTATGGCTGTGTTGTTGGAGCTGGGTAGGGAACTGAGGGAGAGATTGCTATATATTAATTATGCCTTCTAATTATGTCCTTTTAGTAACCTCCTCATGTCCCGAAAGAATCTTAGAATGAATGAAGAGAAACTTAATTCCTCATTTATGGAGAGGAATTCTCTCAGTAATCATATTCAGAATGGCAAATCAGCTGAGAGCACAGTGTCTGCATTGACTTTAGTTTCTGTTTCTCTGCAGGCAGCATGACCAGGCTTTGCCTTGATCATGGCACAGCTGAATTCATCCAGGTGCTTCCATTTGGGAGAGGGAAGGCTTAAATCTGCTTGGTTTTCCTATTTGAGTAATGTTCCTTCACCTGACAGGAACAGCCTGTGCTCGCTCACATTTTTTGGGGGAGGGAAATAGCTGGGAAGCATGGGAGTGATGAAAACTCCTGTACTGCCAAGGCAAACCCCTTTGCTTCTCAGCAGTATTTTTATATCTTGGTGTCATTCCATCTAAACAGCAGCTCCCAAAGAATAATTTTAAGAGAGGTTGACTTGGCTGAGAAATAATTTCAGTTTGTTTGGGAGGGGCTGTTTCAACCCTTCATTAAGCATCCCATCAAGTCTGCGCTATAGGATCCTCCTGGATCTACTATGCCCACTGTGCTCCTACTGGAGCAGCAATCCCAAATGATGCTGTGGGGCTCACTCTGGAATGCCAGAACATTTCCTGAAGTCTGCTACTGGTGCCAAAAGGGTTAAACCCCATGTGGGCCATTTATCTGTGTGGAGCTTCAAACAGCAACGTTCTGCATCAAAAAAGAACTGCAGCAACTCCTTGATCAAAGCTCAGGTAATTTAATTATTTGCCTTCATGAATCAAGGGGTGCTTGAACAAGCTCAGGATGCCTGGGTATTAGAATATGGGAAATTTATTGTTTCATTCCTTCTAATATTCCAACATCAAAGAGAGCCTTTTCCTGTAAACAAAGCAGTGTGAAGTTAAAGAATTAAAGCAAAAGCTTAATGTGGAGACACTCAGTTTTCTAAGGTCTTTGTGAGCTGGAAATTAAGATGATTCCTGTGGGGTGAGACATCTACCACTGTGATTCTTTGTGTCTTTTATGTAAGGAAACATCTGTCCAAGCTGAAATGCTCAGCTCCTACTCCTGTGCAGTCACTGAGTTTCCGTTTCTCAGATTTAAGCGATGTTTGGCGTTTTGGGTCGCAAATCTCAGTTTGCCAAGCTCCAAGTGGCTCTGTGAGCATGTCACGCTTTGCGGCTCTAATTAGCACGGTGCAATTAGAGCGGACCCCTGGTGCGGGGGAGGCAGCTCCCGCAGCATCCCGGTCCAAAGCGGGATAAATTCCGGCCGAGGAGGGAAGGGAGCTGCTGGCCAAGAGAGCGGAGCTCAGCCTGAGCGGCAGCAGCGATAGCTCAGAGCTAATCACGCGAACATGGATTGGCATTTTCAAACCCCAGCCGTAGTGTGCCGACACCAGAATGGATCCTCAGCCCGCAAAACTTAATGTTGCTGTATTTCTGAGAGAGATGAAGTCCTTTGTATCTCTTCCTTTTCATTTTTGCGTTGCTTCTCTCGCTCTGCCAAATTTTCTCTCGCAGCTGGGGCCTGACCCCTCTTTTTTCCTTGTTCATGGAGCAAACATAATAGACTAGAATTTCTTATGGTAAGTGCCAGCCTTGGTGTGTGTGTTGTGTGTTTATCTGCTACGTCATTTCTGCAGAAAAGCTCTCTCGTTGCCTGTTCTGTCCTGATTTTGGATGTGTTGTATTCACAACCTGAGATGGCTCTGTGCTTCCTCATATCTTAGCAGAAGCAAAAATGAATTAGTGGGAGACAAATCAGCAGAGAGAGGAAACAAATGCAGTCACTAAGTGTGCTTACAAGTCTTTCTGAGAATGATTTAAAAGTTGTATAAATAGAAAAATAAAACAGATTGGCTCATTTCACCTGCTCATATTTACCTGTGAGATAAGAACCACACATTTGTAATGCTGCAGGTCCTTTTGCAAATGAAATTTTTTGCTTTTAAAATGTGATGGAAATGTTTTAGGGGAAAGGGCTGCAAAATGCAAAATTATGATAATCTACTTAGTTACTTCACACTGTGTTGTATAAAATAACTAAGAGAGCAATGCAGTATGCTGCAACTCACTGGTGAGCAGCTCTACAAAAGTGTTTTGTTTAAATGGTGAGAGGATGTTTGGAGAGACTTGTTCCTCTACTTGGTGTAAAGAAGGTATAACCTTGATATATTTATTAACTGTAGAACGGCTCTATCAGCTCTGTGCATCACAGTTCCTTACAGATTACAGAGTTTAATCAACTGTGCTCAGTTTTAAAGATATTCCAAATTCCTACAGCAAAACCCAGGCAACTGTGATTGGAAGAATATTTTGTTTGAAACTTTTGAAACTATTGTGTCCCATTTTTCAGTGTCTTTAACTTGGACAGGGAACTTTTAAGCCTGAAAGAATTTGCTTATGATTCCAATGATTTGAACATGGTAAGATTATGATCAGGTGAAAATCTCGTTCCGTATTTTCTGAGAAGTCAGCCACAGAAAGGGGTTTGTTACGCTCAAGTGGAAGTTGCTTGGTTAGGATTTCCAGTGACATCCAAGACAGCCAGGCAGGATTGCCAAAAACTTTTCCAGGCCAGGTTGGACAGGGCTTGGAGCAACCCAGTCTTGTGGAAGGCATTCCTGCCCATGGCAGGGGGTGATTTTCAGGATCCTTTCCAACCTAAACCATCCCCTGATTCTGTATGAGAACACACACCCCTCCTGAATGCTATCACAGATTCACTGTGAGTTCTCTGATGCAAACGGAGTTCATGGAAGCCTCAATTTGTGCCCCAGCAGCTCAGAGGTTCCGTGGGCAGGGGATGATGCAGTGGCAGAGCTCATGGCCGTGCCATTACCAGAGGAGGAGGAATTGATTAGCAATAACACACTTCATTAACACTGCACTTTCTCAATCATTGTAATTGTGGCTCTTCCCCTAAAACATCAAGTGGAGCAGGTTTTGTTTCAACCAAATCAATCTAATGTGTTGGAATTTACATAATTTCCTCTCATTTCGTTTATAGAGCAGCAGGAATTTTAATTTGCATTGTCTGTATAGTCTATAATCAAAGTGTTAAGAGCACAAGGTTTATTCATTATGTATGGCATGTGGTGACAAATTTACATAATGGGCCACATCTTGCTGAAATATTCCTTCTTTCCCCACACCCACCTTGGCAATTTTGGCTGTAACTGATTTTCTATAAACCTGCTAATTCAATCATGCAAGACTGTGAGCTCCTTGGAATATTTATTGAGGAGAGGTATCCCTATAAATTGTGGATAAAATATCATACAGAAAGATGAGAAGGGCTAAGGGAAAGCCTTGAAAATTGGGCTATGTTTCCTGATTTAAGGAAAAAGCTGATATAAACCTACTGTTGTTGCTGTGGAGTGAAGGTGAACATTCAGAGACTGAAAGGAAAGGTGACTTTTTTGTTTGTTTAGTGGCAATAGACTTTTTTCTATGAACATGTTCAGGACTGAGTTAGGGACTAAAAAGCCATTAAGCAATTAAGATGCTGTAAATGAAAACCTCCATCATAGACTGTTGTCTGCCAAGGCCAGCATTTGCTTTATGAAAAATGAAGTGCTTAGCACAATTCAATTTTTTTAAATAGAAGATTATTGTATGTTAGCAAATAGAGAACAAAAATTGTTGGAGCTAAAAATGTTATCTAAATGAAGAATGTAATGCATCCTTTGGGCTGGATGCCCAGGTCCTCTGTGGAGCATCTCAGAGCACAAGATGTATCATTTAGATCTTCACTTGCTGAGTTTTGGATGTGGCACAGTTTCCTTCTCCCTTTTGCTGCCCAAAGATAGTCAGACTGAAATGTAGGAATCTACACTTATTTATGTTATATCCAGCTATCTTACAATCCAACAGCATAAACAAATATCTTCTGTGTAGTAACGTACAGAAATTCAGGTAGTACAAGATTTATCTGCCTTTGATCAAAGAAAAGCTCCTGACAGAAATGCAGATTATCTTCAGATGTTGACAGCCACGCTCTTTGTAAGAGATTACACGGACAGATGTTTCAGTTCTTGAAGGAAACATTCATACAGATAATTTTATTAACACTTCCTTAAATCCCTCATCTGAGGTTAAGAGTTTAAAACTCCTGAGCGTATTGTATTATTTTAGCCCCTGCTAAGAAAAGGGGCTGTGGGTGTATGACATGCGTGATGACTTGTGTTTGCAAGTTATGTAAGGAGAGGAGCAGACACAAACCTGACATCTGCGAATCTTTCAATCTCTGTTTGAAACTGCAGTGAAACTTTGACAAGACTGTTGACACCCAAAGTCTGCCAAAAGGCTTTTAAACTGAGCTCTGCTGCTGTAGATGCAACAACTGCATCCAGCAAAGGGAGAGGAGCACTCTGAGTTCACATCACCGAAGTTTAAGATTGATGCCTAGAGAGTAGGTTGCTCAGTTGGTTTAGAGAGGTGACAAATGTAAAGCCACTTAACCTTTGAGAGGAAGAAAATCCCAGGAAAGGGGAGGCTCATTCTGCACCGAGCTCTCCACTAAAGGGTCCTATTAAGGTGATTAAGCTCTAACACTCTCAAGCTCTAACACTGGTCACTTTTTTTCCCCAGCTTTTCACAGTAGTTGCTGTATGTGCTGCACAGCCTTTGAAAATGTCCTCTCCTGCTCTCCAGCTCCTCTGGCGAGAACTCTTGCCTGTCTTCCATCTTTTTTTCTTCCTTACTTATTTTTCCTACCATTTCACATCCATTAAATGCTGTTTAAAAACCTGAAAAGATCCACCAAGGTTTACAGAGAGACATGCAGAAAGGGCAAGTCAGTCATGGATGTCTATTTGCCCATCCATGTTTTTAGGGATAAATAATGTGTATGCTCAGGAATCATGTCATTAGAGGGGTCCTGTATGAGCTGCAGAGTAGGGGTGAGGGAATGTGGAAATATTTTTAATTACTTGCCCTCCTTACACATTGTGGACAGCTGGAGGCACCCCAAAACGAGATCCTTGTAAAATATTCTTGTCAGATTGAAATCTGTCTTGAACCACACCCAGTTCTGGATTCTGATGAAGCATCAGCACCTCTTGCTGGTGATAAAGCATCAGCTGAAAAGCACCAGTTAGAAGTGTCCCCAGAGCTCTTTGCTGCCTGGATGAGAGTGGCTGCTCCCAAAAGACCAAGAAAAAAACAGGGAAAAGTGGAAATACATGCAGGTATGTTAGGGGCAATAGCAGTTCATTCCACCTGAGGATGTGCCTCCCCAGGGAGCTGCACCTGGATGTTGGGGGAACCAGAGCAGCTCTGGATTTGTACTAACACAGCAAATTAAATTAGCGAGGTCAGTCTGGGAAATCTCAGCCTGCAGCCGCACCTCGGAGCTTGCTGGGGGAATAAGAGCTGCTGAAGCCTGAACAATGCACTCAACCTGCTGCTGCCATGAGAATAAAATGCAATAGTCAGGGCAATATATCTTAGCCCAGCTCTGAGGGCTCTGACTGCTGCAGGTGCTATCGCTCCCAGCCCGCTCCCTGCAATTGCAGATACAGCTTTTCCTGTCCGTGGCTTCAGCAGCTGTCATGTAGATCAGGCTTCAGCCCAAATCTCTGGCTGTGGCACTCTTTGTGAATAAGAAAAATGTGTTTTACAACTCAGTTTGAGAGATGAAAGAGAAATCAGATAAAGTTAAAATGTTTTACAAGTTTAGCGAGTTGTCTCTCGAAATGGCTACAGAACTTGGGCTGCCACCAAAATAAAAATGTACATTGATCATTGATATAGCAGCTGTTTATTGTAAATGCTGTTATGTACCATTAAACAGGAGCACTTTTCCTTTTGCAAAAGGCTATAGCCAATCCAATTAGAGCAGTGCCCAAGATTAGAGTGATTAAAAGACCAACCGCACCTCTTTGTGACCCTGGGAGGGAGAGGTTGGCATCCAGGCAGGAGAACAAGGGCATGGCTCATCTTTGCCTCAGATGCTGTGGTTGGGACAGGACTTAGGCAGCCTCGGGTCACTCACTGGGGTTGTTTTCCAAATTGTACTCTTCTGCTTTTGGAACATGAAATGGAATTTTTTTTTTAAATGGTGTCATCCAGGGCTTTTATATTGCAGACATGCTCCTCTTTCAGGACCTGTGCTTGATTTGTTATACTCTCCTCTTATGGTGCTTGAGTTTTTTCATCTTCTAGTGCACACCTGGAGTTTCCTACACTCAGACCTATGTGCTCTTTCCATGTGATGGTGTTTTAGGAGCTACACCTTTCCAATGTCTTTTTGCTTTGCCTGCCTGAGGTGCTGGAGCCCAGAAATCCCTGCTGCTCCTCTTTTATTCAGTAGTGCATAGAGGCAATTTATTTGATAATTTACATGATAAGATAGAAGTGAAAGTACAACCCCTTATTTTAAGTGCTAATATTTACAGAGTGCATTAAAAGTGTTAAAAGTATTAATGTTGACAGCTTCCAAAGGAAGCAAATCTGCTGTAAATAGACAAAATATTCCACTGATGGTTCTTTCTCTCCTTGATCCTGTTTCAATCCAAGGACTATCATAAATCCAGTAGGTTTAGACCTATTAAAACCTCTTTAATGGGTTTTTGGAAACTTAGTTTTAAATCAGGGAAAGATCAGCAATGTGGCAGTGCCGGCTCGAGAGGAAAAATGAGATGTCATGTACCTGAAATAAGTGCTACAAGTCTTTGTGAGGCACCGGCTGTATTTTTCCCCCTGCATGATTAGATTTTATAAATATCCTGCCGTGTTCAGGGATGTTCTCATCTGCCCATCAGCGGAGCAGGGCTGTCCTCCACTCGCGGCTGACAAGCAGCCAGCAGCCCTTAATGACAGCGCTGGGATTTTTGGCACCTTTTTCACACTGCACTGACTCGGAGCTCCCCGGGTAATTATCTCTGGGCTTTGCTCCGTGAGGGCCAGCTCTGCTGGTGCTGAGCATCACTGCTCCTTCCAGCAATTTCCCAGGAATTTCTTACCATTTGTGGGGAAAAGGACCCTTGACTCAAAATGTGATTCATGAGTTATTACCAACGCAGCTCCTTGTTTCTCTTTTCTGGAATGCTTTCAGTGAATTTTGGGCAGGTCACAGCATTGGGATACACAACTTTGTATATTCTTGGATATCAAAGGAATCCCATCAGATATTTGTGTGGAAAGCACCAGAACTTTTGAGGATGGGTTAGCAGGGTTAAATGCAGGCAAAGGGAAAGGTCATGGAGGTGTTGTTCCTATAACCTTTGTTTCATGGATAGTTTTATCCTGCAGGAAGCTGTTTAAGAGATATAGAGGGAGAGCTGGAATAAAAGGCAGAGTAAGCAGTGCCAGAGCAGGGAAGAACACAGATCCTCTTGGCTCCATGTGCTCCCTATGTCCAATAAAAGATGAAGTTAATTCTTATCTGTAAATTTTCACCCCAATGTTGCTTCATCTTTCATCTTGTCAGTGCCCGGATCTTTCTGTTAACCTGTCTCTACTGCCTGTTGTCCAATATACCCATACTACGGATTTCCTTTTCACATTCTTGCTCTCCTCCAGCTCCCTGAGATTCTTCCTGCTGAGCTGGTTCAGTTCTAAGGGCTCTCAGTGCCACATGCAGTGGATTCCCAAACTCAGTTCAGGTTTCCAGCACACTTCACAGGGATCCACAGAGATCCCCTGTTTACTCTCCTTTTGTTGTTGGGTTTGCATTTCTTGTTTTTTTTTTCCTTTTTTTTTTTTTGTTTTTTTTAACTGTGATTCTAATTATTTCAAGCATAATTACATCCTTCAACATTTTCAAGAGCACTAAATGTTGTGGAAAACACTAAAGCAGGCACTTAATATCCTCAGAAGCAAATAGTGTCAGCAGGCTTTGGGAGAGGCTGTGGATTGCTGCAAGGCAGCTGAGTGAAGAGCACTGGATCACCGATGGCACAATATTCAGGTGGCACCCAGCCCAAGTGGCTGTCAGAGCAGTTTCTCCTGTTTTCTCCTGTTGAGTTTCTCCTGTTGATTTCTCCTGGTTCTCAGAGGAGTTTCTCCTGTTGAGTTTCTCTTGATTGTCAGAGGAATTGGAGGAAACACCACTGGAATGGGGACCTTTGAGTGAAGGAATACCACGACTTCTTTTAGAAGATCCTGATAAAAGAAGACAAAGAGTGGAATTTGTTTGTTAAAATTATACTTTTCAGACTTATTTGCTATCTTTTGGCTCAGAGAAGGTAAATTTGCCTTGCAGGGTTTTTTCTGTCTCAAATATCTCTCATGCTTTTTCAAATTAAATATTGTGTGCTGGTTGTATTCTCACAGCACCTGAGAAAACCAAGGGGTGTATATTGGATTAATGGACCTCTGGTATAACCTGTAGTCTTGTCCTTACCATTTAAAAATGAATTTTGTAAAAATTCCTCAAAGTATTTCAGTTCCACAGATGCTCCTTGTATTTCATTTATTGTTTTCCACCAGGAAGTATGACTCTTTCAGTTCTGATTACTTGTTTCCTCATTTGAAATTGAGGAAATGTAAATATTTTATTCCTGCAGTGAAGTGTTCCTTGAGGAGGTGTGAGAGTTCCACTGAATGAGACAAAATTCAGATAAAACTCCGTAATAATATCCCAAGGAACAGTTAAAGTTTTCAAAAGAACATTAAATTAACTCAGGGTAATAATTTCTTTCATGAATTTTCTTCAGATACTATTGCACAGAATTTGAACTGTTATTATTTTCTCAAAAAAAAAATCTTGAACTGTTATTTTTTTTCTCCAGCTTCTTTTAGAATAAAGTTGTTACCTATCCATCTTACTCATAAATCCAATAGTTGCAATCCTTTTGCAGCGAAGAGAGGACATTTACTACCTTGAAGTGATGGTTTGTCAGATGCTAAAACAGGCAAAAATCATAAAGCGACAGACTTGCTGTAATTTTAGCTACTTATTTCCTGGAAGAAAAAAAAACCCTTGAATTCTTAATTCAGAGGAAAATTAATTCCATCCCTTAGTATTCTTAGTAAATGACTCATGTAACAGTTTTCAGGCACTAGCAGATCTGTCTTTGGAGAAGACATAAGATTGAACTTCAGAGGAACTGCAGCCGCCCACACGGTGTCAGTTGGGCTCAACTGACACTACTTGCCAAATTTATTTCTTTGTCTGCCTCTTGTTTCTCTCTGGGAGAAAATGTGGATACTTGGAGTCGTATGGAACGTGGAGATGTACGTGCAGTTGGTGGGAGAGCCTTCTGCTGGTGTAACAGCAGTAGTAACTGCTCAGCAGGATGGGAACAGGGAAAAGCCTCTAGAACAGATTCATGGAGCTGGGAAATACAGGAGGTCTGAAATGGTTCCTTTTAAAAATATTACTATTTATAAATAGTTTTATGTCAGGACAGTGGCAGGAAGCAAAATTCTCTTCAAAAGTAGATGCTATGTCAAGTGGCAGGAAACATAACTTTCCTCAAAAGTAGATGTTACCTCTTAAAGAAATACATTTTCACCAAACTTTCTTCTCCAAGTTTGATGCTTTTTGTGGTTCGAAATTTAAACAGACAAAAAAAAGTTCTTGTGAAGAAGAAATGTTTTTGGTCCTGTTCTGCAGTAGAAAGTGTTTGCTGATAAGTTCTGCCAGGATATCTGTATCAACAACGCTCCTTATTTTAAGCACAGCATGTGTTGGCAAAGGAATGCTTTTATCAGTTCGTGGATAAAACTCATATGGCAGAAATGACTCGGGTTCTGCCAGCTGAAAAACTTCTCAGGTTTTTGTCTTACACTGTTGTCAGTCTGGAGGGGCTGAGGCATCTCTGATGTAGGCTGGACCCAAATTTTCAGGGAGCCAGAGAAAGTGAGACGTTGCTAATTTAGACATCTCTAGAATTTCTGCTGGTTTTTACAAATTATTTCTAGAGTCACAATTTTAAAGAAACAGTGTTATCACCAACTCAGAGACTGTCGGTGGAAAGGGATTTAAGTTCTTGTACAAACTGACAGAAAAGATTGATAGACTATATGGTTAATGTCACAATTGCTAATCTAGAGAGATCTTAGTGAAAAATGTGGGTTCTTTTCCTACCACTGTGGATTCTTTTAATGCCTTGTTTTATGGCCTTTATCCAGGCCATTTGTCTCTTTACACCATCCCAGGTGGCTGAGCCCACCTCTTGGAATATGTTTGCACATGGGTTTAGAAATCAAGAGTCTTTAAGGATGACAGGTCCTTCTTCAAAGCAGGTAAAGTTTCCAATCTGAGTAATCTAAAATGGACTTTCCTTACACAGAATCTCTGTTCAGGAAACTAAAAACCTGTGGATCTAACAGTGACCATCAATGCCCTGCAGCTCAGAACTTGAAGGAGCTACAGCTCACTATGCACATCAGCATTAAATTAGCAAAATTAAGCATTTCTGAGCTTGGAAATGCCACTGCTACATTGCTGGTGAGCAATGTGTCATTCATGCACAATGTGATACCCTCCTCAGGGCAAAGCACCATTTCCTTTTTCCTCTATATAAGTTTCTAAGTGCAGAACATATTTACCCCAGGCCTGCAGTGTTTTTCTCTCTGTCTGAAGGTGGGGCTGTTTATGGAGAGGTAGGACCAAAAAAAAATCAGTGAAAAATCTCTCAAACCTCTGTCCCAGATGTGTCCCTGCATATGCCCAAAGCAGTTACACCCCGATGCTGCTACAGCCCTCCTGCCTCTTGCCCTCCAAGACATTTTCCAGCAGCACACGTGGCTCTTGAGCTCCTCTCAGCTGTGAAAAGCCCTTCATTACTGCGGATAACCCAGGGCACTGCCAGTGCCAAGCTCTGCTTCTTTCAGACTCAGCAGCCTGCCTTAAGTCAGAGCTGTGATGGGAGTTGTTGGTTAGGATGGGCTTGAGCAGAGAGGAGATACTGAGGGAGATGTTCAGGGGGAGAAAAGATGCTGGCAGATAAAAATGCCAGGAGTATTCCTTCCCTATCCCTTGGTGGGGTTATTTCCTCCTCAGCACTTGGGGTTTGTCAGCAATGCCAGGGGGAGTTTGCACTGTGGGGATGGAGTACAAATAAAGGGTGAGAATCAGCTGGCACCAGCTCTTATCTTTGCTGGTAGGTTGAGAATAGTGCTTGACATATTTTATATATTGATCTATGGTATGTAGAGTGTTCATATACATACACTATATGGAGTATGTATATTTACTAATATATACTATTACTAGTGTATACTTTTTTTGGTAGTATTGCCCTCACCACGATTTTCTGTTCTGTTTGTTCATCTTTCTTTAGATTTACTAAAAATGAGGTTCAGTTTTGGTTTCTACTTTCTGTATGTATGAGAGAGTTCTGACTCATTGTTTTATATTCCATATATTTTTTTCTTCTCTGTATTTCATAGAGAAATGCTTTGGATTTTATTAGTTGTGTCACCTTCTGTACATACAAAAGTCACATGAATTGAGGAAAGCGTGGGACTGCTTTTGGGATTTAGGATTTAGAAGGTGAGTTAGGCTCAAACCAATGCAGATGCACAGAAGATACTTGTAAAAGAACACATAAATTTTGAGGCATTGAAAATTTGCTGAGTTTGGGATGAAAGATGACACCTTGGCACAGCAGCTGTACTGAGGAGATCCTGGCAATGGCATTTTGGCCATCCAGAAAATATTGTGCCCTTCCCAAAGACATTGTGAACTCCATCCTGCCTTGCTCCAGCTGGATCTGCTTAATTCTGGTGCCATAAACAAGTAGCAGTTGCAAGATGTTTTAGCTCCAGCTAAAAACTACCTGAGAAAAACCTGACCTGGTACTGATATTAAAAACATATTTAATGCAAGGCAGTAAAAAATTTAATACCAATTTATCGATGTGGAGTTCTTCCTTCCCAAGAACAGGAAGAAATCACTCCTTAGCTGTGTGCAGTTTATTTGGGGTGTTGCTAAGGGAAGATGAAGGAGGATGGAGTGCTTGCTAAATGCTGCAGAGATGCTCCAATATCAACCTGAGCTTCTGCTCCCATCTGACCAGAATGCAGAACAAGACACCAGCATGGCTTCATCTCTTCATGATTCTTCTAACGAGCTGAACTTGTGCTCAGCTTGGCTGCTTTGCCCTAATTTTGTGGGACTAAAATCTGAGTATAAAAATCAGATGTCATCTGATTTGATTTCATGATGTTTGTTGTTTCAGAGCAACAATATATACATGTTAAACATTTATATATATAAATAATATTTAATATAAATAACATTTATATAAGTGTTATCAATGGTTTGTCCACCATTTATATTGGTGGATTAAAAAAACAATGCTTAAGTTGATATATCTTATTAACTTCCATATCAGTGGAATTTATCTTGACCAAACCTGCATTTCAGCCCTAGTGGGGGGAATTACAAAAGCTCCCTGTGATGTTTGTGATTGAGGCAGTCATCACATTTGCTAATTGGAGCTAATGATTGCTGAAAATTGGGATACAATTAGTTTGGATTCCACAGCAGAAGTGTTGGGCATTCAACTGGATGGAGCTAATGAGAAATTCTAACTGTGATTATTATGGTTTATCCAAACAGATGCTCCTAACTTGCCATAAAAGGGTCATGTATTCTCCTCTCCTCAGAATTTACATGTTAAAATCCAACCAGGTGGATGTAACATTTAGTCTCACATGGAATGAAAATTTATTATCTTGTAGTTTTCTGTGCTATTTGTCAGTAGCATATCTCCATGCGTTTTGCTACTGAGAGTCTCCCTTAAAAAAACCTCTTGGAATGTTGATTACAAAAGGATGAAAGAGAAGAGGAAGCTCCAGGATGAGCAGAGGGATGGAGCAGCTGTGCTGGGAGGAAAGGCTGGGAGAGCTGGGATTGTTCAGCCTGGAGAGGAGAAGCTTTGGGCTGAGCTCAGGGTGGCCTTGCAGGGCCTGAAGGAGCCAAAGGGAAGATGGAGAGAGACAATGGCCAAGGGCTGCAGGGACAGGAGCCAGGGAATGGCTTCCCAGTGCCAGAGGGCAGGGCCAGATGGGAGATTGGGAAGGAATTGTTCCCTGTTTGGGTGGGCAGGCCCTGGCACAGGGTGCCCAGAGAAGCTGTGGCTGCCCCTGGATCCCTGGCAGTGCCCAAGGCCAGGCTGGACATTGGGGCTGGGAGCAGCCTGGGACAGTGGGAGCTGTCCCTGACATGCCAGGGGTGGGATGGGATGGGCTTTAAGGTCCCTTCCAACCTAAACCATTCCATGATTCTGTGATTGTATTGTAAGGAAAATAAGTTGATTTGGTGTAAGTAAGAACATGCAGTAATTTTTCATTTTATTTTTTTCATTTTATGGGTTTTTTTCCACAGGATTGGTTAATTTTGTTACATGAATTCATTAAATGAGGGTCACCCCCCTTTTCTCCTTGCAGTATGTTCATGCAGTAGTTACACACTAAAATAATAATTGAAAATCAATTCATTTCAGCAAAATACTCAGCAAGGACGTGTGTATGCCACCAACATCCCTCACCTCGCTTGACCATTTGCACAAGGTCACTGACATGCATTGTTAGTGGAATTGTGTTTCTTTGGGGTTTTTGTGGGCTTTTGATGCATTTTGAGCTGGGTTGATGGGATGTACAAGGAGTGTGTGATAACCCTCAGTTTCCTAAATGGACCTGCAGCCCTTTTAGTTTGGATTCTGACAGGAATACTAGCAATGACAAGGCTGCTGTGAACAGCAGCACAAAATATACTGCTTCAGCAAAAGCACTTGATAATCTGAAGTCAGGGGAGCATTTGCAGATACAGGATCTGAAAGGGTGTGAATTTCATCAAAATTTTTAATATAAAATGAATATTTATAGATCCTTTGGCAGTATTTGCATAGCTTTTATAACAGCTCATGGGTGTATCAGATTATCTCCAATTTCTTATCTTGTAAAAGGAGTGAATTAGTTGGGGTGAGCAGCTAAATACAGACAAACCCCTGTGCTTTCAGGGGATTGGAGGGAGGTTCTGCTCATTCCAGAAGATGTATCCAGGAGTCCAAGGCTGCTCATCTCTGCAAGACAGAGCAGTGAAATCCATGGCTCTGCTGTTAACCATGGAATCACAGATTTGTTATGTTTGGAAAAGCCCTTTAAGCTCATCATCCATCAGCCAGCACAACGTTCATCACTCTGAGAAATCCCTCAGCATCCCCCAGAAACTGTCCCTCCTGTAGGATCCCCACCTCAGCCTCGCTGTCCCATACTCACACTGTTATTTTCACATTTGTTTATGCTGTCCCCACATCCAGAACTGAATCCATCTCCTTTTATTTCTACTTTAAAAATGTCAGTGGACTCAAGAATCTAACAGGCCTTTTTTTCCTCACACTGGGGCACTTGAAATACTTCCATTGTTTTCCTTACCCAAAGAGAGAAATGGACTTGTGTGTCTTGCCCTCTATCACGATGTTGAAAAAATGTGAATTTAACACCAAGTGCTAGCAGAATAAAAAACTATTATAAAAATTTCTTCTGAATTTCCAGCTCTTTGATTAAATCTGTCCACTCTTGACATTGAAGGCACCCAAAAGTTTGCAGCTAAGTCTTTCTGATGGTTTTTAAATACATAAAATTGCTTTTTAACCTTTTATTTATTGTTGCAATTGGTGCATTCAGGTCTCACCATTTTCCCCCTGACATCTGAATGAGTCATATGGTTCCTTTGATTCATTGTTTTGCTATTTTTCCTGTCCTGCTGATATCTTTTGTGATCCATTTGGCTCACAAATTCTTAAGCTTGGAATTCAGCTCCAAGGTTGGGCACTACTGCATTAAACTTTATTTTCAGCTTCTAATTTTTATTTACTGTTTTCTATAAGTATTTAATTAATACTTTCCAATTATTTCCATCGAAGTCACCAGGTTCTTCAGACCATTCAATATCTTCTGTAGTCAGAATCTTTCATCATTGTCCAATTCAGCTTTAAGTACAAATCTCCCCCTCCCTAAGTATTAATATTTATTATATGGTGATTAAAAATCACTGATTTTTAAATGTTGTTCCCTCTAAAGTTGCTGGAACTTTCTCATGGTAACCTTCGTTTTCCTGGTTGTGATCACTGCTGATAACTGGATTCTAAAACTCAGCTTTACCTTCCCTTAATGCCTCATACATTTTATTATTGAAGAGTTTAGAATAAAAGGTAATTTTGGATAAAGGTTAAATGTAAGTGGGTAACTTTCAGGAAATGTCAACTTAATTTTAGCAAGATTATAAAAACTTTTTTTTTGCAAAGCTTTACAAGGTGGAACGTGCTCTGTTTCTTAAGGGCTGCACAGTCTGAATATTTTGGATAGTGACCTCTCTAACCAAATTTGGATGATAGTTTGGTTGAGACTATGAAAGTTGGATAAAAGTAACTTGACCTTGAAGTTTTATCGCATCATTTTTATCTCCACACAAATTTGTAATGACAGAAGTTTGGCCTCTGACTCATTCTAAATTTCAGAATGTTTGATGCTTTTCCAGCTTATAATTGAGTTAAAATAAGAGCTGTAAGGAACTTTCCTTCATCTGACTGACAGCGCAGGTGATGCACCTAAACCCCTGCCTGCTGCCAGCTGATGAACCCCCAAGGAAGTGTTTAAATGTCCTCATCCAGAGGTTTTAATTATTTGTGTGATTTACTTGTTAGAATCAGACAATTTCTGTAGTCCTCTCATAATTCCTATAAAATTTCTATCCATCTCAGTAATTCATACGTTAATTTCTAACAAACATTTTCATTAAAATAATCTTGGGTTCCTTTTGAGGCTCTAGAATGCTGCACAAAACCAGAGGGGTTGGAGCACTTCTGGTTCCTGTTAGCTCATGTGTTAGATTAGATATTAAATAGCAGAACATTTCAGAAGAAGCATAATTTCTGGATCAGGTCTTCCTTTAAAAAAACAACCAGAGTGTGGCTCTTGGATCCTTTCTGTTTTCTGTGCAAGATCTTCTGTTTCAGCTGCCTAGTGTGCTCACTCTAAATATTGTGCTGTACAATTAATAGACACAATGGTGGCTTAAGGGCATGGAAGGGGAAAGAGTGGCAGGAGCTATTGTGGTTGTGAGCTGCAATCACAGAATCACAGAGGGGTTGGGGTTGAGACCTTAAAGCTCATCCCATCCCACCCCAGCCATGGCAGGGCCAGCTCCCACTGTCCCAGGCTGCTCCCAGCCCCAATGTCCAGCCTGGCCTTGGGCACTGCCAGGGATCCAGGGGCAGCCACAGCTTCTCTGGGCACCCTGTGCCAGGGCCTGCCCACCCAAATAGGGAAGAAAGGAAGAATTTCTTCCTTATATCAGCTCTAACCCTGCCTTCCTTGAGCTCGGTGTTGGAAGAAAGCAGCAGAGAAGGCATAAGAGACTGCACCTTACCTTGGTCCTTCCTGCCATTGCAGCTGGGCCAGGCGTGTTCCCAGTGTGCCTTTGAGGAAGTTTAATGCAGTGCTGCCCTTTTTCCATGACTTGAGACAAACCTCAGCCCAGCTCCTGATGTGCAATGCATTTTTTACCAGCAGGACATAACGAGTGTCAGCCTGGGAGCCACTGTGCCTTTGCTCGCAGCTGACTGAGAGCAGTGGTGGCTGAGGAACAAGACCAAACCTCAAAACCCCTTTTTTTCTGCCTTGCAAATGCCTGTGCACTGCTGCTGAAACATGCTGCAAACCCAATTCACTTCATCATGTGGCTCAAAATGCAAAGGTTCTGTGTCCTTCAAGTCTGGGAAATAACCTTCATCACAGTACTGAACTGATTTCTTCTTTTTGCCCCCTTTTTAAACCTAAGCACACATCAAATCTGTCTGATCTGCAACCCCAGATCAAGACATTATTTGTGTGGAGGGCAGCAGAAAACATTGTGAAGTATTTCAGCATTTCTCAATACCAGCTCAGCGGATAAGCTGCTGTTGCTTTAAAAATATAATGTGAAAACTATAATGAGAAAAAAGTTTGGATCTGGGCCAAAAAATTTAAAACCTTTATGGTGGATTAAACTGTTTTGCAACCAAATACCGCTTGTCTCTGAAACAACCCATTCCCTCATGCAGCTAAATACTGCCATATGTTTAAATTCTTGCAGGCCTCCTAAGGCTGACCCAGAAGAAATGTCAACAAATGTTTGTGAGTCCTTGTGGCCTTGTAACATTTCCTTTAAAAAGTGAAGAATGGAACAGCAGGAGCTGTAACACTCCCCCAGAACAGACATATGAAGGCATATGGCTGACATGGGAGCCTGCTGGCTCTTCCAAGATTGCTGGCTTCATTCTTAAGGATAATTTTTTTTTTTTTTAAATCCTCCAGACAGCTAAACTTGTCTTTCTGTTTCTCAAGTTGCTCTGTTCTGCTCAGAGCTGAGTTTGCAAGCCTGGGGTCCTGAACAGCCCCTGCTGTGCCGTGGGAGAGCCCACAGGGTGCTCCTAAAAGGGGCAGGTGGGTGATCCAGGTAGGGTGAGATGTGGTGGCTCCGGAGCTGCTCCCAGTTGGGGGTGTCCCTGAAAGGTCTTTAGGCAGCTCTGTACCCTCAAGAGTGGGGCAGCTGGGAAAGTTTTCTCTTTAGGGCATTAACCCAGTGTGGGCTCTGCTTTTGATAATTAAAATAAATATTTCACTGCAGATGTGGGTTTATTACTACTTAACTAGAGGGTTTGAGTTTGGTGATATGGGGGAAGGTATTTAAATGCATAGGATCTCAAGTTTTTTTCCAAATCAATTTTAGTGGTATAAAATCTCTAGACTTCCAATAGAATCTGTGCTCAAAATAACCTTTGGTGCTTTAGATCGCTTTTCTTCTACTCTGTAAATGCCCTTTCCTTCAATTATTGTTTTAATTTAATCAAAATATTTTTGTGCTGCACTGAGATAATTCCAGTACTGGAAATCTCCAGGGCACAAAGGACCCAGAAGGGTAAAAACCATCTCAGCAGCTCCACTCACAAGTGCCTGTGTCTCACCTTTCTGATAATGTGCATTTGCCCTCCCTGTTCCTAAGGCACTTGGGGACATCTGTGTCCATAAGCTCAGCAGTTTCTGTGTTTCAGAGGATGTGAAGGTTGGGGCTGCCCCAGGCCAGCTGGGTGAAATTGTGGATTATCACACAGATAAGGAAGAGCAGCGCGTGACTGTGCCTTGGGTGCCCATCCAGATTCATCTCTTTGATGAAACACCAGATCTTGCTCTGAAACTTGGGGCTTTTGGTCATTTTGGGACCATTTTGCTCTGTATTTGTGGATGTGCAGTGCTTTAAACCATGAAATCTTGACCTTTTGAGTCACAGCAGTGTGTGTTTCTCAATACCACAAGGTATTTCTTCACAAAGTATTTTGGAAGGTAATTTATGTAACTGCTCATAAAATTATACTGTCTTGATGTGGGGGACTGCTGAGGTTTATTTTCTCAACTGTGGCTGGGGCAGTTCCTGTGCCCTGAAAAATAAGAGCACAAGCCCAGCATTTGAATAAAATACAAACTATAAAAGGAAAAATCCAACATTGAGTGGAATTTCTGTGGTTTATTCATGTTCTCTTTTTCTCTGGGCACTACAGTTCCAGCAATAAGACAACAATAATGTAAAAACAATGAACATCTTGCATGAGACTGACAGAACGAATAATTAGATTTCTTTTTTTAAAAGGAAGCGGGGAAGCTTATTATTGCCATTTGAAACCCCTCACATGGATTTTGTGAAGTGCTCAGCCCTAATTTAGCGTGCAGAATGCTGTCTGTGAGAAAGGGCTGCAGTGTAATTAGCATTTCTGTGGCTGGAGGAGCAGCAAGGTGTTGAAGCTTGGGTTAGCCACGCTCTCAGGTAAATTTGTCAGGGGCTTGTTTCCCTGAAAATTAAATAACAGGTTTGTTTAGACATGTTGAGTCATCAAATACCCCTAAGTCTGGTTGAAAGGGATGAGAGGGAGATGTCTTTACAAACGAACTGTGGGGTCTGCTGGGAGATAATGCCAGATGTTGACAAAGGAGCAATGGGAGGAAACAAATTCCAGAGGAATTCCACCCATTGACACAGACTGTTACTGACCCAAGGCAGTGCTAAATCCCTGGACTGAGAGAAAAGGGACAGAGACACAAAAAGAGGGGGATGAACATTAGATGGGGTCTGTATTAGGGGACTGGGACAGTCTGTGCCTCTCAGGTACCTCAGCAATGGGGAAAGAGAGAGGGAAATGCAGCTGGGAAATTGGGATAAAAAGGAGGCTGAACCCTCCAGCAATCAGAGACATCCCATGGAACTGTCCCATCGCCTCTCCCTTATTCCAATAAAGTTACAGGACTGCTCTGTCTCCTTTTTGGATACAAACCTCTGGTGTTTGTGGATTCATTTTCCTGACATGGTGAGCCCGAAGTGGCCAGCACAGACATGAGTGTGTGTTTGTGTGATCTGGGGGGAGAGTCACCAAATTGAATCCTGAGTGTGCAGCCAGCCCCAGCTTGGCCCCGTTCCACAGCACACACATGGAAAAAGGTTGGCTCCCTGCACGAATAAGGATATGGCTCTCTTGTTCTGCTTTTAGAGCATCTCCACATGGGCTGGGAGAGTGAATGAACTCCCCTTGCCCATGCCATTCCCACATCCAGGTGTGAATTGCTGTCCCCAGCTCCTGGAGCTGACAGAGCCTGTTGCTGGCAGATGGCACCTGAGCCCAGCCCAGGCACACAGACACGGTGATCCCTGTGCCAGGGCTGAATTAGCAGCTCTGATCACAGCTCTGTGCCTGGCTGGCTGCAGGACTTGGTGCTGTGCTAACCGCATTTATTCAGCTTCAGCTCAGCTCAGAGCAGGCAGGAAAAGCTCACATCTGCCAGCAATGCTCTGTGTGGATACTCCCAGCAAAGCTGCCCAAGGCCACCCAGAAGGCTTCACTCAGGGCCTGGAATATTCTTCCATCCCTGCCCAATTTGGTTCAAAAGGAAAAATGTTACTGCTGTGTGAAAATTATTGTGCTTATCTGTTCCAGATAAGCTTTTGGCAAACAGGCTTTTCTCTGCTTTCGGGGAGAGTTGCATTTCTGCAGACTTATGAAAAGTAATGAAAGTGACTCCTTTCATTCTTATACAGTAATCTTTGATTTTTATTAGGAATTAGAATCATGGAATCATTGGGGCTGGAAAAGCCCTCCCAGCCCATGCAGTCCCAGCTGTGCCCGATGCCCACCTTGTCCCCAGCCCAGAGCTCTGAGTGCCACCTCCAGCCCTTCCTTGGGCCCCTCCAGGGATGGGCACTGCAAACCTCCCTGGGCAGCCCCTGCCAAGGCCTGAGCACCCTTTCCATGGGGAAATTGCTGCTGCTGTCCCCCCTGGCCCTGCCCTGGCCCAGCCTGAGGCCGTTCCCTCTCCTCCTGTCCCTGTTCCCTGGAGCACAGCCCGACCCCCCCGGCTGTCCCCTCCTGTCAGGGAGTTGTGCAGAGCCACAAGGTCCCCCCGGAGCCTCCTTTGCTCCAGGCTCAGCCCCTTTCCCAGCTCCCAGTGAGGTTCTTCCCATGCAATCTTCCTTTTTCTCTAGGTATGTTAACATTGGGCATTCCTTGCTGAGTCCCAATGAAAGTCCCACTGACACTTTGAGAGCAGCTGTGTTTTTGGAATCTGGTGAAACAGTGGAGACAAATTCTCAGCTTTCAGCCAATGAAGTCTTGTTGGTTTATTTGTGTTGTTTTGCTCAGGTTTTTTGTTTTACTTTTATAGGATTTTGTCTTTTGATAACACATCCTCCTGTTGGTTGAATCTGAGTTTAGCAGATGATTGCCAGATCTCCTCAGTTCATTTATTGTTATTTAAAGAAGTGCCTTCCCAGCACCTAGGACTGTCTACATCAGGCAGTCTCTCTCACTCATGGATATCAGCAGAAATCCCTCCCTAATTGTACGGTTTCTCTGGAATATGCACAGCATTTGCTCTGTTATTATTTGGTTTTATGTATTTCTACTTCACAACCATTGTTTGGAAGAAACCTCCCAATGCACTTGGTTGTAGCTCATAATAATTACACTACAGAAAACTGAAGCTATTTGGGAGGCATAATGAAGAGCAGACAAATGTTAAATATTAATATTTTCAACTATTGTGGTTCATTTTGGCTGGCAACTTCAGTGTGACAAGCACTTCATCACCTGCTGCAGCTGAAATGCAGGCATGTGCTTGTGTGACTGCTCCAAGAACAGACAGGAAGGCAGGTTACTATATAACAAAATAACCCTGTAAAAATATAAGGGTATTGTAATTTCTGGAGTGGGATATCCTGAAATGATAGGTGCTGGAAAATCATGGTGTCCTGGCTGTAAATATTGCTGAGAAACTGGAAAGTTGTATTAGTTGTGAGTGGAAACTGCACAGTAGGCATCATGAAAATCTTCATCCTCCAAGTTCTTACTCACTGATAATTTACTGTGTTAAATAAATTTAACGGCCATTTCTTAAAAATTTATATATATATATATATATGTTCTTAAAAATATATGTGTAAAATAGGTGTGTGTATATATTATATATACAATTATATAGTAATAGAGTTATATAGACAATATATAATTATATATTGATTGATCTATTTTATATATAAATATATTATATTATCTAGATTATATATATATTATATTATATATATTATATTATATTATAATATTTATATATATATATTTATATTATATTATATTATATTATATTATTATATTATATTATATTATATTATATTATATTATATTATATATATTATATATTAATCAGATATCAGCTGCTCAGTATTGTTCACTCCTGAAAACTGAAATGTACCAGTTAAAGAGGCTTTGGGATTTCTTTTTTTGGTTTTTTTTGGTTTGTTTTTTTTTAAATCAGGAATGTTTATCTTGCCCACCTGAATTTTTTTAAGCTTTCTTTTGTCAGCACTCAAAGACGGTTTCATGGACAAATTAATGTGTTTGACATTGCCTTGCCCTTGATTGAGAAGCCAACTGTGTAATGTCCTTTGAGGAAACACAAAGGAAATGAGGAAAAGGCAGCACGGAAAGACAGAGACAGAATGGCTTCTGGGTGACCTGAAATGCATTTACTCTCCACTTTCCCTTCCTGCCACCCTCCCCAGACCTAGACAAGCTGTGACCTCTGGGAGTCTGGGAGGAGAATGGAATAGGAACAGGCAAAAGGATGTATTTGGTCCAGAAATAAGACAGAATGAAACTCTTTTTTTTTTTGAAAGCTTTACCAGTGTTTGAAGAGTCATTGCTGGGTTTGCAATAGGCTCCCCAGAATGAATCATGAATCTTCCTGGGCTGGCAGAGATATTCACAGAGTTGAATGAGGCACACAGAAATTCAGAAACATCAGATCTCTGTGGAGACTTTGAACAACTCCTCTTTTCTTTATTTATTAATAAAAGGAAGAAGGTAGGGAAAAAATGTCCCTGAGACCAAAGAATTCTGTGTCTCTTAAGTCTTTTGGACAGATTCTGAGCTATTTTCCTTTATGGTATCTCTGATGTCCCAGAATTATTCTTCCTTGGGTGTCTCCAGTGGACCTGGAACCAGCAGGATGATTTTGCAGAACATTTATATAAAGATTTTTCCAAAGGTTAGTCGAATTTATTTTCTGTGCTGAGTGTCCCCTACAGCTTGCCTAATGGGGGCATTCAGCATATCCTTCAGTGGCTCTCAATTTTTAGGTTTTCTTTTCAGGTCACTAGAAGAGATTGATAAAAGAGAGCAGAAGAAAGCCAGAGGAAATAAATAGAGAACAGCCTTCTGAAAGATAATATAAATAGAGCAGCAAATGTTACTGGAGACAGCCTCTGCCGTGGATTTGCTCTAGAGGAAGGGTCTGGCCATTCATGTTTAGTGGAAGAAAATCACCAAAGAATGGGAAAATGGCAAGGGGAGGAAGCAAACCAGAAAAATCTGCAGGGAAAATTTGCCATAAAAATATTCAGTGCAGCCAAGCTCCCAATCCGTGGTGTCTGACAGCTGCTGCTGGTGGAAGCTGAGCTCCAGTGTGGCTCAGAAGGCTTTGGAGCAGCTCTCTGTGCCTCCTGCAATGGCAGGAACTGACTTGGTGTGCTCTGCATGTGGAATATGCTTTTCCAAGACAGAATATCTGTGAGCTTTGGACTGGTACAGAGCACAGGTTTAGGATAATCTGCTAGGCAACAAAAATAAAAGGTCAGGTTTTAGAGCACAAATAAAGTACTTTTCCCACAAGTAGATAATTTGAATTATATACAATGTAGCACATAGAAATACTTGTTTAGGCATGAAAATGTTGTATAATTTTTAGTTCATATTAATTTATGTGCATTATATAATAATAATTATATATATATAGCATATGTGATGTTAAAAACTCTAGCTGCTTGCTGTGGCTCCACTCCTTCCAAATTTAGATTTTAGAGGAAACTCAGGGAAATTGAAAACATTGAAACAGAGGGCTTGATTTATGATATTTAAAATGACAGAACATACCTGCCTGCAGGCCTCCCAATCCACTTGTATTCCCAGTACCTGGGTAGGACGGGACTGGAGCAGCATGAGGATAATTAATACAGACTTTATCCTCCAGGGCCTATCGTTTGCCTCCAGGCCCTTGTGACCCAAAAGCAAGAAAAAGCTGATAAAGTCATATTGTGCTGGGTGAGCACAGGAGCTGGGCACTCATGTGATCTGCAGAGGGCTTTTGCAGGGGGCTAATTTGTTCCTTGTGAGCCTGCACCAACCTTCTCAGTCCTGCTGTTTAATTTGGCCTGAGACAGGGCAGATTTGGGCTTTATTCTGCAAAGCATTAAGATGTGGGTTTGTCTCTCATGAGAGCACACAGCTAATCTGCTTTTTGGGTTGGTTGCTGCCCTGCTTTGTGCTCTCCCAGCTGAGTGTCCTGTCCAGGGTGGTGTGTGGCTGTTCTGGGTGCAGGGTTTGGCTCTCCCCTGCTCCCTGCCCCTGCTGCTGCAGCCAGCACTTGGTATTGTGGATGGACAGGGGATGGGAGCACCAGGATAAAATATCTGGGGAGAGTATAAAATCAGAATAGCTCATAAGAAAGAGGAAGGGCTGTTATCTGCTTTGAACAGAACCCTGTTTGTGTGAAACCTTCTCTGCAGCTCTTGTGTTTCGTCCTCTTGTGTGTCCTGCACGAGCATCCCCCTGAGCACAGAGGTCCTTTCCTTTTGGATGAAGGTGTCACCGAAACTGTGGGGAAAAACAAAAACTCTCTAACAACATTCTTAATGTTAGAAAGCCAAGGCATTATTTACTGGCCAGGATATTGGTCTGGCCAGGATGTGCCACAGAAATAATTTTATCCACACACAGCCCGGGTCTGCAGAGAAAATCATTCAATGACACATGGATTTTACAGGATTTTCCCCAAATTTTATCCAGTCAAACCCAGAGAACTCCATTGGTTCAATGTTCATTGGTCCAACGTTGTGCAGTTCTCAGGATTTGGGCTCCTGTTGGATCTGGATTTCTTCACCTCTGATATTAATTAGGTCTTCCTTCTTATCTTTCTTTTCCTAGACCAGGTGCCTCAGACCACACCAGGGGTGATGTTCAGGGCTGATGTTCCATCAAATGGCCAGTGACAGTCCTTGATAACCATTGGTGCTCCTTATATTTTGTGCTACTCCTGCTCTGTTGAGATGTTCACTTCATCAGGCCTCACCTGGTGGAACAATGCCCTGGGTAGAAACCCTTCCCCCAGGGCAAAGGCAAACAGAATCTTTGACTAAAGTTAAACAAAAATTTTTAAACTGGTATAATTTCCAACAAAGGTACAGGACAGTACAACCTTTTAAGTAAAAATCTGTTTTCAAGCTTCATTTTATGTCAGACTTTTTCTTATGCAGATATTGGGTTAAAAGCAGCTCCTCCAGGACTGAACTCCACATGTTCACCAACACTTCCCTACTGCAGAAGCAGAAGGCAGCACAAACAATCTCAAGTGTGGCAGTCAGAGATGAAGCTGTGCTCCTCCCTGCTGCCCAGCCCCAGGGACAGCCCCAGCTGATGGGGGGCTTTGGGTGGGCACAGCGCAGTGAAAAACCTTCCCCAGGCTCTGAAATCACTATGATTTGCCAGCAGAGCCTGGCACTGGCTGTGGGGGCACAAAGCAGGTTATACAAATTGCCTTTTCATCCTTCCTGGCACGGTGCTTGCCCTTTGTTCCTGTGCACGGGACCATCCTCCAGCACAAACTGGGAAATCCTTCAGTGTCCACATCCAGCCAGAGACCTCGGTCACACTGCTGATGTCAGCTCTGGGCATTAATAAACTGACAGCCTCAATCACCCAAATTAGCTTTGAATTTGGAGCTGCTTTCAGCCTTGGAGTTGGACCAGTGACCTCCAGAGCCCTTCCCACCTAAATTACCCTGGGCTGCTCCCTTGGCTGCTGCTCCTGGGATTCCCATTGCCTGCCTGAGCTGCCTATAAAGTGGGAAAAGAGAGGTTTTCCTGCAAGGCAATTCAAAGCAGAATCCTATTTAATTGCTAAGATAACAGGTTGCAGGAACAATTTGCACCCAGCCAAGGACACCCATCCTGGTCCAGGCCCCCAGAACCCTGTGCTTCACCAGGGTTAAATCCCTGTTGTGCACCGAGACTTATAACTCAGTGCAGATCCATTTTTTTAGACCTAAACAGAGATTACTCTGCATAAAAATATGGTGTGGTGCTGTGCCATGTAGTAGGAACTAGAATAAACCTCAGAGAGCTGGCAGGAAACAGATTTTGTTGAAGCTGTGTTCCTGAAATGCAAATTGCAGAAATGATCAGAATAACTTCATGCAAATTATATTTATACAGATGAGCCAGCTTCAGCAGAGAGGGGAGTTTGGGCAGTGTGCAGCACAGAACAAAAAACCGCATCGGGGAAGACGAGTTTAAGCTTTATTTTAAGACAGAACTTATACCTACATCTTTAGAACAGTTAATTATTCACTGAGGAGAGAAGTGAGAGAAAAAATGGGGAAGATCTGCACCCAAACAGTAGAGCTCCTCAGCTGGCATGTGGGAGCTCTGAATTGCAGCCTCTTCCCTCTGATTTTTATATGGATTGCTGCATTTTTCAGAGGGGAAATGTTTTATAGTGTGCATTTGCTCACTTGCAGCAACGGCTCCGAGGTTAAATGTTGTGTGGCAGGGCCAGACTGCAAATTCATGATGGAACCATGGAAAGTTCACCTATTCCTAAACCTCTGTGATTGTGAGCTCACACCTCCATCATTCTTATTTTAAATTATGTTAGCTTCCTTTAGTTTCTTCTTTTTTTTTTTTTTTTTTTAACCACTGTTATTGTTTATTGTGTACATTCTGAATTTAATATGGATAACCTGTTTAATATGCAGGTTTTGAATACCTGGATTTTTTGTAGGCTGGTAATAATTAATATACACAGGGGAAAAAGCCTTCAGCCCTCCAACCCAGCTCATCTCAGACCTGAGTAAAACACTTGTTTCTATATTGGATTTGAATAAGTGGTTTATGATCAATTTCAGTCAGGAGGTTTGACTTCTTCAGCCATACAGATGTCTCTGGCACTTTGAATATGGTCAGCACTCTTTGCTCGAGCAATGATTACGATTATGTATAATAATCTAATTATTATTATTATATTATATTTTTGAATTACTATTTATAATAATTAAAACATAATATAATAATTATTAGATTATTATTTAAGTTATTGCTTGAGCAATAATTTAGATTATTATAGATAATATTAATAATTATTCTATTTTTCTTTAATAATTGTGTGCGGTGTCAGTTGTCTTCACATAAGCACTCCTCTAGTAAATTGTAATCAAATAACCATTTATGTGGAGACCTGAGGCAATGGTGTTCCCACTGTGTTAGAAATGCTTTTTGAAGTGTCATAAATATGGGATATTTTAGTCTCTTGCAGTCATTTCTGTGATGTTTACCAGAATTTTCATTTGGCTTGAAAAGAGTTGCAAAAATCTGGCACCGTTTCATTTTAAAAACTGATCCCTGATGCTTTTGGATCTCTCAGCGAGTGGGACCCAAACAAATGTAGTTATAAACCCACAATTTAAATCCTTTTGTGATTGTGAGCAATTTGCCTCTATTCCATTGAACTCCCAGACTTGTTCCCAAGTTTATTTCTGTAACTGCTGCTCTGGAAATGTTTAATTTTAGGGGCACTTTGAATACAATTTTTGCTCCAGTTTGAGATCTTTGCAGATTTTGAATATTTTTTCATCTCTTTTAATGAGAGAAATGTACCTGGGTCTTTCATGGAGAGACAAATGTGTCTGCAGTGCATCAGCAAAAGAGAAAATGCAAACAAACAGAGCTTTGGGGTTGTTTTGGGTTTCCTCGGTGTAAATCTCATATTTTGCCTTCGCCCTGATTGTATCGCTCGATTCACTTTGCCAACCGACCCACAAAGCTGTGAATATTTATTTAGTGCTGCTCCTAATAGTTGTTCTAATAGGGAATTATTTGGGTACAATGAGGGACATTTGTAAATGAAGCAGATAAGGCCTTTGGCAGACAAGGAGTGTTTTGTTCAACACAAGAATTCTATTGTCCACTGCTTCAGTTGTCAAGTGCCTGGGGAGCGCAGGATTTATGATGATGTTACAATGGCCCTTTCAGAGGGGACTCTAAGAAGCTGTGAGATTCCGTTCCTCTGCTTTTCAGCCTCTCAAATCTTTTTATGGTGGCAGGACAATGCCGGATTCAGCTGCTGCCTGGGCCCCAGCACTGCCCATTTCACATCAGGCATTGTGCAATAATTTCCATAGTGACAATGGGCTGGGGGCTCTTTCCCCTGCCCCAGCCACATTTCCAGGCTGCTGGAGTTGTCACTTTGCATAAACCGCCTCTGAAGCCACGGCTTCTTCTACCCCAAAAAGTCTTGTTAGGCCGGGTGGTTTAAAGAGCCACTGTGGCAAATCTGGTTGGAGCATTGGAACTGTTTAATGGATTTTTTTGTTTTGTTTTGTTTTCTTGTAATTATAATTGGACTTTGAAACAGCCTTTTGTAAATACAGCAGTTGGGGGGGGGGGGTTGGCTCTTCTCCCTTTTGTGAGTGTTATAAAGTTATTAGAACTACTGAAGGCATGTTCAGCTGCAGAGAAAATTAGAAAATAAAAACGTGTTCTACAGTAAATAATAGGCATCTGATAAAGGAAATGGCAAGGGAAATAAATAGGTATCAGATACCTAAACATCAATTATTCAGCTAAATTGTTCTGTCTACAATCACAAGAATCGACATCATGCAGCCGTCTTAAACTGTGTTTTTAATAAAAATTATATCTGGAGGAGTTTCTCCTTGCTTGACGTTAATATGAAGATTTATTGACTTCTAATAATGGCAGAAAATATTAGTTTGTAACCCCTGATATCTATTGAAATGCAGTGTAACTGAAGAATAGAGGCTGTAATTGGAAGTGAAAATATTATTTATTATTTTTTATTATCTACTATTCCTTAAGATGCTCTCAGGCCAGCCCATGGTTGGTACACGGACCCATGGTTGGTGGGCAGGTGAACGCACAGGGAGGAGGTGATGGAGCTGCAGGTCAGCTGGGGGACTGGCAGTGTTGTTATCAACTCTCTGATGCCTTTAAAAGCAGAAGAAGAGCTTTAAAAATGAACTGGTAGGGATGTGGAAGAGAATATTTTGAGAAGTCCTTACCCAAGAAACTGAAAATGTCTTGGGCATCAAGGAATCTTGAGCTGCAGAGTGATCCATAGGGATGTTTTCTGTAAAGATATTGGACAAATTATCAGAATGAGGGAGTTTATTTAGTTTCAGTCTTTTCAGGCATTCATGTGAATTGTGAATTAGTTCAAAAGGGTCCTTTATGGAAAAAAAAAATTACTAGCAAAATGAATATATTTCAAAATGCCACAGGTACTTCATAGCATGGGTGTGTGGAGGACTTTTATAAACCAAATGCTTTTATGTTAGTGGCTCAGTCATCACACAAATCATCACAGAGCTTAACCTTGGAAAAATCCACTTGCTAGGAATGTGTTTTTATAGCACATATATTCCAAATTTTTTAAAGGGAGCCAATGCATTTGCAGTTGTGAGGGGCCAGACAGACTTTGTTTCTCCCTTTGATGTAGCAATATTGAATATAAAATTGTGCAATATTGAATATAAAATTGTCAGCCAATGCCTGTTTCCTTTTCAACACTTTGCTGGGAACTCTGAAAGCTGACCTGTTGAGCTGTTTTTTTTTTTTGCATTAAAACTTGGTTGGGTTAACAGGAGTGAAAAGTGGGTGTAAAATGAAGGATTGATATAGACGAGGCATCCTTAACAACTGAACACTGCAGCAAATGACTGATTTGGATCTATCAGCCCAAATTACAGAGGCTATTTTGAAATATTTAGTTCTAGAAATTTTCAGTTAATAAATTTGAAGGTACTGGGGAATCTAACCTGGTTTCCTTGGCTAGAATGGATCCTAGAATTCAGTTTCTGCTATTTAAGTGTCTATCAATGTCTCAAATGAGCACCAAAAATACAGTTTGTGCACCAGTAAGTAACAACAGATCACACTATTCCTTTGCATTCAGTCACATTAATTATATTTTATCTATATTTTACTTGTGTGGGGATGTGTTTTCAGAAATACCTGGGATGAAGGGGCTCTGCTCTATGAAACTGGGACCATCCTTAATTTACCAATTCCAATTCAGGGAAAGCCTTGCCTCCCCACATGAGAGATGATTCAGAGGGTTTCTTTTTGCTTCTGCACCTTTCTCCAGACTGGATCAACTTCCTGCCCCATTTATGAAAGGACTGAAACAACTACAGATGAACTTGCAGGCAGAGGCACCTCTTACCTTTTTTTTTTTTTTTTTCTTCAGATGTTTTATTTTAGATATTTTTTTCACTACTCTAGCAGCAGTTCTACTTCCTAAAATAATCTGCTCCCTTTTCCATCATAATGGTAAACCCACTAATTTTCTAATATGCTTTATAGCACTTAAAACTGTTCAAAGCACATCTTGCTGGTTAATGCCATCTGAAGCTGTTACTTTTTTCACTCCAGTGTGTCTTGTCTTGGATAACGTTCCCAGAACAGATTTTTTTCCACAGATAACACAAAAAAAAAAAAAAAAAAAAAAAAAGTGAAAGAATTTTGAATGGCCTCAAGCATTTTTATTATGGGAACACTGTAGTAAAAGTGAGTCTAGTAAATGTTCCAGGTTAGATGGGGCTTGGAGCAGCCTGGGGTGGGGGAAGGTGTCCCTGCTGATGGCAGAGGGTGGCACTGGGTGATATTTAATGTACTTTCCAAACCTGGCCATTCTGTGATTCTAAGGTAAAGATTATTTATTCATTTTCTCCTTGAAATATAAGTATTGTTATACTTATTGTTTGTCTTTAGCCTTTCTTTAGGCTGGTAGTTCTGAGGCCAGACTTGACTTTCCTTTTATCATGGTGCCAGCACTGCCTTGGATTTCAAACAGACTTTTTCCTCCTTTGCAGGCAGAGCTGCAGTAGTGGCTGAGTGGCAGCAGAGAGCTGACAGCGTGTCACAGGCTCCTGGAGTGGCATTCCAAATGTCTGGAATATGCTACATCAACTGGCAGCAGGTATCCAGTGGGTGAAGGTGAGTCCTGCATCCCAGGCTGTGATACCCTGAGGGATGGCAGGGATCCCTGGCTGGTGCCCTGTTTCTGTAGTGGCTGCAATGTTTGTGCCTTAGAGGGAACATTTCTGCAGGGAATGATCCTTCAGGGGCTTTAACCAGAGGTCCTGATGCTATAGGACACAGCCCATCCTTCTATCTTTGCACTGCACAGTTTGATAAATTACATACTTGGAATCCCTTCTGTTTAATTTCTTGTTCAAAACATCAGAAAATTGCTTGAAAATTCGCAGCAGTGGAGTGCTGATGTAAGAATTTTTCTAATATTTAGGTTTACAGCTAGAAATCATCAATCAAAAAGGTTCACACTTTGCTTATTCTAGTGAGGGAGTGATTAATTCCATGTTTGGACTCTTTCTCTGATATTGTGTGCAGTACCACTGAGCTCAATGTTACTGCTCAGAAATGGGTTGGAAAAAGAATTTAGTGATGACCCTTAGGCTTCAGAGAAGGTGGAAAGTGGAAATAGAGCCATATGGGGAATTCTAGACCTAAAATTTGTTATATCTGCTGCACAGATGCCTTGAATTTTTCAAATCCTCTGTACTTTCAATTGTGCTGTTGCTGTGATTCCACAGAGGTGAGAATTGCCCACTTAGAGGAGTGTCCGTAGTTTGTTTTCAAGTTTAACACAGAAACAGATCAAATGTGCTATATAGCAAACATGTAAACACTGATTTTTAGAGATTCAAAGGTAGCATGAGCCCACCTGAGTTCTGCAGGATAAAAAGTACAATGCCAGGATATTAAAGCTCTTTGTCTTGCTGACTCATTCACAGTTTTTACATTCAATTCACTCAAGTCCTGCTTGACTGACACTTCATTTCTGTGAAGGTGTCCTTGAATGACAATTATCTGATTTCTGGCAGCCAAATGGACCAACACTCACACATCCTCACAGATGAGTGTCTGTGGTGCCCTCAGACCTGGGAAGGGACACTGCAGCAGCCAGGCTGGATGTGACAGGGACAACAGCAGCACTCAGTTTCATTTAGTTCCTCTGCTTGTGAGCGAGGGCAGAGCCCAGCATGGGACATTCTTGTCCTGTCCAAACACAAAACCGCACATTTTGCAAACAATGCTCAGTTCTTGTTCAGATCCAGCTTTTCAACAGAATGATTCTAAAGAGGGTTTGGTCTGAAGACTTCCTGACTAGGTTTCAAGTTCATTTCTGGGTATCAAGAAGACATTGAGAAAATATGGGAAATTAGTTCTGCATGTCTCTGTTCCATGAGACAACTCACAGTTCCATGAAATTGAGTTACATGAATTTTCCCACCACTCTTTCGTCTCTTTTGGCATTTTCTTGTCTCAGTTCACAGTTTAGTTCAGGCCTCTTTCTACTCTGCTTGTTCCTGGCTTCAGAGATACTTCCAAACATACTTCATTTTTAGAAATTAAAGGACTGTGAGGAATAAGCTTAAAGGAAAATGTGAATGCCTATCAGTCTCACTAGTGAGTGAGATAAGTAAATTTAACTAACTGGGTCCCTGCCCCAGTTTCATCTCACAAACTGTTGTGTCTTCTTTTCATAGACTTCTTTGCATTTCAGAGTGAAAGCAAATAATTTCTGAAATAAAGCTTCCTGCAGGGAGACTGTGGGATGTTCCCTGTGCTTGGAGTGTGAAGTGTCTCCATGCAAAAGAGGAGGAACAAGAGCTGCTTTTGTTGATTATCATGTAAACCTTTGAATCCATGTGCTTCCTAAATTCCCTTCCCTTCTTTTGAAGGATCTTTCTTAAATTACTTCCAGCTGTGCCTGTTCAGGAATGCAAATTTCCTGTTACATTATCTGGACAATGGCAGAGTTGAGGAGGTGAAATATTCCTGTTTAACTATTGTTCATGGAACAAAGAGCAGCGGGCAGACAGCAAGGCCCTGCTGGGCTGGAGCACAGCCCTGGCTCAGTCACTGCAGAGGGTGACCAGGGGCTTCAGGAAGTGGGAATATCCTGACTGGAGATTTCCTGCCTGTGCTCCTTGGGTTTTCTGTACTGAAGTTCAACACAGACTGAGGGTAAAACAACAGATCCACATCTCTTTAATGATGTTACTCTGTAAAACTTTCTACATGAATAAAGGATGCACAGGATCCCAAAAAGGATAGTCAAAGAATCCTAAAATCGCAGGATCACAGAATGGTTTGGGTTGGAATGGACCATGAAGTTCATCCCACCCCAGCCATGGCAGGGACAGCTCCCACTGTCCCAGGCTGCTCCCAGCCCCAATGTCCAGCCTGGCCTTGGGCACTGCCAGGGATCCAGGGGCAGCCACAGCTTCTCTGGGCACCCTGTGCCAGGGCCTGCCCACCCAAACAGGGAACAATTCCTTCCCAATCTCCCATCCAATCCTACTCTGTCAATCTGAACCCATTCCCCGTGTCCTGTCCCTGCAGTTCCTGATGCAGAGCCCCTCTCCAGGTTCCTGCAGCCCCTCCAGGTCCTGGCAGCCTGTGATGAGTTCATCATCCAGGATGAGAAACTGAAGTTCACTTCCTGAATATACAAATTGCTGTTGTATAATGCACACTCTGCCTCTTTCATATGTAACATTTAATTCCTGTGTAGAAAGACTGTAATGGGAAAACCAGGCTGTTCCTGATGTACAGAGCAGATCCTGGAAGGAAATTCCTCTGTGGTTTTGTTTCTGCACAGATGGCACGTGGAAAGAAAATTAATTTTCACTTTGAATCCCCCTGATCTTCATATTTAACCAGGCCTACCTGTCTGGGCAGAGTGCTCCCTCTCCAGTTCCCTATTTTATCCTGTCTCACACCTCTCCCTTTGCTCCTCTACAAATATCCATTTTTATTGGTGTTTAAAACCTGAATTTTGGATCCTCAGTGCCAGCCCACGGAACAGACACTCAGCACAGCTGCAGGATTAGCTCATGACGTGTGTTTTAGGAGGGATATCAGTAATCTAAATGAAAGAGGCTCACATGAGAGGGCAAGAGCTCTGGTTTTAGTAGGATGACGCTCCAAAGTACAGGGAAAGTGGCTCTTGAAGAAAGGCCTGAGAGGGAACTGTTGGGAAGAGTAAGACAGTGTCATCTCACACAGTCTGTGCAGCGAGGTGGAGTCTGAATTGATTACTTCTGCTTTTTTGGTTCTCCTCAAGACTTGCTTGAGCTGAAAAGCCTTTGGAAATACTGTTAGGATAATTATTAGGCACATTCTGGTCAAACAGGTACCAAAGAAAAATGATTATTTTATTCGAAATTAGAAAGACTTAAAAGGCATCGAGGGGGGAAATACATTCATGCTGTAATTATAATCTCAATACCTCCTAAAATGGACATTTCAGATTCTCCTGTCTGCTTCTCAGTAATGATTGTTGTAATTATTTTCATGTTTCCTTGAAAGAATCTTGAATGTAGGAGAATGTTGGAATGAGTAATTTGTTTTTGTAACTAATGAACTTGTACCTGAGCTGAAATTCACCTCTTGGTGACAAAAAGTTTGTTCCAGTTTGAATCCTGAAATAACTGAGTCATCAGAGACTCATCTGTGCCTTTTCCCAGCTTTGTGGGGAATCCCAGCCCTGTCTGGGTTGCAGGGTGGAGCTCTGGAGCAGGGTCTGGAACAAGAAACTCCTGAAATCCCCCCAGGGCATGAGATTCCCTAAGGACAGACTGCGCTGCACAAGCTGCAGAGGAGAAACAGCATTAAAATTGATCATTGACTAAAAAATTCCCCAAAACTCCAATCATTGTGGGTCAAAATAAATACTTGGAAATACTGGAAATTATGCTCTGATATAATGAATTTCTGGCAGAAGTTCCACAGTTACTTTACAGGTGAGAAGTGTGAACCAAAAGCTAATTTAGAGTCTTTCAGAAACAAATTTAGTGGGACTTTATGGAGAGAGCTGTTGTCAGCTTTAACAATAAATAGATGTATATATAAATAAATACATATATATATGAAATATAGTCGCTCACTTTGGCCTTTAATAAGGATGATGATGGTGACTCATGGTGATAATAATAACAACAACATCTTTAAAATTTACATTATAGTGTCTCCAAGAAAAAATACAGACAGCCAGGGCTAGAAAAAATCAACACAAGAGAAAATAAACATCTGGCACATATATATTACCTACAAAAAGATGGCTGTGCACTTGGCCATTCAAGGTTTCATATGCAATAAAAGCTGTCTTGAATTCTGCTCAGCCATCAGTTTGCTCTCTCAGAAATGGACAGATTCTGCAGGCTATGAAATAACCCAAAATTTAGTGTATTTCACTCTTTTGAGGTGTTTAATTCAAGCCAGTTACTGCATTTTTGTCCACAATTGAAGAGAAACTTCTTAAAAACCATTTCAATATTTTTCAGCAGCACTTGCTGAATTAACCATGCCACAGCTGCAATTTATGTGGCTCTCCCCATCTGTATAAACACTGATAAAGACACACAAGTAGTGATTGGTAAAATCTAATGTATTGCAAAGGTTTTTCCCTCTCTATTCCTGACAACCTGCATTTGCAACCTCTCAGTTACTTTTATTTCAAAATGGCTTTTCAATTACATTCTGCTGCTGTAGGGGAAAGCTTTTTGACAAAGGCATGACATAAACCATTTCTATTGCAGCTCCATCATAGTTCCCACAGCCAAACTAGACTGGACAGTTCATTAAAAAGAAAAATTAATAGTACAAGGTTGGAGGGAAACAATAACAGATTATGACTGGCCTGTGGCAGCCCACTGAATTCATGTAGTGGAATAAAAATGATTCCCTTGTCTCATAAATGAAGGTTTGTTCCAAGGTTTTAGGTGAAGTCTCCACTTCTGTTCCTTTTCAGGAAAAAGCTGCACAATTCCTGTTCTTTAAAAGCAACACTTGTAATTACTGCAGAAGGGTAATGTGGACTCTTTGGGATGGAAAGCACCCATTTGATAATCATTGAATTTATAATAATAAACATAATATAAAAGAGAATGGCATAGACCACAGCACAATAAACAGCTGCATTAAAGCAAAAAATAACCCTCTCAGGGCAGAAGGGACAAAATGAGGATGGAGTCAAGTTGAGTCAAGTCAAGCCTTGATCCTATTTTTCCTTTTTCAAGATAGTAACTATTTTAGACCAGGCTAAATTCAGTGTGCCAGAGCCAAAGTATTTGTGATTCCATGGCAGTTCTTTCAGTCTGCTGCTGCTACCTGTGTGATTTATCTCTTGCTTAAGGCTGTTCTTAAAGGTGCAACCAAGTCCTAAAGCCTCGTTCTGGATGTGGCTGCACATTTTCCCCATTTTCCTCGGGGTTCCAAGGCTCAAATTTTCTGTATAACTCTGGTAAATGTGGCAAGCACACAGATTCAGACTTCAACACTGTAATGTGAGTTTCATTATATCAGTGCTATAAATTCCTGTCTCAGAAGATATTTCAAAGAATATGGGCTCTGGGCTGCATTAGCCGTTTCTTTTGGCCAGTAGCCACAGCCTCCTAATGAATTCAATGGGGTAACGGGAGAGGCCAGCAAAGGGGGAGTCTGAGCCAGCACAACATTTGGAATCAAAAGCAGGACCGACCCTGAAGGGCATTTTCTGGTTCTGTTTATGCACACAATCTTCTTTTAGAAACAGCAGCCTAAAATCCTGAATATTCAGTCGGGGGGGTTTGTCCCCCTGTACTTTTGAGGGTTTGTCCCAACTTTTACAAGAGAGCTTGGACATTTGGCCTCCAATTCTCCCTCCTCTCTCCCCAAAATAGAAAGGCAGATTATGTAACCCCCAGAGTGTGGCCACAGTGAGAGGCCTCCTGGCCATGCTGGCTTCATTTCGTGCTAGCAGCTCTGTTTTGTGAACCAGGGCTGCGCTGGCGCAAAAATAACCACCCAACCAAAAGGCTCTGCCTTGACCTCCCGAGCTGTGCTCGTACTTTCTTTCTGCAGGCAATGTGGATGAGTTGCAGCACTCTGGGAAGGAGATATTCCCATTTTTCCGGGGAATGTGCTTGCACAGACCTTTGGCACTCACTAAGGAGCTGTTCATCCCAAGGCTGGGGCCAGCTGCAGCCATCACTGCTCTGCTGTCCTGTCTGAGAGCCCAAAGGTGCCTCTGTCCCCTCTGCCGTGTGTGAGAGTCAGCAGGGAGCAGCCCCAGCCCAGGGAACAGCTCCAGGGAGTCACAGGGGCTCCCTCCAGCAAAGGCTGTGCTGTGCTGGCTCCCACTAAAGCCACTGGTGACCCCCTGGTTGTGACCCCTGTGCTGCTCCCAGCATCAGCAGAATGGCACAAAAGTTGTGTGTGCAACAGATGGAATGGCAATTTTCTCCTTGGAGGTCTGCAGTGATTTGGGTTGCTTTATTTTTCACAAATATTGAGATATTTTCATTTTTAAGTGGGAAAACTTTTCAACAAAGAATAGAATGGTAATGGTTGTTTTAATAACTCCAAGCAGGGGCTCCTGCTCTGTTGGGTTATGGTTTTCCAAGTTGCCTCTGCTCCCCACAATCTGTCCCCTCCTGTCAGCACCCTGTGTTTGCTCTGAGCAGCTCACACAAAGCTGACACATTGCCTTTTTCCAGCTTTACCTGTGAGCAGTTACCTGAGTTACATCCAGCTTTCAGTCCAGACTCCTTGAAGGCTCCATCACTTTATTCTGCTGCAGCTTCTGGAGCTCATCTGACCCAAAGGAACAGAAGTTAAAAGCCAAGAATGTTCTATTAACCTAAATTCTAGACAGTCTGAGCAAGGAATTATCACTTCATTCACACAGAGCTCTTACACAGAGTTATGCACAGTTAAAAGTGGTGCACAGGAGCCTCCCAGTGCCTGCCTTTCCCTGGTGTCCCCCTCACCATCAGCTGCCTCAGGCAGAGGTGTTAAGACAGGATGGAGATGGAGGGCCCTTGTCCCAGAGAACGCAGTGATGGATCCTTCTTCCTGCCCCCAGAGCCATTTTTACATTTCTAACGTTATTTTCCATAGCCATTTTTACATTTCTAATGTTATTTTCCAGAGCCATTTTTACATTTCCAATGTTATTTTTCCAGAACCATTTTTACATTTCTAATGTTATTTTCCAGAGCCATTTTTACATTCCTGATGTTATTTTGCAGAGCCATTTTTCTGTTTGCAAACCTGCTCCTGATGCTGTGCCCTCCCCTCTGCCCTGCAGCTGCCCAGGGCAGTCTGTGCTGCTGGAAAGGTGGATTTTCTGTGGGTTGAGCATCACCCTCTGCTCCCTGTGTTCTCCCTGACCCCTGTGAGCTCCCAGGCTGCAGTGGCCCCATGGCCCCACCATCGTCCTGTCCCTGACTTTCAGGTGTCCTCTCTCATCCTGTGCTGTGTCCTGCTGCACTTTGTGTGTCCTGCTGCACTTTGTGGGGGTGTCACAGGGAGTTCATTCTGTAGGGAGCAGTGCATTGCCTCTCCATACCCAGAAACCTGCTGTGTTACAGCACAGTCATCCTGAGCAGAGCAAAAAGCCAAAACAAATCAGGCCATGGCCACTTGGTTCTTAGATAATCTGTCACAGCCAAATCAATTACCCAAACCCAAGGCCCAGGCAGGCAAAGGAGGTGCTGATGCTGCCTGAGAATCCAGATGGGTTCTGCTGCCTGTGCTGGCAGCTCACACCAGCTTGGGCAGGCACCAAACAATGGTAACACCGTCCTGAGGGCTTGCAAGGCTCTGAAATTTCAACAAATTCATGTTAACACCTGGAAAATTATTTTTTTACACTATTTATTGGAGCCCCGTTATTAAATAAGCATTTAGTGAATATTCCTGGTAGCAATTCTTAGCCCATCATTCATGTCACGTATTGTAGCTGGGTTTAGTTAAAGCTGTGCTTACAAACATAGCACAAGTGCCTGTGTGTGACCTTCATAATGATTCCTCCTGCCTGTGATATGGATTTCCATTCCTTGGGCCTGATTCTAAGCTCACTTGCTGAAGCTTGTGCCAGAAGGGGCTCAGAAAATTTGCACAAAGAGTTTTTTTTTTTTCAAAAAGAGATCATGTTAAGTTTTTTATAGCAATGTTTACCCTGTCAGCCATCCATTGGAACAAGAAATATGTCTGTCTGCTCCCAAAGATGTTCCCTGTTCTTGGATGAATCCCCAGATCCAGTTTCTCCAGCTGGTGCCTGTCTGGTGCTTTATTCCCTCTGACCACTGGATTTCCAGGAAGCTATTTTTATTGTCCTTTTGCTCACCCTTGTGTGGTTTTATGTTGAAAATACCAGGTTTGGGTCTTCAAAGTGGTGAAAAAATAGAGGGTTAGCTTTGCAGACAAGCACTGAATGACTGTCCTTGGATTTGTTATGGCAAAGGCTCCAGAAAGAAATTCAGATTCTGATCCATGTGAGTTACTCTTATACAACCTTATCTTATATATCAGGGAGATTTAAAGGACAAGGAGGATGGGAGTGTTCAGCATCCCACCTAAAGAAAAACATGCCCACAGAATGAAAAAGCTTTTAAATTAAAAACTCTGGGTTCTCTGCAATGTGAACAAACCCAGAAATACCAGGATATGAATTCTGTGAAGTCTGAGGTGCCAAACTGCATCAGAGAACAAGATGAGGCTTAGCTCAGCTCATTCTGCTCATTAAATTAGTGCTGCTTCTCAGCTGTATGGCAAATTCCCACAAGAAATGGGGAATCCTTAGCAGGCAAAAGAATTAAAATACAGAAATAAAAAATTAAAAAATAAAAAAAAAAAAAACCACCCCAAACAAAACTCATGGCATGCTCAGCATACTGCACCTAACATTTTTAGCCTGACTTGGAACCAAAGCAAAAGTCCAGCTGAAACATGAAGTTACACATTTGGAGGTGTGAAGGGCTCATTTGCCTCCATCAGGGATGGTAAAATTCATGGGGCAGAGAAGGGAGCCAGTGGAGCTGATGGATTGCCACACACAGATCTGCTCAGCTCCAGTCTGCACAGCCTCCAGCACCATGAATTTATGGACAATTCCACTTTGGACCTTCACTGGATCATCAGTCCTGCACTTTCAGTCCCCCTCATTTTGCCCACCAGCTCTTGTTTTAACACTGTAATTTTACCTTCCAGTTCTCACCAGCCCTCTTGGGCTGAACACACAGAATTTAAAAGCTTTCTATTGACACAACTTCCATTTCTTTCCCTCTGCACTCCCAGGACTGTCAGCAGTCATTTCAGCCTGTTGCTTATTTCAGCCACGGAGTAGACTTTTCCTTCACAAAAACTAAAAAGGTCCAAAGTTTTTGAGTATTTCATCCTTCTTCCAATGAATGTAGCAAGCACCAATGTTTCTAGAAAGATTATGTTTGGTGACAGACTCTCTCAACTCTCTTTAACCTAATAGTTCCTTTTCCAGAAAAAAAAAAAAAAAAAAAAAAAAAAAAAAGAAGCATAATTACTCCAAGAGCAATTTATTTAATTACTGTTATGGGAGACTTCAAAGGAAATTGGTTGGATGGAAATAGTGATATCACCGTAGCAACATTTTGAAAAGAACATTTTGGTAGAAATTATGCTGAATGTAAGGACATGTTTAATGTGGGGAAAAAAAAAAGTCTAATCCTGTTCTGGTGAATGGAGCTTTCAGGATTTTTTAGGTGTGTATATATGTACATGTGTGCGGGTTCTTTATTATTGGTTTTTGAATTTATTTCACTCCTATAAATGTAAACTTTTCCCTTCTACTTGCCTCATATTAAGGTCATTTCATCAAAAAATTAAACTGTTCTCGATCTGGCAGTTCTACCAAAGGTCAGGTTTTTCCTCCTTCTTTTTCACAAACTCATTTTTAAGGGCACTTCAGGGATCTTCATTAATGAGAAAATGGTTATTGGTGTGCAGGGTAAAGCTTCACCTGACACAGGTTCCTCCACATTGCAGCACTTTTATATTGTCCTGTTGGTTAAAAAACACACTGCTGGTGGAGGATGCAGGATGGGATTGGTGTTCTAGGATATGAGATATACCCCTGGAATGGGCAGATATACCCCTGGGGTATGCAAATATACCCCTGGAATACATAGATATGCCACTAGGATATGCGATATACCCCTGGAATGTGCAGATATACCCTGGAATGGGCAGAATACCCTGGAATATGCAGATATACCCCTGGAATATTCAGATATATCCCTGGAATGTGCAGATATACCCCTGGAATATTCAGATATATCCCTGGAATGGGCAGACATTCCCTAGGATATTCAGATTTACTCTTGGAATACACAGATACACCCCTGGAATATGCAGATATACCCCTGGAAAGCAGAGATATGCCACTAGGATATGCAGATATACCCCTGGAACGTGCAGATATACCCGAGGATATACAGATATACCCCTGGAATGTGCAGAAATAACCCTGGAATGTGCAGATACACCCCTGGAATATGCAGATATATCCCTGGAATACACAGATATACCCCTGGAATGTACAGACACACCCCTGGGATATACAGATATACTCTTGAATATGCAGATATACCCCTGGAATGTGCAGAAATACCCCTGGAATGTACAGACATACCCCACCAGACCTGATTATTACACCCTGAAGGTCAAGACTTGCCCTTGGCACCAGAGAAATGGTGGCAAAAGGTATTCATGGTCTCAAAACACCTAATGAACTTCCAAAATACACTTAATTAAAATTGATTCATAGATTCAGCTATGAATATCCCTCATTTAATTTTAAAAATACCCGGTTTTAGCCCATTTCCCATGAAAAGCTCTCTGTGAAACATCAGTTTCTGACACTGGCATGCAAAAACAGATCTAAAATTTGCTTTTTCTGCATGATAGCAATGGCACCAAAGATCATTCCAGCTGCAGCAAGGCAGCCTTAAATCTGTTGTTGTTACTGGTTGTGTCAGTAGAACAGAAATGAAATGTTTTGTCACAATCATCTGTAATTACAGGTCAGAAATAGTGCCAAGCCAGAGTCTCTGGGATGTGTTTGTGGTTCATCTGATCAGTCAGAAAAATGTAATGAACAGGTTTAACTCAAAATGAGTTATGCTCCTGAAAAATATGCTGAATCATTTGTCTTTTTTTTTTAAATGGATCTGTTGAATGAAAACCAAATTTTAATTGCAAGCTGACACCAGCCGGTCTTTGCTATGCTATTTTTGTTCCCTTTTTGGTGATATTATTGTATTTATTTGTGTGTTAGTGTTAGCATCTGATTGCATCACCTTAGCACCTGTTGCTGGATTTTTGGGTTTGAAACATAATGTTGGGAATAATGTCTTAGTCCTTACAGCCTATGAACACTAAAAACCCAGATAATTCCTATGATTTGTGCTCAGAGCAGATCAGGAAGCCAGAGGGAAGTTGTTTTAATGAAAGTGGTGTTTTCTTTGTGTTTGTGTATTTGATTTTTTTAGGTTAAATGGAAATATTCTATGGTGACTAATTACAGCGAGACATTTCAGAACAGGCTCATGCTAATGTTGTTTTAATTATGATCTTGTGATTTAATGGTTTGCAAATAATAATAGAAATGGGAAGATTTCGTCTTTTCAGCTGCAGCCTCCCATTAGGTATTCCAGCCAGTGATGGTCTCCTTTATTAGTGCTGTTTAGGCTGCTTTAGGAAGGTGTTTGAATATTCTGAGGTTGTTATCTCATGCTTCCGAGCCAAAATTGGTCTCCTCACAGACAATCTCTGCCTAGGCAAAAATTAATTATTGATTCAATTTTTCATTCAGAAATCTCCAAGTGGCTTTTATGCTCTTTATGGAAGAAATTAGTGCTAAACTGGACTAGTTAAGCAAGCTATCAAAAAAAAAGGACCTTCCATGGGCACGGCTGAAGGATCTGAGCTCTTCCTTCTGCAGCCTCAAGAAAGCTGGGGCAAGGAGAAGGAACTTTGGTTGGAAATTTAGCTCTCACCTTTCTCTCCTTAGCAAATGCATTTGTAAAAGAGGGTCTCAGTAATTGCCAAAGTTGTCAGGTTTTATAAAGATGGATGTTACAGAGGCTGTAAGGTGAACCTCTCCAAACGAGAGGCACGGTGTGGAAAGCTTTCATCAGGAACTTTCCCCCTTGAGGGAGACCCAGCTGAAGGGGCACGGGGATTGAGGAGTCCAGCAGGATTAAATTCCAAGTGGAAAAATGTTTTGTGGAGGAACACAGTGGCCACACAAAGACCACCCAGGATGCTTTTAGTCTGGCATTTCGGCAGTGCTGCTGAAGCTGCCTCTGAGATGAAGCTGTAAGGGCACAAGCACAGACTGAATTTAGATTTCTGGTAGTGTGGGGGCTGCCAGCCCTTCAGCAAGAGCTTACAGATCCCAGCAGAAATGCAACACTAGCTGGAATTCTGTCTGCCTTGCTTTGGGAGCTGAACAGAGCTGCCTGCAATCATTAGTTTTTGATAGGTTTTCACCCTTTAATCTTGCCTTTCTGTCTCATTTTCTGGCGCAAACCAGAGAGACCATCAGTCACAGCACAAGTGTTACTCAGATATTCATACACATCAATTCTCAGGGTGAAAAATAATCAGGCTTGGCTTAGCATGTAAGCACAGCATTAGCAGTTGCAAGGAAGTTGCCTTCAGTTGTCATTTCTTTCCTCCTCAGGGTGTCACTGATAGCCACTTACACAATACCAAAATATTGAGAGAAGCATGGACCGGGCTGCAGCCTGGCTGTCTCTGAGCATCCAGGGAATTATGAGGATCCCAGTTTGTCTGAGAAGCACAAGAACACGATTACTATTTAAAATAAACTCCACCAAGAGCTTAGTCATTACTTGAAATGACTCTATCAATCACCATGTTCTTTAATAAGACTACCTTTCTTATGCTGGTTGTTTTCCTGTAGAGTTTATGCTTAAAACCAGACAGCCTCTGTCACATTTATCTTAAGTGGATCTCCCCAGGGCAGCAAGTAAATGTAAAACTCTGTTTACAGCCATTTTTCATTTCCCAAGCCTTTTAATATCACTCTCTCAGGCTTATTTCTGTGTCATTCACTTCACAATGTACTCAGTTGTCTTCCTGCTCTGCCCTGCTTTGTATGAAGTGCAGCGAGAGGCAATCTCGCCCTTCTGAATGAGCACAAATGAAATCAAAGCTCGGGGAAAATGCCTTCCATCCAGGATGAATTCAGAGGTGGATCCTGACACCTCAGGATGGTGATTTCTCTTCCTCTTCCCTGAACAATGACTTCTGTTTTCAAAGGGCCATCATTTGCTGGTTTGGTCTATGGTTTCGTAACACTGAGTCTCAAAGCTGCTGCAGGAAAACATGGCTACGTTTCAAAAAACTCTTCTTTGGAGCAGCTGGGGATTATTGGCTTTAAACATCTCAGTAATCCAATCCACTGCTATAAAACATAATTTTAAAATGCAAAGGATTAAGATTTCCTTTCACTGGATTCTACACAACTCAGAATAGGATTCTACAAAACTTGCTTAGCATTTTTGAAGCAACTTCTATTGTCAAGATGAAAATCACCAGTTCTGTAAAGATTCCATTTCAGTATTTAGTCCATACAAATCTTGCTATGACCTAGAATTCCTCTGTGGTAGGATACCTCTAGAATATTGGCTGTCTGCATACCAAATATAAAGTTATATATGAAGTTTTATATATATACTTATGTCTGCAGAACTGTAGCTCAGATTCTAATCCTTTAACTTGCAGTGTAAAGTGCTCCCATGCAAAACACAGAACATGAACTGGGGGAGTGTGAGGTGCTCATTATTCAGTGCAATAACTAAGAGATTTTTTTTTTCCCCCAAGTATCTTTAAATATGAAGAATTTCCTTTTCTGGACTAAGTACTTTTGTCTCATAAGACTAATTATGTTTTGTGAATGGCACAGAAAACTTTATATCAATTTGCATTCAGATGAGGGCTGTTTGCTGTTCCCTCCAGAGAGACCTGGAATGTGCTTCAGCAAGGAGAGGGACTCAGGGCTGCACCAGGGCTCACAGGGAGTTACTGGCTGTGCTCTGCTTTAGAATCACACACTGGGAAAAATGAGATTTTCCAGTTACACCTACAGCAGGAAAATCTTCTCCTGTATCAGAGAACAGAGCTCTTGTCATCCAAACAAAAGATTTTTTTATGAGACTGGTGCACAGTGGCCTTTAATCCCAGACTGGTTTGGGTTGGAAGGGACCTCAAAGCCCATCCAGTGCCAGCCCAGCCATGGCAGGGCCAGCTCCCACTGTCCCAGGCTGCTCCCAGCCCCAATGTCCAGCCTGGCCTTGGGCACTGCCAGGGATCCAGGGGCAGCCACAGCTTCTCTGGGCACCCTGTGCCAGGGCCTGCCCACCCACACAGGGAACAATTCCTTCCCAATATCTGCTCTAAATCTACCCTCTGCCATTCCCTGCTCCTGGTGCCCAGAAATACAGAGATACAGGACAGACCCTGGGGCTGGTCACAGGTGTGGGGTCAGTTTGGTACAGAGGGAATCCTTCACTTTTGAATTCTCCTCTTTCACATGTGATGAGTGAGGCCCATGGTCCTGGCACTGAGAGGGGAACTCTGTGGGTGCCGTGTCCCAGTGCTGCCCTGTGAGAACGGGCTCATGTGGGGAAGCAAAACTGCATCTCTAGTGGGATGATTTCCTGATGGAAAGACACAGAGAGCCCTGAACTGCTATGGTGCAGCTGAAAGCTGGTGCTGTCTCATCTCCCAGTTCTGCTCCCAGTTTTAACTTCTTTAAAAATTGTGCTTTTGAAGTAGACTTTGCAACGATGACACTCCAGTGCTGCACCTCCCTAAATTCTGCTTAGCAATGCTTCTGTCAAGGGCAATTCACTCTGGTTCTAGTTCCAGTGAAACAATGAAATAATCTTAATTTGAGTCTCGTCCAAATGTAGCACACCTAGAATTTAAAATTTCAGCCATTTTCAGGACTAAAGGGCTTATTTGAAGAACTGTTTCTTGCCATGTGTGTCATGCAAACTGAATGTGCTGGAAAGCAGTTCTTGATAGGTTATATATTATTTTGTAGAAATAAATGAGGGCCCTTCTTTTGCACAAGTATGTTGTGAAGTTTGAGCTAAAAGCTATTCAGAGATAGGTCTGATAATGCAGAATAGTTTAAAATTTAAAAAGTAACTGAGAGAATTAAGTTAAATGTGCAAGGTACTGATTCCTGATGTGTTCTCTTGTTCCATAAACAAGGAACAGGCTATCTGTTCACATTTTTACACCATTTTCTTGAAATGAGTAAAGGGAGAGAACAGCATTTTGTTAAACAGGAAAAAAATTAAATGTTAAATGTGGAAGACTGACTTGTTAGGGCCTGAATAGTTTTCTGTAACAAGAACTAGTATCCTTCAAAAATCTTTTCATATCAATGTACACTGAATTTCTTGAAAATTGGCAGGCATCAGGGTTTGAATGCAGCAATCTCCAGCAGAATAAGGATCCATGTCAGACTGAACTCCTCACGCACTCATCAATGCACAGGAGTAACCAAACCCTTGTGCACAGAACTCTCCTCATCCCTCACCTCGTGTGTTTTATTAAAAACTCCCAAAGCAGTTAAATGTGTGATATGCCCTAAAGATTAACCAGTATAGGCTCAGTGGGACTCGAGTGATTATTTGATCTGGAGGTCTGTTCCCTGCCTGTTTCCCTGCTCGTTTTCCATGGCCCCAATCACAGCATCCAGGGAAGGGCCGTGCTCCGTGCTGAGTTCAACCCCAGAGTGGGAGCCCTGGGCTGCTCAAAACAGCCCCAAACCCAGGGCAGGAACCTGGCCAGGTTCAGGGGGGCTTTGCAGAGCCTGATGTCACAGAGGAAATGTCCCTGCCCAGCTGGGGACAACCCCTGGCCACTGCAGGTCCCTCCCAGGGCTCATCCAGCCCTGCCCCTGATGCCTGATCCAGCTCACCTAAAACCAGAGCCCAGACAGAATTGAGAGAATCCAGAGCAGTTCTGTTATTGCAGGCTCTTCAGGGCCATCCAGGGCAGTCCCAGCCCAGCCAGGGGCTGCACCCACAATGGACAATGGCTCACGGCTTTTTCACCCTTTCTCACTTTTGTCCATTTGCACATCGGGATTTGCTGAATCCTCCAATTGCAGCTGCAGCCAATGCAGTCAAAAACTCCAACTTGGCTCCCCCAATTCTCTGTTCTTTCCATCTCTTGGGGCCTGGCCCAGGGAGGTGTCCTTGAGTTTGGGGCTGCAGAGGAATTGTTTTGTGTAAAAATGGGAGAGCAGGAGCTCAGCACTGTCTGTGGAGTGTGGAGTTAAACACTGAAGAATCCCAGGGGTACAGAGACATGGGAATAGAGAAGCTGAAATCCTGAGGCATCATCACACCCCTCTGCCCAAAACTCAGACACTCTCAACTCCAGAACTAATATGATCCAATATTTATTCTGTCATTAAAAAGCTATTCATTTCCTTGTCTGATGATAAAATTATGGTAAAATAAATCATTCATCTTCTCAGCTAATTCTAATTACAGCTAAAATCTCATTTAGACTGGGAGTTTGCTATATTTACTTGATACTTTTGCAAAACATTTCAGAACATAATCATCCATTATTATATTGCAACACTGTGATCTTGGCTGCCTTCTGCCAAGTGTATTCCTGAGAACAATTGCTATTTTAATGCATCCTCCAGAAGTTATGGCCTAGACAAATCAGAAAAATTGTTTAGTCTATTATAATTTGGCATATGGTCATTTAATAGCACACAGGAAATCATCAAGAACGTTGGGGATTATTGTTGCTATAAAAATAATGAAAGGAATTTAAAGTTGGCCAGACTTCACTTCCGCCGCTGCTCTTGTCATTGAAATCATCTCTGCTGCCTCTTTATTTTTTGCTGTTTGTCATCCTGGAGTCATTCAGATCTCTGTGTGGAGCACACTGGCTTTGCAGAGGAGCTGGCTGCACTGTGGTTTCCACGTGGATGTGGATATATCACTTTTTCAGGTTTAGGATAGATGTGTTCTTAATTGAACTCTTAAATGAACAGCAGACTTCCATTAGGAATATTGATCAGTATTATTTTCTAACACTAGAAAAACAGATTTTCTGGTTTTTAAATTGAAAGTGGTGAGTTTTGCATTAACAACTACAAGCACACAGCACAGCCATGCTGTCTGTGCAGCTGGAAATGCCCAGCAGCCCTTTCTCACCATTATTTAGGGACTTTTTTTATTTCCATGCAGACATTTTGGTACACACCTCCCTGTGCAGGTTGTTTTCCAGAGTGTGGACTAGACTTTTTTTTTAAATATTTCTCAGTCCTGCAAAGCTCCACTGATGAACTCAAACTCAGGGATGTGCTGTTCATTGGCCTCGCTGATGAGAACAGAGCTTGTGGCTGATTAACTCCAGTTCACTTTTTATCTCTGGATGGAGCTGGAGCTGTTATTCAATACCAAAATTGCCAGTATTTGTCTGTACAAAGTTAAAATGTATTCAGGGAGTTTTTCCTTTGGAGTACAAGCCCATCTTAGTTCAGCCAAGTCTGAAAGTTCCTCCCCAGGGGCAGCTCCGATCTCTGCTCTCTGTGGGGCTGGAGATCAGGAAAGGTTCTGCTGTCCCCAGAGGGTGCTGGCACTGCCCAGGCTCCCCAGGGAATGGTCCCAGAGCTCCAGGAGCCTTTGGACAGCGCTGCCAGGGATGGACAGGGGGGATTGGTGAGGGGCTGGGCAGGGCTGGATCTGGATCCAGGATCTTTGTGAGATCCTCCCCATTCAGGACATTCTGTGTTTCTATGAAATTTGGAATCTGCTATGGTCAAGGAAGTGGAAAATATCCTTTTTTACAGACTTTTTTTAGGGAAATTTTGAATTTCAAAATGCTACGTTGTGCAATTTTAAACAATGCTGGAAAAAAAAATCTGGATTTTTGTTGTGGGTTAACCCCAGGCAGGAATTAAAACACCACAGAGGCACCGCTCATTCCCTGCCCCTCCCCAGGAATGGGGGAGAGATCTGGAAGAGTCAAAGTGAGAAAATTCACAGGTTGAGATAAAGACACTTTAATAAGACAGAGAAGGAAGAAAATAATGATAACAATAATGAGGAAAGAATTAAAATATACAAAACAAGTGATGCACATTGCAGCTGCTCAGCACTCACAGGCTTCTGCCCAACAGCTCCTCAGTTTATGTGCTGAGCGTGGTGTGGAATGCTCTGGAATGTCCCTCTGGCCAGTCTGGGTCAGTTATCCCAGTTGTGTCCCCTCCCTGCTGTCCTGGCCTCCCCTGCAGCCTCCTGAAGGGAGGACAGGAGGAGCTGACAGGTCCCTGACTCAGTACAAACAGCTCAGCACCAGCTCAGACTTTGGTGTGTTAGCAGCATTACTCCCTTCCTAAATTCAAAACACACCCTGGAGCAGTTACCAGGAGGAAAATTAACTCTGTCCCAGCTAAAACCAGGGCAGTGCTGCAGTTTGGCCAACTGGCCACTGAGATTGGCTTTGCTGTAGTTGAGGAATGTAATTTATGGTCAGAAATATCCAAATAGCTCAGATATTGTGATTTTTATTTTTTTAAAAGACTGGAACCGTTCATAGCAAATTAGTCTGAAAGATCAGTGCAGTGCCTGACTACAAGTGCTGCACACAGAATTTTCAGAAATTCACTGGAGCAGCAGCACAGCAGCTGCAACAATTGCCATCCTCACACTTATATTCCAAGCTTTCAGGATTATGAGGTATTTTTCCCCAAGAGAAAAAAGTCTTCCATGTTTTCTGCTTGAAGTAGAAGGAAACAGTTGGCTTTCAGCAGCTGAGTTAATGTTGAAATGTTTGAAATGTTTTAAGTAGATTGTTGGGAAAACAAAGGAAGATAAAAAGAGGCTGGATCCCATTTTGTTAATGCTACTACTTCATTTCTTGATGAAGTTTCTTTTAGCTTTATCTTAAGAGCATCTTGTGTATCTTTTAGACTACAAGTAGTTAATAAAATTCCAAACCATAGCTGGTTTCAATTTAAGTCATTTCACAGCCTTCAGTGGAAGCCTGTTGATTTATACTGTTTTAGGTTTCCTGAGGATAGGAGTCAGAGGTTTTACTGCTGGAGTGAGCACAATGTGAGCGAGCAGAGCATGAAGTCCAGGAGAGCAGAAGGGGCATGGGGAGGGCAGGGACACCTCAGTGCAGCTCCAGTGACAGCCCATCCCACCGGGGCACAGCCTGCAGAGCCAGCCTGGGATCACCCAGACCAGAACCAAGCGCTGCAAACAGCATCAGGGCTTTGTTCTCAGCCCAAGGGGAACCTGGTCAGGCCAGAAATCCCCCCTGCCCTGGGCGAGCCCAGCAGGGAGGGGAGGGGAGGGGAGGGGGGGATTGTGTCCCTGTGTCCCTGTGCCCAGGTGAGAGCCCACGGGCAGAGCTGCCCCAGCCCTGGGGCCAGCACAGGGAGGAGCTGGAGCTGCTGCAGAGAGCCCAGAGGAGGCTCCAGGATGAGCAGAGGGATGGAGCAGCTGTGCTGGGAGGAAAGGCTGGGAGAGCTGGGATTGTTCAGCCTGGAGAGGAGAAGCTTTGGGCTGAGCTCAGGGTGGCCTTGCAGGGCCTGAAGAAGCCAAAGGAAAGATGGAGAGAGACAATGGCCAAGGGCTGCAGGGCCAGGAGCCAGGGAATGGCTTCCCAGTGCCAGAGGGCAGGGCCAGATGGGAGATTGGGAAGGAATTGTTCCCTGTTTGGGTGGGCAGGCCCTGGCACAGGGTGCCCAGAGAAGCTGTGGCTGCCCCTGGATCCCTGGCAGTGCCCAAGGCCAGGCTGGACATTGGGGCTGGGAGCAGCCTGGGACAGTGGGAGCTGTCCCTGCCATGCCAGGGGTGGCACTGGGTGGGCTTTGAGGTCCATTCCAACACCAACCATTCTGAGATTCTGTGATTCCCTGAAGCAGTGGATGAGAGAAAATAGATTTTTTTAGCTTGAAGACATGGAGCCATATTGCTGCCTCTGTACACGTACATCCAGAGGATAAAACAAAAGATAGCAAACAATTTTTCTTTTAATCCTTATTAGTAAATGCAGCATGGATCTGTGATTAACATTTTATTTCCAGCACTTCACACTTGAATAGCTGATAATAAGCAGAGTATGGATCAGCTTGGCTCTGCCGTTCTGGTTAAGCAGCTTTGTAAAGTGTTTACTGGTTTACATAACAGCATTGAGGAGTTGGGGAAGATTGGGGGTATTTGTTTACTTAATTTTGTAGCTGAGATCATTATGTGATGCTAATGACGAATGATTATCAGTGAGTTTAATTTTCAAATGCATTCCAAATCTATTAACATAAGCAGTTAATTTGCAGACTTTTTTATTATTTTATTTTATTTTTATTTTATTTTATTTTATTTTATTTTATTTTATTTTATTTTATATTTTATTTTATTTTATTTTATTTTGTTTTCCCAGCAGTTTAAAATGTGCAGATGTCCAGGAATATCTTCTGTTCCATGTTTGGAGCATATAGACTCTGTACAGCATTCCAGGAGCCCAAGCCCCTCTAACTGCTGCACATGAGTGATTCTTATAGCACAGATTCCATAGATTTTATTTTATTTTTTCTATGCAAAACTTGGTAGAAAAAAGAAGTTTCCAAAATTGGTGGAATCACAGTTTTCTGTCCCTTTAAGTCCTACATTATTTTTACCCCTCAACAAGATGGAGATGTGAAATAGAATTCAGAGACCTTGTGCTCCACATTTTACACACACATTTTGTGTCAAAATAAAAGCATTTTCCTCAGAAAAATAATAGAGATTGTTTTCCTCTTTGTGTCTTCTACGCTGGTGTGAGTAATCTGTAATGTGTCATCACATAACAATAGAAACAATTTAAATGGAAACAACAAATCTATTTAATAAATATGCTTGGGAAAGCCAGAATATGTTTTTTTTCTGTGGGTGAGGATGTCATTTAACTCATTATGCTGGAGTTCGTTTGGTGTTGTCATTGAGGTGATTTCAGTTCTCAATGCCATAAAATTAAAAACCAATCGTTTTTGAGGAAATAAACCCCAATATTTCATTTCTTATTCACGAACCCCTGTCAGCAGATGTGTTTATGTAACTGTAAAAGGGATATGGAAGGAGGACACGACTGCTCAGGATGTGAGAAACTCTTGCCCAAGTGAGTGGGTTTGGGACCACTGAGATGTTTATCTGTGTCTGGATTTACAGAATATGCTGTAGGTTCAAGCTTTTGCCTATATTCACATTTTCTCTGCTGTAAATCTCCTTATTTCTCATTTAAAAATCATCCTGTTTCAAAGCTGATGGTAGCACATATTTATACATCTGCCTGTACAAATATCTAACATCAAGATTTTTATCAGGATCTTGCAGAAGATTAAAGTGAATCACACCAAAAACTAAAACAAACATTGTAAAATTTGGTTTTGTGTAAAGATTCAAAGAGAATATGTTGGACACCCCTGGGATAAATGAAAGTGGTTTTGGTGATGGATCGAGAGCTGCTTAGTTCAGATCTCACTGCATTAAGCAATTGCTCCCTCAAATATTAATTCTGACCTGGTGTTTTAAGAAGTATTAGGAAGTAGGAAATCAATGTAATCCTGGTAATTTAATGCCCAGGGAAAGTAGAAATAAATAGTTAAATCAATTGTTACGCTATCAGAAATATCTGAATGCATTTTTATTGATTTGTGGCATTTCTTGTCCCCAGCCCAGAGCAACACACTTGGCAATCAATGCCAGCCATGCCTTGATCCTCAGAGAGGCTTCCAGGGTCTAAATCCAGTCTGGAAGTCCTTGGAGCTCAGTCAGCCCCTGCTCCTGCCCAGGAAAACAGAGGGAATTATGTTCAGCAGGAGGATCTGTTGATCATGAAAGGGCTTCTGGAGAAATATTGCATTCCTGATAAATCTCGGTATCTCCCTCATATCTGGACCTCTGGCTTAGCAGTTTATATCTCAGGTTTACATCTAAGCTCCAAACAGGGATTAGGTATAAATTAGGTATTTCTGCAGTCACTTTGCATCTTGGGCTAAATCAATTTGGAAGGATCACGAGAGAATCTGATTCCTTGTCTTTCAACTTCCAGCCACTGAGTGTCCAAAGCAGCCAGCCAGGAGATTCTGCGAGGTGGCAGCACCATGCAGCAAAACACCAAATCTGCTCATTGCTCAGTATTCCATCAGTATCAATATATTTACTTTAATCTTCTTATCTTGACATTGACTGAGGAAGTCCTAATTTTGTTTTGCTAAATAGAAAAACTGACGGTATCCTCAAAGAACTGACGATTTTTTCCATTTCCCTTCCTTCCAGGAGCTGAGCTGGGAAGCTGCAGAGCATTAGGGTGATGTGTTTCATGCGTGGTGCCATCCTATGTGCACAGCAGTGGCTCTGAAACGCCTCGCTAGCCCCAAGCGTTCTGACCCCCAAGGTGGGAGGGGTGCATTCCTGGATTCTCCTGTGCCTACACAATAACCAAAAATGAGGGAGGACAGTTGTTTACACGCCGCTCTGCTGTGTCTGGGGGTGCTGTGCTACAGCCACGCCCTGAGCACCGAGAGGTTCAACCACTCCCGGCCATCCCTCCACGGGCACCACGAGAAGGGCAAAGAAGGACAAGTCCTGCATCGTTCCAAACGCGGCTGGGTGTGGAATCAGTTCTTTGTTATAGAAGAGTACACGGGACCAGACCCTGTGCTGGTAGGAAGGGTAAGAAACTACTTCTTTTTCAGTCAATAATATTTTAATTATTTTAATTTTTAAAGTTTTTTTTTTTTTTTTTTTATTTTGCTATTTCCTTCTGCTGTGTAAGCTGCTCGTTCATTTTCTGGTAGCTCAGTTCAGGTGCTAAGCAAAATACTCCCTAAATCAATAGAAATAATTCCATTGACCTTGAATGAAAATGTGCAGGCTGTTACTCAGCAAAACAGCAAGAACCACCCCAACAGCTTGAGCAAAAACCTGTCTCAGGAAGATCTGCAAATGATTCTCAGGTCTTCAAAAACAGCAATTATGCAATATAATGTCAAGCCCAGCAGCTCAGTGAAATAGGTATATTTTTATCCTTTCATTTTCAAATTATCAGTAAAATTATATATATCTATGTTATGTATAGAGGGAGGTAAATAACTGTGTGCAGATGTGTATGTACACACATCCTGGACTGATTTTTTATTCTACTACTCTCTAACACCAGCAAAATATAAGCAGATTAATAAACCAGTATATTTGCCAGTTTCTAAATGGGCAGCAGGACTGTGTTGGCTTAACCCCGGCACAAAAAGAGCAGAGAAACAGGATCAATGTCAACAAACACCACTCTGGGTACTCTGGTTTAAAATGGTGCAATTTGTAGCTGTCAATATAAAATCAATAAATCTGTAATTTGGCTCAATGTTTCCCTCATTCATCAAACTGAAGTGTGCACTGGTTGGGGAATTAAGAATGTTTAGTAAGCATTTGTTGCTTCTTTTATATTAAAGAGGGTGTAATTAAAAACTGGTTGGCAATCCAGAGCCATACAGAATCCCAGGATCTCTGGGGCTGGAAAAGCCCTCCCAGCCCATGCAGTCCCAGCTGTGCCCGATGCCCACCTTGTCCCCAGCCCAGAGCTCTGAGTGCCACCTCCAGCCCTTCCTTGGGCCCCTCCAGGGATGGGCACTGCAAACCTCCCTGGGCAGCCCCTGCCAAGGCCTGAGCACCTTTCCATGGGGAAATTGCTGCTGCTGTCCCCCCTGGCCCTGCCCTGGCCCAGCCTGAGGCCGTTCCCTCTCCCTCTGTCCCTGTTCCCTGGAGCACAGCCCAACCCCCCGGTTGTCCCCTCCTGTCAGGGAGTTGTGCAGAGCAAAGGTCCCCGGAGCCTCCTTTTGCTCAGGCTAGCCCTTTCCCAGCTCCCCTCAGCCGCTCCTGGGGCTCCAGACCCTTCCCCAGCTCCGTTCCCTGCCCTGGGCACGCTCCAGCCCCTGCAGGTTCTTCCTGAACTGAGGGACAGAACTGGACACAGCCCTTGAGGGACCTCAATGCCCAGTACAGGGGACAGTCACTGCCCAGTCACTCCCAGTCACTGCCCTGGCTGTGCTGGCCACATTGTACTTGACAAACCAGGATGCCCTTGCACACCTGGGCACAGCTGGGCTCACTCATTCATCCCTTAATCCATCCCACTGACCACTGAACACCTTTTTACATACAAGGCAGCAGAACATGATTCATTCAAAGTGTACTAAGTCTTTGTAAAAATGACTCTTCCTACCAAATTCCTGCGAATAAAGAACCTGGTATAAATTATCTTCTTGTGTGTTCTGTTCCTTAAATGTGGAAACGTGGGTTTAGCAGCTCCCTGCATGAGGCAGGAGGAAGGGCTGGGCTGGCACTGCCCTGGACACAGGGTACAGGTGGTCACAGCAGGTTCCTGAGTGGGGATTATCACCTGGTGGAAGACACAGTGGTTGAAAACTGTGAAATTACAGCAATCCCCTGCACTTTTTTGTTTTAAGCACATCCAGGAAATGTGTGCACCCCTGTTAAGGTGTCTGTTTCTCCTTTTGTAGCTTCATTCAGATATCGATTCTGGAGATGGAAACATTAAATACATTCTCTCAGGTGAAGGAGCAGGAATCATTTTTGTTATTGACGACAAATCAGGGAACATCCATGCAACCAAGACACTGGATCGGGAGGAGAGAGCTCAGTACACCCTGACGGCTCAGGCTGTGGACAGGAACACCAACAGACCTTTGGAACCCCCTTCTGAATTCATTGTCAAAGTTCAGGACATAAATGACAACCCGCCCGAGTTCCTCCACGAGAACTACCACGCCAATGTGCCCGAGAGATCAAATGTAGGTGAGTACCCAGAGAGGCACTGCCCTTCCTGCCCTTGGGAAGGTGTTGCACTGTCAGGATGTCTTGGCTTTATTTCATTCTTATTGTCAAGGGTTTGGGGGAAGTAAAATTTACTTCGTGCTCAGCCAGTGACTCACTTGATGTATGTAATTTGCTGACCAAATCAAACCCTGCACAGCTCCTGTCTGGGAGATGTTCCTAGAATAGAACTATTTCCTCCTAGGAAGGATCATGAGAGTCCCCTGGAATTTATGGAGTGTGAATCCTCTGGGGTAAACACGAAAATCATTCCTTTGGCAGAGCTGTGTAATAAAGCTGGGAGTTACTGCCTCACCATCTATTCCATTTTCATCTCCTGTTCGAGCCAGTGTTTGTCTCAGAGTTTTCTACAGGAATGATTTTTCTGAAACTGACTGAGAAAAATGTGAAGGAAAACTCTATTGTTTGGCCGTCTAATGACAAAAGCAATATAAGGCTGAAACTAGAGAGGGGAAAAACCATAACAGAGTGACTGCTGACTTTTATATCTTCCCTGGTTAGAACATTAATCCACATCACAGCTGGGGACAAATCCTTTTGGACCGTATGAGTATATTTTGTCATATAGAAATTGTCAAGTAATTTTTTTTTTCATTTATCAAACGTGGAAATAAAAAAGTTCAGGAGCAGCTTTGCTGCGTGACTGAAAGCAGACGTGTTTGCCTCTGACTCTGCTCCTGTGTTCGCTCCCCATTTTTAGGTACATCAGTCATTCAGGTAACAGCCTCAGATGCTGATGACCCGACCTATGGGAACAGTGCCAAGCTGGTTTACAGCATCCTCGAGGGTCAGCCCTACTTCTCGGTGGAGGCTCAAACAGGTACTGCTGGGCAGCTCCTTTCAGTGGGACAGAGGGCAGGGAACTGAACCCATGTGTGATGGCTGGGGCTGCTGTGCCTGAGCAGAGCTTCCTGCTCTGCCTTGGGGTGCTCTCCTGGCGCTTGGTGCAGCTCCTGAGGATGCTACAGTGGAAAGTTGATGCTGTTTCTGTCTGTTAAGGTGTGCTGTGATGGTTGAAAGGCTGTTTATGTGCACAGTGTCTGTGGTCCAGGCTGATCCTCTGTTCCACTGTGTGCACTGTCAGGGCTGCTTTCCTTACCCAGCAGTGCACAGGGACAGCAGAGCCTTCACCATCACTGTGATATTCCTGTGTTCAATGCCATCTCTAAGGACAGCAGCAGGCAGACATTGAATCAGCGTGTGCCACGCTCTGTGCTTGCAGGAATTATCCGAACTGCCCTTCCCAACATGGACAGGGAAGCCAAGGAGGAGTACCACGTGGTGATACAGGCCAAGGACATGGGAGGACACATGGGAGGCCTCTCAGGGACAACCAAAGTGACAATTACACTTACAGATGTCAATGACAACCCACCAAAGTTCCCACAGAGTGAGTAACAGCAAAATCCTTCTCACCTTTCCTACTGTGACCCATGTTTGAGGAGTATCAGACATACTCAAGGCTCAAAGAAGACATCACTGATGGAATATTGCAGCACACATCAATAAATAAGTATTAGTCACTAATTTTTTGCTGGTGATATATGGAGCTGTAGTGTCTGGATTATTTTCTTTGTGTTACAAAGTGAGACATTTTTAAGGTTAGGATTAAATTACAAATATTCCTGACCCTACACTTCATTTTGAAGCTACTGGGCCATGCTGTGTAACTTACATGAGCAGAGAAACATATTCTTTACTGTGGCAAAACAAACTAAATTTAGCACAATTACAATTTTTTTTAATTGTTGAAGTGTATTAATGGAGGTCAAATACAGCATTTTTTAATACCTGAGCTATTTATTTTTCCCATCTAAAATTAGTCAGGGCTGACATTAGCAGCCTCAGCCTTCCCAGCTGGGTGGCAGAACATTAATGGACCCACACATCTGTTCTGCATCTCATCTCTGCGTGGGTTTGGGGTTTTTTGAGTGCAGTGCAGACACCACCCCAGCTCACCATGTTTCTCCTCTGAGCAGCAGCTCTGACCCTGACATGTCCTGGGTCTGGCTGTCCCTCCAACGCTCTTCTTCCAATCCTGCAGCTTCCTGGCCCCTCATGCAAGAGCTGAAGTGACAGACAGTTCCTAAATGTAAAAATCTGTGTCAGCATTGTCTACCCTTCAAAAAGGAAAGGATTAAATCCTAAAAAAAATCAGGTTTGACACACTTTGCAAATAAGCCTTTTCATGCTAGATCACAACCTGGGACCCCAGGATACATCAAATAATAGATTTTTCTCTACAAATTCAAGCCCCTTTACTGAGGGTTTTGGAAGAACAATTTAAATTACCAGAAATGTCCAAAAGCAGTTACTCTACTTAATCATTCACCCCCGGGTTAAACCTGAATTGGAAACACTTTATAACTGAAACCCAGGATTTTACTTGTCTGTATAAACAATGAAATGATTGATTTTTTTACAATTCTCATTTTCTTTTTTTTTTTCCCCGAATGTTCATTGCTCAAGCTGTTAATGAGCTATGTGCTTAAATTTTGGGTTCTTTATGACTGGAGTTAATGACCTGTTTCAATGACATGTGCCAATTGTTTTTATGGGTAATGAGCCAAGTCCCTGCCTGGTGTAAGTCTCCTGATGTTCCTAGGGTGCTCATGGTGCAAGGAGGAGCAATTACAAAGGGGAATAAATTAGATTATTTTATTTGATCATGCTTTTTTTTTTATTCTTCCCCAATTTATTAATGCTGATGAGGTGGCAGCAAATGCTGACATAGGTTTGTATATTTAGGATCAGGTTATGTTATGCAGCTCTGGATGGGGTTGAGAAGGTCCTAAAGGGCAACTGTTGGAGAGAGATTTATCCAGGAGCAGTGTTTCTCTCCTCTGGTGTCCCTGAATACACAGGGAAACGCCTGGGGATGTCTGGGGTGTGGTTCTCCTACTGGAGTTTGCTGTGGGAAAGCCATTTTTTGTTTGGCATGAAATCACATAGAAATTGATAGATATTCTCTGTGGTTGAAATTTTATTATCATTGTTACTCTGCATCCACACTCCAAATTCAAGCCATAGAAAGCAGCAGGATTTATCCAATTCGTTTTGTATAATTGATGGCTCCAGAATGAAGGGGCAGAAATGAGAAACAGAGTTGAAGGCCATGCCATGAGTCACATGAAAGGGAATTTTCCTTCCATTTTTGTAATAACACTCTGCTATCAGAGGTAACCTTGATGCCACAGCAATTCCTGCATTCTGAGTGATTGGTTGTCCTCAGCCCTCCCTGAGCAGAGGTGACACAGATGGGGTGTGGCACGTCAGGGAGGGGCTCCTGTTCTGTGGATTATCCACCTGGGTTAAAATTTCCCAGCTGACCTGCTCCTCAGAGCTCTTTATAACTGAGCAAAACATTCCTTCAGAGGAGGTGAAAATGCAAAAAAAAAATCGCTGTGTTTGTTTGGACTGTACAAGTCCAATGAGTTATAATCTCCTGCTGTGGTTTGAGCCCTGTCTGAACATCAAGGCACCCACGACATCTCCCCTTCACCCCCAGGAGAGGCAGAGGGGAGAGCAAAACACCAATTAACAACAAGATTTGTGGCTTTTAGATAAGATAAAGGATTGAGAGAAAAATTTTCATGCTCCATGAGTGGTCAAACAGGCTGGAAAACTTAACTAAGGTTGCAAAATAGATTTATTACTAAAAACTACTAAGAATACTACTGCATGAAAGGAGTGGTGGGGGGGAACAAAGGCAGAGGGCAAATTTACAAGGAGGAGACACATCTGGAGAGCAGCCTGGTCACCCAGGGCATGCTGTCCCCTGGGCAGGTGTGTATCAGATGTCGGTGTCGGAGGCGGCTGTCCCCGGAGAGGAGGTGGGCAGAGTGAAGGCCAAGGATCCCGACATCGGGGAGAACGGCTTGGTGGCCTACAGCATCATCGATGGGGATGGCATGGACATGTTTGAGATCACAACGGACTATGAGACTCAGGAAGGGGTTGTGAAGCTTAAGAAGGTGAGTGATACCTGCTGCTATGTAATGTGCTTTGTTACTGAGAGAATATTTGGTAATAATGGATTACCGCCTAAGCTAAAATATTAGTAAATGCAAATTTCACTTAGTTAGTTTCTCGAGGTGTGATTAACTCTCAATATTCCATTTCCCCATTAGCTGAATTGGAATGGAAGAAAATAACCAAGAAGAGTTACATAAATACTGTACAGTGGATTAATTGCACAAACTAAATGAATTCATAATAAAAAGTCACGGTAAAATACGATGCCATCAGCTTCATTGTTAATGAAGTTTTGCCTAGTGCTGATAAGTAGCAGACATTCACTGTTGCTTTATGTTCAGTCTGAAAAGCCTCATGCCCTATAGTTTGAATTCTTCAGCTGTGCATTGTCCACAATAGTGTTCTGAAGGAGTCACAGGCTATGGCAAAAGCAGCAGAGGCGATTTCACAGCCCATCAGCACGAGCTTTGAAGGGGCTATCAAATTAATTTTATATTGCAAATTATAAAACATAAATCTTATTATTATGTAAGCATTATTGTTTTGCCCTTTATGTCTTTAGAGCCATTTATCTTTCTTGGAGATAATCAGAGCTCAAAGGAGAAGGCCTGGGCGACTTAACTCCTGGTCAGCCCTGCCATGGCCTTTGGGGCAGTCCCTCAGGAAGGGACCTAGAGGTTTCCTCTGCTCAAAACTCCCTGGCTCCATTTCTGTCTCTGTTCTAGAGGTGGGAGCAGATTTTTTGAGTGTTTTGAAACGTGGGAGAGCTGTCGCTTCACTCAGTCTATAGTGTTAACATCCTTTGTGAATTGTGGTTGGCACCTGCATGATCATTTGGAGGTGCAACCCTGCAGCCACTTCATGCCAGTGAAGGTGTGGAGGTGCCATGGCTTTGATCAGGCTCTCAAAAGTGCTTTCCCCATGGGGCATTATTCCCTTTGGGAAGTGCCATGAGTCCTGTGGTTGGTGAGAACTGCCGGGATTAAAGCACTGAAAACCACCTTCGTATTTCTCCCACTAGTGAATAATTTAACTTCTCTGTGTCCCATCTCACGGTGCACCCAGGGGCACTTCAAACCACATCCATGTGGAATGTTTGCCAGCTTGGAGCAGATAAAGCCTGTCCTTTTGTGGGAGCCCTTCCCTATCCCTTGTACTTTTGTGCTGCCTGGGAGGCTGCACAGAGAGAAGGTTCATTTTCCTGATGATTTCCTCAGTGGTACAGCAAGCAAAGAGCGAGACAAAAGGACTCTGTGGTGATATTTTGAGTGCCCTCCTATGCTGCTCCATACATAGAATGTAGCTCCTTCCATCTGAGTCTTTATGTTTTTAAATACACACATTTCAGTCCAAGCTTGTTGACAGATGCTCACATTCGTTTGATGTCATTGAGCATTAGGGCACTGCCTGCTGCTCTCACAGCCTGGTTTTCCTGACTCTGCCATACTCTGTGCTCTTGTGTCTCCCAGACCTTAGATTATGAAACTAAAAAGTCCTACAGCCTGAAGGTGGAGGCAGCCAATGTCCACATAGACCCCAAGTTCATCAGCAATGGGCCCTTCAAGGACACGGTGACGGTGAAAATAGCCGTGGAAGATGCTGATGAGCCCCCGGTGTTTTTGAAGCCAAGTTACATTTTTGAAGTACAGGAAAATGCAGCGTCTGGTACTGTGGTTGGAAAAGTGCATGCCAAAGACCCTGATGCTGCCAACAGTGCTATAAGGTTTGCTGCATTTCCTTCTGAGTGTTGGCTGTTGGATTTGTTCGGCAAGTTCTGAACACAGAGTGATAGATCTGCAGACAGCCAGAGTATGGAAACGTTAACCTCCCCAGCATTGCCTTGATGCCTTGTGCCATCAGCTGCCAGTTTCTCAAAGCCTGCATCATAACCACAGCTATGGCTGATTAAAATATGATTAAGGGCATCTGTGGTAGACTCTAAATTATATTTCCCATAAATATCTTGTGCTGTTATCACAGCAAGTATTTTTCTCAAAATATTGAGGTCTGAGCTGTAGATTAGATATTGTGCTGGGTAATTGTTAAGTGTTAATTGTTAAAGACAAGCACGTACAGACACCTGCTTTCTGCAGTTGTGTTGGATTATCTTGGAATCACAGAATCATGGAATGGGTTGGGCTGGAACGATCTCAAGGTTCATCCCATCCCACCCCTGCCATGGCAGGGGCAGCTCCCACTGTCCCAGGCTGCTCCCAGCCCCAATGTCCAGCCTGGCCTTGGGCACTGCCAGGGATCCAGGGGCAGCCACAGCTTCTCTGGGCACCCTGTGCCAGGGCCTGCCCACCCAAACAGGGAACAATTCTTATATTCTCTTATCCTTCTATTTGTTTATTTTTATTTGTCATGTTCTCAGTGTATAAATGGGTATACTTAACATTTCAAAGAATTTCAACGTGAAGTTATGAAAGTCAGAGCTGTATAATAATATTTGATAAATTGCTATGATCAATTAATGTTCTGAGTAAACCAAAGATTGGAAGACTTTAAAAGTCACCACGATTAATATGAAACAGAAGAGAAAAAATATCTCAGTAGACGTTTTTATCATGTCTTGTAAGAGAATAAAATAAAGAGTATATTAGGGCTTTGATACAGAGATTTCAAAGACCAGCAATTTTCACTTATTACAAACGTTCTGATGTACTGTTTTTCTAAATGTAGAAACTAAGCAGGTGATTCTCCTTTTAAAAGAACACAGATCATCCCTTTGACAAGGATATTGAGGGCAACAATAGCTGCACTACTTACAATTGTTTAGAAATAATAACTATAGAGAATGAATCTGGATGTGTGAAACTCCCAAGTCCTCCTTTTCTCTAATTACTGACTTTCAATGTTCTTTAGATATTCAATTGACCGGCACACCGACCTTGAAAGATACTTTGTTATTAATGCAGAAGATGGCAATATCAAGACAATAAAGGCTTTGGATAGGGAAGAAATGGCTTGGCATAATATCTCTGTCTTTGCAGTGGAAGTCCGTGAGTATTTCACCAAGGTGTTTTAGAATCAGTGGTAATCCTCCACTTGTCTCAGTTTGATAAACTGCAATAAATCCAGACAGATATCCTCACCCAGCATGTTGTGTTTTCCCTGGCTGCAGCTGGGAATGTTTTTTTGGAGGGGTTTTCCTGCTCCTGTCTCATGCTGCTGTTGCCTCTGCCACAGACAAACAGCACCAGGAAGCCAAAGTCCCTGTGGCCATCAAGGTCATCGATGTCAACGACAACGCCCCCCGGTTTGCGGCCGCCTACGAGGCCTTTGTATGCGAGAACGCGCGAAGTAACCAGGTACGGCCTGGCACTGTCCCACTGACCACTGCCCCCTGTGACCACTGTCCCCTGTGACCACTGCCCCCTGTGACCACTGCCCCCTGTGACCACTGCCCTTGGCCACTGCCTTTGGCCACTGCCCTCGGGGTTCCTTCATGGGAACCTGGGGGGATGAACCAGGAGCTGCCCCTGTCGCTGCTGCCCCTGTCACCACTGCCCCCTGTCACTGCTGCCTCTGTCACCACTGCCCTGTCACCACTGCCCTGTCACCACTGCCCCATGTCACCGCTGTCCTGTGTCACCACTGTCCTGTGTCACCACTGTCCTGTGTCACTGCTGTCCCATGTCACCACTGTCCCAAGCACCTGTACAAAGGGGCTCCTGTCCACCTTGCCACGGTGCTGGGGAAGACACTGACCCCCAAATTTCCCAGAAGCCAGGCTTCCCAGCTGCTCAGGGCTTGTTCCAGCACTGGTTTGTCATTGGTGTGATGTCTGCAGGGAGGAGAGGCCTCACTGCACAGAGCCCGGTCCAGCCATGGCCCAGTAAAATCACAGATATTGGGGGCACATCCTGACCACCACCAGTGCGATGCCTCAGCCTTTCCAAGCACATGGACAAGCAGCAGGTTCACCTGGTGGCTGTGCTGGTGTCCAGAGGGCCCTACTGGGATGGAGAAACAGGCCAACAGGAACCTCTTGAGTCTATCCAGGACAAGTGGCAAGTCCTGCCAGGACTGCGGAACTGGCCCAGCACCAGCACAGGCTGGAAAAACAGTGCGGCAGAGAAAGATCTGGGGCACAGCAGGCTGACCAGGGGCACAGGTATCCAACACCATCAGGAGGAGCACTGCCAGCAGCGAGAGGGAGATGATCCCTTCTGCTCTCCACTGCAGAGGCCACACCTGCAGTCCTGGCTCCAGAGCTGGGCTCCTCAAAACAGGAGAGACTTGGGTACAGTGGGCAGTACAAGGACAGACAGTGCAGGACAAGGGGAATGGCTCTAAACTAAGAGAGGAGAGCTTTTGATCATATTTGGGGAAGAGATACCCACCTGTGAGGGTGGGCAGGCCCTGGCACAGGGTGCCCAGAGAAGCTGTGGCTGCCCCTGGATCCCTTTGAGTGCCCATGGCCGGTCTGGACATTGGGGCTGGGAGCAGCCTGGGACAGTGG